>OZ012739.1:235926267-236353767 GCA_963859935.3 Lathyrus sativus | reverse complement strand
ACAGCTGTGGTGAGCAAGGGCACATTAGTACCAAGTGTGATAAACCGAAGAAGACTCAAGGGAGCGGGAAAGTGTTTGCTCTATCTGGATCGGAGACTGCTAGTGATGATCGATTGATCCGAGGTACGTGTTTCATTAATGATATACCTTTGATCGCTGTAATTGATACTGGAGCTACACATTCTTTTATTTCTTTGGATTGTGTTAAGAGATTGAATCTTGAGATGTATGTTATGAGTGGAGGTATGGTTATTGATACTCCTGCTATGGGTTCGGTAACTACTCCGTATTTGTGTTTGAATTGTCCACTTAGTATTTTCGGTAAAGACTTCGGGGTTGATTTAGTGTGTCTTCACTTAGACCAACTTGATGTCATTCTCGGAATGAATTGGTTGGAATTCAATCGTGTGTATATTAATTGTTTTGACAAAACGGTTATTTTTCTAGAACCTGATGAGGAGGGAGATTTGTTTATGACTGCTAAGCAAGCTGCTAAGCAAGTGAAGGAGTCAGTGCAAGATAGTGCGATGGTATTTATGTTATTGGAAACTTTGAGTATTGGTGAAAGTGGAGCAATTAACACTTTACCAATTGTCTGTGATTTTCCGGAAGTATTTCCTGATGAGATAAGAGATTTACCGCTGGAACGAGAAGTGGAGTTTACGATAGACTTGATTCCTGGAACTAGTCTGATATCGATGACTCCGTATCGTATGTCCGCAACGGAATTGAAAGAGTTGAAGAGTCAAATTTAAGATTTTCTTGATAAGAGGTTTATTCGTCTGAGTGTGTCGCCGTGGGGTGCACCAGTGTTGTTGGTTAAAAAGAAAGAAGGTTCTATGAGACTTTGTATGGATTATAGACAACTGAACAAAGTGACCATCAAGAATAAGTATCCACTTCCGAGGATTGATGATCTAATGGATCAGTTGGTTGGTGCGAGTGTGTTTAGTAAGATAGATTTAAGATTGGGGTATCATCAGATTCGTGTGAAGGCTGAGGATATTCTGAAGACTGCTTTTAGAACGAGGTATGGATGTTATGAGTATTCTATGATGCCATTTGGGGTGACTAATGCACCGGGTGTATTTATGGAGTACATGAATAGGATTTTCCATCCTTATTTGGATAAGTTTGTGGTCGTGTTCATTGATGACATTTTGATTTATTCAAAGAGTGAAGAAGAACATGTCGAGCATCTGAGGATCGTGTTATCTGTATTGAAAGAGAAGCAGCTTTATGCGAAGCTTTCTAAGTGTGAATTTTGGTTGAAGGAAGTGAGTTTCCTTGGTCATGTGATTTCTAGTAGAGGTATTGCAGTTGATCCGTCAAAGGTTGAAGCGGTATCGCAATGGGAGACTCCAAAATCAGTTTTTGAGATTAGAAGTTTTCTTGGTTTGGCCGGTTATTATCAGAAGTTCATTGAAGGATTTGCCAAGTTATCATTTTCGTTGACTCAGTTGACTAGGAAGGGTCAAGCTTTTGTCTGGGATGCAAAGTGTGAGGAAAGTTTCCAAGAGCTTAAGAGAAGATTGACTACAACTTTTGTTTTGATTTTGCCGAATCTGGAAGAACCGTTTGTTGTGTTTTGTGATGCTTCTTGATGGGTTTAAGAGGTGTGTTGATGCAAAATGGACAAGTAGTAGCTTATGCTTCGAGGCAACTCAAAGTGCATGAGAAGAATTATTCGACGCATGACTTAGAGTTGGCCGCCGTTGTATTTGTGTTGAAGCTTTGGAGACATTATTTGTACGGTTCAAGATTTGAGGTGTTTATTGATCATAAGAGTTTGAAGTATCTCTTTGATAAAAAATAATTGAATGCAAGGCAAAGAAGATGGTTAGAACTTCTGAAAGATTATGATTTTGGGTTGAATTACCATCCGGGAAAAGCGAACGTGGTAGCTGATGCTTTGAGTAGGAAATCGTTGCATATGTCGATGATGATGGTAAAAGAATTGGAATTAATTGAGCAATTTCGTGATTTGAGTTTGGTGTGTGAGAAGACTTCTTATGGAGTTACGGTTGGTATGTTAAAGCTCACTAGTGGTATTTTGAACGAGATTCGAGAATGACAGAAATCTGATTTGAGTTTAGTGGATCGGTTGACCTTGATCAATCAAGGTCAAGGTGGTGATTTCCGGATTGATGAGAATGGTATCATGAGGTGTCGTGATAGGATTTGTATTCTTGATGTTGTTGAGCTGAAGAAGAGTATTCTTGAAGAAGGGCATCGTAGTGGATTGAGTATTCATCCGGGTGCTACTAAGATGTATCAAGATTTGAGAAAAATATTTTGGTGGCCTCGTATGAAGAAGGATATTGTCGAGTTTGTGTATTCTTTATTGACTTGTCAGAAGTCAAAGATTGAACATCAGAAATCGTCGGGTTTGATGCAACCGTTGTTTATTCCTGAGTGGAAATGGGATAGCATTTCTATGGATTTTGTATCTGGTTTACCGAGGACGCCGAGTAACTTCGAGGTCATTTGGGTTATTATGGATAGATTGACCAAGTCTGCTCACTTTATTCCTATGCGAATGGATTACCCGTTAGAGAAGTTGGCAAAGCTGTACATTGAGAGGATTGTCAGTTTGCATGGCATTCTGTCTAGTATTGTGTCGGATAGAGATCCGAGGTTTACTTTGAGATTTTGGGGAAGTTTGCAAAGTGCTTTGGGTACGAAGTTGCGATTGAGTTCAGCTTATCATCCGCAGACCAATGGTCAGACTGAGAGGACGATTCAGTCACTTGAGGATCTTTTGAGAGCTTGTGTGTTGGAGCAGGGAGGAGCTTGGGATAGCTACTTGCCTTTCATTGAATTTACTTATAACAACAGTTTTCATTCGAGTATTGGTATGGCACCTTTTGAGGCATTGTATGAGAGACGTTGTAGGACGTTGTTGTGTTGGTATGAGTCGGGAGAGAGTTCTGTAGTTGGACCTAAGATAGTTTAGCAGACGACTGATAAGATTAAGATGATTCAAGAGAAGATGAGGATTTCTCAGAGTCGTTAGAAGAGTTATCATGACAAGAGGAGGAAGGCACTAGAATTTCAAGAGGGAGATCACATGTTTCTTCGGGTTACTCCTATTACTGGTGTTGGTAGGGCATTGAAGTCGCGTAAGTTGACGCCGCATTTTCTTGGTCCTTATCAGATTTTGCAGAGGATAGGTGAGGTAGCCTATCGTGTCGCTTTACCACCGTCGCTTGCTAATCACCATGACGTGTTCGATGTATCTCAATTGAGGAAATACATTGTGGATCCGTCTCATGTAGTCCAAGTAGATGATGTACAGGTAAGAGATAACCTGACTGTGGAGACATCACCTATGCGGATAGAGAATCGGAAGTCGAAGCAACTTCGAGGTAAAGAGATTGCTTTGGTGAAGGTCGCTTGGGGAGGACCGGCTGGTGGAAATGTGACTTGGGAACTTGAGAGCCAGATGAGGGAGTCTTATCCAGAGCTGTTTGAATCAGGTAACATTTTCGAGGACGAAAATTCCTAAAGTGGGGGAGAGTTGTAACAGCCCAATTTTTATTAATTAATTATTTATATTAATTAAATGATTTGTGGGGATTGTTTAATTATGGATGATTAATTAAATGAAATTGGTAGATGTTTGAGAAGAGAAATATGATGGAACGAATAGAAGAGAAAGACTTATAAAGGAAAAGTGGAAACAAAAGAGAGAGATAGAAACATAAGAGAAAAGAAGAGAAAGAAGGAGAAAGAGGAGAAAAGAGAAGGAGAAGAAGGAAAAGTTGAAAAAGCTCAAGAACAACTCTCAAGCATCGATTTAATCAAGGTAAGGGTGTGAAATATCATCATATATTCAATGTATGTGATTATGTATGGGTGGGTTTGGATTTGTTGGAGTTTCTACTTATTTTCCATTTTAGGGCAGAAATGGATTTAATCGGTAGAACCGAGTTTTAACGGTTAAAAATGAGAATAAGTGGTAAAGTTTAACCGAGGGATGTTATACTAAGGCTGTGGAACCGGGTTGGTGAGAATCAGTCGGTTTTTGGGGTGATTGAGTGATTTTGGACAGTTAGGGATTTCTGAGTTCGCAGGTTCGCCAGGCGAGCAGGAGCGAAGCTTCACCAGGCGAAGCCCAGCGAGTGGGTAGCGAACCAAGTCAGTAGCCAAAGTTAGTCTTTGCTGGCGTGTTCTCCAGGCGAAGGAGTGTGGCGAAGGTTCGCCAGGCGAGTGAACCAGCGAGTGTTAGCGAACACATTCCAATAGCTACTGACAGTCTTCGCCAGCGAGTTCTCCAGGCGAATAAGGTAGCGAGCATTCGCCAGATGCCTCGCCAGGCGAAGGGCAGCAAATTCCATTTCTTGTGTTTTCCATCCAATGGTTACTTGTTTAGTTCAATTATGTTAATCCTTATATGATATGAATAGTTTGTGTATTATTGAGATGAGACGTGTTGTGGGTAGCCTTATGGCGTGAATCCTAGATTGTGAAATCAATCGTGAATGTAGTCTTTGATATATATATATATATATATATATATATATATATATATATATATATATATATATATATATATATATATATATATATATATATATATATATATATATATATATATATATATATATATATATATATATATATATATATATATATATATAATGCATTATTTTAATTGAATAAGAATGCATGATGAATTGTGATGAGGTTTGTGGCAGTTGGGCGTGATATTGGGAATGCATATGTGTTGTATGCGACTTTATGTGAATAATGTATGAGAACATATTTATGAATATGTGTGCATTGCTTGATAAAAGTGATGATATAAAGTATGAATACTTTGATTATATGAATATGTTGTGTGTGCAATCATGTTGTAATTCTTGAGCGATGAATTATTTGAATGCATGAGATTAAGATGCGAGAACGGTCTTAAGTGCATTTGGTGGTTGATTGCATATGCATCATTTAGTCAAGAGGCAATGCTTACTAGTTTCGTGGAGACTAGTGACTTGTGTAACACCCCACTCCCCAAATTTAAATAAAATGCGAACAATTCAATTAAGAATATCAGAGTTTCTCTTCCAAAAGTGGGATATTACTTTTCACAAAAATTTCCACAAAATCTTTCATTAAGAGATTTTCAAAATAAGCAGCGGAAAAGAAATTTGTCACAACATATACACATATATTTACATAATCTCATACATCATGTCCGACCATCTACCCAAAATATACAAAACATCATCAATAGAATCCATCATCAAAACATGATACGACACAGAGTATAAAAAAAGTCATTAGATAGGCAATAAACTCCCCAAAGCCCCGTGTTACGTATCAGAGTATCCTAGACTCGATCATCACACCGCTATCCAACTAGCTAAACACCTGGGTTATCTGTACTTCCAAAGAAGCACAGACCACAACAACAGCAAAGGGGTGAGAAAACAAGATCGAAATATAACGGTAAATATTTACATGAAATAAAGGCAGTAAGTAAATACATCATCACCCCACAAATCATCATACACGATCTACTGTCCAATCATCAATCACAACATACAATAATGCACAAATGCAACTCAACACATGCATGCGGTACCGACTTAAACTCAGGATAAATCGCATACACTCCATCCGAGCAACGATCTATCCGTACCACGCTCCTCCTGAGCCCATATAATCAAATCTCAGGATAGATCACATACACTTCATCCGAGCAACAATCTATCCCTACCACGATTACGGGTGAATCACATACACTCCATCCAAGCAACGATTCAACTCCGCAATTGCCGATGGACACTTGGCCATCAACCCTCCTCAAGGGAGCAACACGATCCTACTGATCCCATCATGCATCATGCTATGCATACACCAACATCAAGCACACTAGGTGCACATGATCCTACTGATCCATCATCATACAACACATAACCATCAAGCAAACAAGGTGCACACGATCCTACTAATCCATCATCATACATCGCATATATATATATATATATATATATATATATATATATATATATATATATATATATATATATATCACACAATCGATCAATCGAATTAATCACATTAGACATCGGCAAAACAACTCATAACACTCAACATACACTCAACATCCTTGCACCATCTCTGTACATCAAACAGATCACAATCATCAACATCAGATGAGCACAGCTCAAATAAAACAAAATCTTGCTACGTTCGCTACCTTGCTCGCTATGTGAGCTCCTGGAGAACGCTCGCTACACGTTCGCCTAGCGAACCTGCCACTTAGAAGATCCTCTTTACTCAATTAGAACATGAGTACATAGGCTTGATATCCATTTGGAGTAGACAACCTCAATCCTGCTTTGTTGTGCCACAACAATTACCTTGAAGTGCATTTTCTTCATGAAACTCCTCTTTAGAGAAACCAAACATGCCAAAGCTTGATTCTTTTAGGGAGGAAGGATCACACAAGTCTTTACACAAGGATTCCCGCTTTCCTTAAGTATAAACTTCTTCAGAAAATCAAAGATATCTGCCACTTATCCTTGACCTCCAAGCTGAGCAAGGTCATATGCTCCTATGCACTTAGATCAGAAATAAAGTGACCTAAGCAGTGCTATCACCAACACCATCTTCTAGACAAGTTTCTTGCCAGGAAACTTTCTAGCTAATAGATCAGGTGCTTCTAGTAGAAACTAGAAAACAACTGCTGCACTCCAATACTCTTATAGAGCAGATTGTCTTTATCTTCACTCCCATCAGCACTCCATTCTAGCCTTAGTGTCTTGCCAAGAACCTTACTCGAATGAGTACAGATCTAGCTATATCTCCTTTGATCTATGGATCAACAGAATTCTGCTGATTGAATGTCTCAACAAGGGCCAGATGCTTTGTGCAATAAAAAGGGATCCTTCTTCCAGAAGCCAGACTTGGATCATCCACCTGATGAGCCAGCAAAACTTTTGACAATGTTGATCACTATGGATAATCAATTAAATACTTGTGCATTCCACAAATAGAGATTGATCTTAAATCCATACAACTTGTCAAGAAGGCCAGATGATTACACTTCAGTAATACCAAGAGTATTCTTTAGTATAACTATCTTTAATGTTGAAACAACAAGGCTGCCACCCTTGACTCAACCTCTCTGTGACTTCCTCTGCTGATGAATCCTTTGCAGGTCATGAGTGGTGAAATAAATTACCTCCCACACACCAGAATAGCCCAAGCACACAAGCAACAGCTCAGCAGGATCCACATTTTGTAAGACCAATCAGAGCAGTAGAGACCACCATCTTGCAACCATATATTAGCTTGTATATAGGCCAGACTTCTCCCAGGGCTACCAGAGTTCTTTCATCAGACAAATATGCAGCGGAACCACCAAAAGAACATTTTCAACATGCCCTAGATAAGATGTTAAACATCTTATAGATCATCACACAGAGTTAGCCACTCCTCCTTTGGCAATCTTTCAGCAGATCATAGAAGCTCCTATATCAGAGGGCACAACAACAGATACAAGCTTCTCCTTAGCTCCATAAGTAGTAGCTCAAACATTCAGCAAGATCAGCAACTCAGCTACAGCTTCTCCTTATTCCAAAACACCAGAAAGTATCTCCCAAGATCTCATCCAGAACAGATAAGATGCCTGCTCTGATACCAGTTGAAATTCTTGTATGCAGATCACATGTGTTCCAAGAACATTGATCTCTGCTCAACAAGGATGAGGACAGACCATGGCCAATTTAAATTTCTTTAAATTGTCCCAATGTGATGACTAATGTCACGACCTCTATTGTGACATATGCAGTATGTCATACTATTTATCTAACCATTTAAAGTACAGAATTGTAAATGCAGAAAGATAAATAACACAGTAATTGTTCACCCAGTTCGGTATCAACAACACCTACATCTGGGGGCTACCAAGCCAGGGAGGAAATTCACTATTAGTATAATCAATTCAAAGTCAAACATCTAGTTTGCACTTCTCACTTAATCTCTACCCAATGACACTTCAGTCTAGAGACACTCTAGTACCTGAGTATACTCATTCACTCCCCCTCAATCACACAACAATGATATTAAACAATTACAAAAATCAGTATGAAGAGACACTTCATACACACCTTAATCTTGCTTCACAGCTTTTATCAAGGAACTCACACACTCTTGCTTCACAGCTTTGAGCGAGACACAGCCTATAATCTATCTAACCAATGCAATCATCAACCAAACAATTGCTTGGATTACAAGTATTTCTAAACAGACTTTACACGTGAAGACTAGCCTTCTTCACTTATAAATATGTCTACCTCAATGTATCAAAAGATACAAAGGGTGACTTACACACAAGGGACTCTCAACCCTAGACCTCTATTTTACACTCTGGTTTTTCCTGGTATGAGTGCTTGCTTTTCCCTTGCTTTTGCGCCTCCTTTTATAGCACTACAGACTGGGCTTGGGCTGCTCCAAGGTAACAAACATTAGGTTTAACAAAGTAAACTTAATTTCCACTGATCAAGGTGCTGTCAAATTAGGTCATGATACTGTCTAGAATCTCGACTTAGATAACTAAGAAGTCATAACAGGTTTCCTGAAATTTAGCCTGAGATATATCAGGTATCATAACAGACAAACAAACCCAGCCCGTCTGATGTCATACGATCAATGTCATGACATTCAGCTTTCACTTACTCTTAGCTGACCAGCTTGCCCTGCTGAACACTTCTGCAGAATCTTCATCATGACAGTCATGGTTTCTCCCAATCTTCTGCAGAATAACATTAGAACCAAGTATATTAAAGTTTCCTAAAAGATCTCCAAGATCCTTTTATGAATACCAATACAATTTGTTCTTGTTCCTAATATATCTCCTTGACATATATACTGATGAGGTATTTTCAACATGGTCTCATCAATCCAAACCAATTATGTCAAGAGATATACACTAGCAGTTCCTTCAGCACACCTCACTCACCACCTGTGAGGAACTTCATCACAACTCAACCTGTTGTGGCTACTACTAACACATAACAGCTACTATTGTACTAGACATTGATGACAACAGTTATGTCATCAGCTTCTGCTAGCTCCTTCTGCATTCATGACATCCAGTTCATCCATGACAGCAGTTCTGTCATCTGCTCTTGTTAGCTCCTGCTGCACATAGCTCCTGCTGCACCAGATGTCAACATATGATATCAGTTCTGTTATCAGCTCCTGCTAGCTCCTGCTGCACCACTACTCCTGCTGTTTCTCACACATGACAGCAGTTCTGTCATGACAGCAGATGGATGTCGTGATGGATGTCTCGACATTCAGCATGACATTCACATTAAACCACTCCACAGCAGTTCTTTCATCGGCCCCTGCTTGCTCCTTTAGCGATGTCATAACTATGGTAATGACATCCTGCTTAACATTAGTGCAGAGTCATGTTTTACCAAAATTTAGTCAATCATAGAACCATGGACAATTCTATATCATAGAACCATGGAACTAACAAAAGTATTTTAATCGGATGAAGATTACTTGAAGCTTAAGAAAGGCTCCTCGGGCCCAAGTAATTGGTAGAATAAGTCAAAGGTTTGACTCTCTCTTTTTCATCTTATATTATGAAAGAGCTTTGATATTGTTAGAGTAGTTTATGAATGACGATTACTCGAGGTTTAATAAAGGCTCCTTGGGCCCAAGTAATCGGGAAAGTGAGTCAAAGGCTTGACTCTCTCTCTTTTTCATCTAAGTGTTTAGGAAAATAGATTTTATTTCATTTATCGGATTAGAAGATAATTGTTCGAGCTTAAGAAGGGCTCTTCAGGTCTAAACAACTGAGGAGAAGAGTTGAAGACTCCATTCCAACTCCCTCTTCATTTCTATTTGAAATATGGTCTAAGTATGGTGAAGTATATTAAGTTTACTTTGATAAAGTGCTCGATATGAATCGAGGTTTAAATTTACATACGAGAGAGTGTAATGGTTTGAACTAGATCGTTAGGAGATTCTAATAGTTTAAGGTAAGGTCGATGGCGAGGCGAAAGTGCTCAACTTACAAGTTGGATATGGTAAATGAACAAGAAATAAAATTGGATTTTAATCATGTATACTAGCAAAGTGGACTAGTCTTCTAAATGACCAACTAGAGATAATTGATCAAATAGGTCTCACTGTAAGGAAGCCCAAAAGTAAGCTTTGAATGTCGTGTATTTTGATCAAAAGGTTGACGACGATGCTTTGAAAGAAATCGACTTACAAGGGTGGAAAATGGCTCGACGTTGGATCGAGAGTTTATTTTAAAAAGATTTTAAAGCATCAAAGCATAATCAAGACAGACGAGTAAAATGTGTACATAGGAATGGGAATGGGGTACATATATGTTACACGGGATTGTAGAAATAAAAGGTCTCTTTGTCAGGTAGCCCAGGAGGAAGTCGTGTGTGTGCGTAATGTCCTAAACTAAGCCAAGAACAAGATTTGGACAAAATATACTTTTCTAGGATTTCTGTACAAAGTCCATAATCCATTGCACTGAATAGTAATCAACAGTCCACCAATTTAGACTTTTAGAGTTTCGGTCTTATTAATGTGTTTTTGATTAAGTATGAACAAGATAAATAAGATATAAATAAGATATGAATATGATATGGACAATGTGATAAATATGACAAGATAAATATTAACAATAATATAATCAAGATAATATTGACAAAAAAATAAATCAAGAATATATTGACAAGAAAGCAAATCAAGAATATATTGACCGAAATTAAAATTAGTGGTCAGTTGTTATTGAATGAATCGGGTCGATTTTAGCACTAAGTTGTCGTAGCATGATCTATGACGAGGATCATACTATAGAAGGTCTCGCGAGTTGCGATTCGTGCTAAAACACGATGGAGAAATGATATTGAGGATCATTCTCCAAAGAAATCGTGTCACGCGAAAAGAAAAGAGAATAGTCTCGTCTTAATCACGAACTTTTGTCGATTAATCGAAGGTAATCTATCACGATCCCAAAGTATAAAAAATGATCTCGATCATCATTCACTATAGATTTGAAATAATGAAGGTTAAACAACCTCAACAATCAAAATTCACGATTCTAAAGACTTCATCCATCCAAGTTCAAATTGAAAATAAAATAGAAATGAGAAGAACTAAGTTGTGGTATCATCTTAATCACGATTTTATCGATAACCGACAATAATAATATTAACCTTTTATTAACCAATGATACGAAAAGAAAATCAAAGATTCAAATCAAAGTAAAAATAGAAAGTAAAAAAAAAAACTAAAGATATAAGATTTAAACAATATGATAATCAAAATGTAAATAAAAAGGTTTGAGAAAATAGAGATTAAAACTAGCATCAAGATCAAAATCAATTTTTAATTAAGGTTAAAACAAAAGGGATCAAAATCTAAATCATAGTTAAAACTAACATAGAGTTAAAACAAAATAAATAATATCAAAAATCTAACACTAAATCATAATAAACGAAAATCACCTAAAATAAGGTGAAAAATCAGCATGGCATGTATGTATAAACTCATAACACACGGTGGGCCATAAAGCCCATAAAAAACCAGCACGGCTCAGTTTGCAAAAGAAGTGTAATAAAAGAAAATTCAAGACATAAAACTTCTAGTTTTATGAAGAATAATGGGTTAAACAATTGAGAAAAAGCAACGTCGTCAAATTCTCTTAAGAAACATGGTCAACAAAATCACCTTAACCTCATCACTTTTATAAACGGAATCGGGAGGAATCGAGAGAAAAAAACACAACCAGACGTAATCTCCAAACTTCTTCGGGTTTAGGTCTCTCAATCTCGACCTCGTTATCACCTCGGATAGATCGTCTCCCCGTCTCATTTCGGATTCGATTCATTGCCGCTCACAGGTTTATTATGTTTCGCGTTCCAATTTCAATTCATCTTCTTCTCTTCCTCTTATCAGATCTGGTTTTTTTTCCGGATGTTTTTGAATCTCTTTCTTCTTCATCTTTCAATTCTGGTTTTTTTTTGGTTTGTGAATGGGTCTTCATATATAGAGTGGTGAGGGTAGATTGGGAATTTGAGGAAACTGTTTTGCTTGGAATACTCTGTGCGAAACAATTTGTCTACTGGTTAATTTGTTGTGGTGTATTTTCAGGTTTTGTGAAGGCGTGATGTGGTGGTGGATGGAGTTTTGCAAAATGGTATTGTAAGCGTACGGGTTGTTACGGCTGGGTGTGTGAATTATGGCGTCAAGTTGTATGGTCCGTAGAGGGTGAGATGGTTTGTCGTTTTATGAAGCTGTATATTGTAATTGTGATGGTGTTGTGAAGGGCGTTCGCGTTGCTGCAAGTGCACATATTTGTTGCTAGGAATTATGCGTCTGTCCATCGCATTGTGGTTTTTGTGAAAAATAAAACAAAGTCTGCGTTGCGTGGTTTGGGACGTGGTCCGTGATATTTTTGGTGAGGAGGTGGGGTAGCTTTGGTATTTTGGGGTCTGTTATTGTGTAATACCTTGCTGCAATAAGTGGTTTTACTCGTGTCGGGTGGATCCCATAAGAGGATAGAAGGTAAACGGTTACGCTGAATTGCGGAACGGAGGATGGAGTTTGCTGAATATGTGTTTCAACTATTCTTGGCTTGGTAATTAATGTAGCAGAATGTAAAGAATTAATCTCAAGAGGAAGAAGGTTCGTGGCAAGCCAGTGGGGTCAAGTGGCCACATGGTTTTTTTCATTTTTCTTGTAACATGATGGGCCTTTTTCTTTTGTGAATTTTCATGGGTTAAGACTTGTATCTTTGGAATTTTTTGTTAAATGTAAATGGGGCTGTTAAATTATGTCTTGGATCCACTTGAGTTTTGCATACTTTCTTGTAAAAACTATATAATGTTAATTTTTGTAGAATTTCATTTAGTGATGAAAGAGATTTTTAGAATTGAATTTGAGATGAGTTTGGATATTTAAATGGATAATGGATTAAAAAGGTTATTGGATTTTGAAAAAGATAATTGGTTTATGGAATTGGGAATTTGGATGTGAAAAGTGGTCATAGTCATGAAAAAAATGGATTTAAAAGTGGTTCATGGATATGTGATCAATGTGAATGGTTAATGAAATTGATAAAAATGTGGACTAAACTATAGATAAAGAAAAAAAAAACGTTTTAAAATGGAGTATAAAAGGTGAATTACGAAAGAATGGACCTCGAGACTCTAAAAAACCTCAAATTCTAAGCAAGACACGAACCATGAATCTTCCAGTTTGAACCAAACCTTAAATGAAACAAATTTGATGCCATGATGAATCCAAATATCAACACTTGTATCTCAATCAATAAAATGCCTTGATTTAGCAAGATCCTCCTCTCGTTGATGATCTAACCACATATATAAAGTCTTGAGGGATCCTCACTTGAAGATATTGACTTGTGAAATAAAGAATTAGGAGAGAACCCTGAGATAATGATGATCTTGCAATAGAGGAATAATAATGCTCTCGAAATGAAACCATAGCACCATGAACTTCAACCGAGGAACCACTATCAACGCTCAAGCACAACGAACTGAAACCCTAATTTTCTTGCTGTTGAGAAATCTTTTACGAAGAAATCTATGCCTTGGATACCCATTGCCTGAGAAATAGACCACTGCCATAACCAATTCGCAATTCAGGCGATCCTTTGATGATTTGACCAAGATTAAGTCAAACTTCCATCTGATCTTGACAATAACTGCATAGCCATACTAGATTCCAAGCCATGCCTTTCTCATCAACCTATCTGCCAAACTCTAAACAGACAGAAAGAGAAACAAGCCAACTGCAACATATGTTTTTGGATTTTTGGAATGTGATTAGTGGATGGATATACACATGAAAGTTACACACATGTAGGACAAACTTGGGGTATGATAAAAAGTAAGGCAAGAATAGCATCAAATGCATCCATGCTCATGTGATCTACATAATACTGAGCTCTTCCCATCAAGAGTTTTGTAGTCAACCCAAAGACTTCTCCTTTGGTGGTCATATTGGCTTGGATTTCAGACAAACCCAAATGTGTGGCTTTGGCAATGTCTTACTCCATAGGATCTTGCTCTAGGATAGGAAATGAAGACTCATCAAGGATAGGCAAACCAACTAGGTAGGAGTACTCTTCCAATGTAGGCACAAGTTGGTAGTTAGGAAAGATGAAACAATGGTAGACTTGATCATATAATTGAAGAGGTGTAGAGCGAAGTCCATCCTCCATTTTTGTCTTCAACTGTGATAAAAGCTTCCCATACTTGTTCTTGAAACCTTCTTGGTCTTCCACAAAAGCTCCCAGTCTCCTTAGGTCACCCAGCTTAGGACTTTTGAAAGTGTACTTTAAACTCTTTCTTCTATCACAATCCATGATCCTATGATGTTTGCAAACAAAAGGTCTAAGTTTAATGAAACTTTTATGAAAAATGATGCTTATGAATGCATGTATGCATAAACAAAACAAAGATCTCACTCAAGCATGGTGTAAAGCTTGCATGAGGTCAAAGGTTTTACCCCTCCCATTTGGTATGTACTAGGGTTTACTGTGTACGTGTACAACAGGTTCTAAAATGCTCCCAAAGTCATCAGTCCATCTTTAGGATATAGTACTTAGACACATAGTGTCCAACAATGGGATTGAGGTCGATAAACCTAAAATAGAAGTTATAGAAAACCTTCAACCTCCAAAAACCATTAGAGAAATACGTAGTTTCTTAGGACACGCCGATTTTTTACCGATGATTCATAAAAGATTTCTCTAAGATAACTAAACCACTAACTGACCTGTTAATGAAAGATGTTGAATTTATCTTCGATGAAAAGTGCTTAGAGGCATTCCAACTATTAAAAAAGGCTCTGATTACTGCACCCATCATGCAACCACCTGATTAGAGTAAACCTTTCGAAATAATGTTTGATGCTAGTGACTATGCCATAAGCGCAATCTTAGAACAAGCAAAGACAAAAATCTTTATGTGATTTATTACGCAAGTAGAACTTTAGATGAAGCACAAATGAACTATGCCACCATAGAAAAGGAACTCTTAGCCGTCATTTTCGCGTTAGATAAATTTTGTTCCTACCTTGTAGAAGCTAAAATAATAATCTACATTATTCATGCCGCAGTTACGTACTTATTGAGCAAAAAGGACGCCAGGCCAAGGCTCTTGAGATAGATCTTGCTACTTCAAGAATTAAATTTAGAAATTAAAGATAAGAAAGGAACCGAAAATGTTGTAGTTGACCACCCCTCTAGACTTGAGAACATAAAATTCGAACAAGTACCCATCAACGATGATTTCCTTAATCATAGGCTAGGAGCCCAGTTAGAAAGTAACACAACTGGATGCTCTTTAATTTATAATGACGTAGAAACTAATGAAGTTATGGAAGCAATTTATACTAAAACTATTGTGTCATGGTATGTTGACTTTGACAACTACTTAGCGGCCAAAGTACTTCCACCAGATTTAACTTACCAACAAAAGAAGAAATTCTTTCATGATCTAAAATTATACTACTGTGATGAGCCCCATCTTTTCAAGAGAGGGGCCGATGGCATTTTCCATCGATGTGTCCCCGAAGATGAGGTAGACAAGATCATATCCCACTGCCATGCTGCACCCTATGGAGGGTACGCAAGCACATCTAAGACTTGCGCAAAGATCTTACAATCCGGTTCTTCTACCAAATTTATGGAAATATGTCCATACATTGGTTATAAATTGCGACCGGTGCCAACGCACTGGAAATATCTCTAGACACGATGAGATACCGCTAAAAGGTATCTTAGAAGTGGAAGTCTTTGATGTGTGGGGTATTGACTTTATGGTCCCCTTCCCAACTTCTTTTGGCAACAATTACATACTCATAGTCGTTGGTTACGTTTCGAAATGGATCAAGGCTATAACCTCTCTGTTGTAGTGAGAATTGGATATCAAGCTATTAATTAAACTTGAATCACAAATCTTTTAAAGACTCACCATCGAGCTTTGATTTATCCAAGGGAAAGGGTAAAGATCGTAGAAAACCCTAAGTTTGCAATGTAACAACAAAGCTAAGAGATTGTGGGGTTCGGGGATTGGTTATACCTAGGGAAGGTGTTAGCATCCTAAGCATATATAGTACTCTATAGGAACCTCTTTCTAGTATTTGTGATTATTTTCTTATTGTTTTGTGTTTGGGTTTTATGGTGAAAGATAGGAACTTAAGGGTTTAGTCACTAATTATGCTCGCCAAAACTTTGCGGTCTTGTGCCTACATATCCATACAAGGATGGAATCAGAGCACTTATAGTTCACCTCACTAGGGATGAGTGAAAACTTGATTACGATCAAGATTCAAAGGGGGAGGTAAATGTTAAATCCTTAACACTTACATGACTTAACAAAGTCAAAAGAGTTGTAAATTCTACCTAAATATAAGTTGCAAGACCTAATGTCTCTAAGAAGGTCAAGAGAGGGAAGGATACGCTAAGCTACCTATGACATTGAGTCAATAGAGAGACTTTCCCTTGGATTAAGGAAAAAAGGCAACTTAAGGATGGAAGCTAACAAGCTAACATCACTTGGAGGGAATAACTTGACAAAGTTAAAAGAAGTGTAAAATGAAAGGATGGTATGAACAAGTATGATATTCAAACATGATATCAATTGTGAGCTTTCAAAGTAACATATGATGTTAATTGACAATATAAAGCACATGGTTACAACCAAAGTATAAGGATAAACGTGACAATATCTAAAGAAAAGACTTGACAAAGTCATAAGTTCAAAATCAGATTCAAGTTCAAAATATCATGGTGACAACCAATATAAACAAAGATATTACAACATCTAAACAATCATTAAGTAAAGTTCTAAGAAGACTAAAATATCATGGATGATAAGTTAAAGTTCATTGTCAAAGCAAGTATGCATTTAGGGTTAACTAACACCACTTAATCATGAATACAAGACAAATATGAATAAGTATGACAACATTTAATCATGAATACAATTTAAACATTTCAAGCATGTATAAGTTATTACAACACTTAAGCATGGTACAAGACAAGTATGAATAAGTCATAACAACACTTAATCATGAATACAATTCAAGACAAGTAAGGGTAACAACCAAGCATACTTGAACAAAAGGGAGCATGTTTATGACAATAACATGTGAATTATTATGAAAACATACAAGAGATGGCATGTGAACAAACTTAAAGATGACAAGTTTAAATTCAAACATCATGTGAGTAGGTTAAGGCGTTACTTGAATATTTATGCATGGATACAAGTTGAACATGTTAAGACAAGTAGGTAACAACCAAACATGGACATTAGGGTTCAAACATGGTCATAAATAAGTAAGAACATCTCAAAGGTCAAGGTAAACATGTATAAGTTAAAACATCATTTAACATGGAACTAAAGGTGTACATGGCTCAATAATTTGGTGACAACCTAAAGGGCATGTTAAGGTACTAGGTGATCATACAAGGATATGCGTAAAAGTCAAGGTAAGTGCACAAAATGGTTCATGGTATAGGCAAACAATATTCAAGACATTTTAACATGTAAATATACATAAAAGTAAGCCTAAAATCATGTCCAAACTAAAAGATACAAGTTGAAAACATAATACAAGGTTTGTACATGCTACAAAAAAGTCATATAACTCATGGTTATCAAAAGAATTCAAGGAATCACTCACAAGAATCACAAAATGTCTTAAGGAAACCCTAAAATATCACACACTTTGAACCATCATAATTATGAGAAAAATAAATATTTTTTGGGAAAAAATTATACTACATGAAAGTAGATATTAACATGATTACATGGCTAAACAATATCACGACCTTATGACCAACAACTCAAAACCTTGCCAACTGAGCCATGGCACGCATTGTGACAACTTATGGTTTCAGTTTATTATATTTTAAGTTTGATTCAGAAATATTGAAAAATAAAATAAACCAAAAGGTCTGGGGCAAGGGGGATTCGAACCCCAGACCCAGCGCATGGAAAACAAACACACAAACCTCTTTGACCAGTGGTGCTACGCCCTCATACATTTATTAATCTCACTCCATAAATATATATTTTAAAATAACATCCAAATGGACACCTCAGACCCTAGTCAGCACCAACTCATGTCCACCTCATCATCTTCTTCTCTCGCTCTTCTTTCTTTCTCTCTCCTCGAGCCCTAGTTCATCACCTTCATTAAAATTTCAACTCTACATAAGTCTCTCATTTCTCCACCATTTTAAGTTTTTTTTTAAATCAAAGTTGAAGCATTCTTCTCTCGCTCTTCTTTCTTTCTCTCTCCTCGAGCTCTTCTGATTATGTCACTAACTCAACCTAAAACTAATTGTATAACATACAAAATACTCCACAACAGTGCAACACACAAAAATATCACATGTTAAAACATCACATGTACACTTAATACAATACAACTAGTGCTTTAAATATCTCATACATAAAAAAGACTACATTTTTACCTCACAAAAAAATCGATGAAGATGCATGAATCATTAGGTTCAAAGAGCAAAAATCTTAACTCTTGGAGACAGTCCAAGGCCTCTTGATGGAGAGAGGTCTCTTAAGTGTATGCAAGCTTGATAAGTTGATGATCAATCCAAGACATTGGTTGATCATGTGAAGGTCCTCTTGATTCTATTGAGCCAGAACCCTAATTCATATGAAAGAAAACAAGAGCAAACTTGAACAATATTGGGGTTAGTAATGAATTGCTTGATGCTCTTAGAGTGATGATGGAATCTAGGGTCAAAATTTGGGGTATGAAACTCTCTTACAAAAGATGCATGAGTAGTTATTAAACCTTTTTAAAAACATCATCTTTCCCATACTCGGTGTGCCGAGACTCGTCATTAGTGACGGTGGCTCCCATTTCATTTCAAATATCTTTGGGAGATTGTTGCTCAAATATGGTGTTTGACACCGAGTAGAGACACATTACCACCCTCAAACTAATGTACAAGTTGAGATTTCCAATAGAGAAATTAAGAAAATATTATAGAAATCCATTGCAACTTCTAGGAAAGATTGGTCTGTGAAACTTCACGAGGCTCTATTTACTTATAGAATAGCTTATAAACCCCAAATAGGAACCACTCCATTTAAACTAGTTCATGGTGAATCATGTCACCTGCCGGTTGAATTAGAACATAAAGCTTATTGAGCCATTAAGACCCTTAACATAAACTACACAATTGCAAGAGAAAAGAGAATTCTAGACATCCATAAGGAAAGAACTAAACAGTGGCATGATAAATGAATAGCAAGGAGAGAATTAAATGAGGGTGACATGGTCTTTCTTTTCAATTCTCGACTAAAATTATTTCCAGGAAAACTTCGTTCTAGATGGTCTGGCCCTTTCAAGGTTATAAAGGTATTTCAAAGTGGAGCCGTAGAAATACTAGGTAAATGAAATGAGACATTCATTGTGAACGGGCAGCGACTTAAGCATTACCATATCATAGAAAATATAGATTTCTACATAAGTTACAAACTAGAAGAGTTGCCTGCTCTTTCAAAAGAATAGTTCCTTCTGAGATAATTTCGAGCTCCCGACATTAAATGAAGTGCTAGGTGGGTGGCAATCCATGACCTTAGGTTCTAGATTTTTATTTTTATTTTCTTCTTTCCAAATACTATTATACGATACAATTCATCTTTCTAACCACTACTAACTTATTATATGTCTACTTTCAGGATAACATAACTTAGGCTAACTTGATACTAATTATAGAGAATGCAGCCCATTCACGACATGGAGGTCATTTTCATGAACGAAGCCCAGAAGCGACATTTCGAAGTCCTAGCTCAGAGAAATATGAAATTATCCATTTACCATGATGAACCCACCATGACCACCATAGGTATTCAAGATAATGTGATGTATTTACTTTGTTAGATAGGATGGTAGAACTTTGCTGTGAGGAGGAGGTTTAACACGTATCGTATGCCAACCCTTGAATTCTTGAGTTCCTTTTTCTATGATCCTAACAGAGGGTTAGAATTTAACAGAGGCCTAACTACATCATACTTTTTGGGACCAAATACCATTTCACACACTGTGAGATGGCCTACCTATTAGGATTTCCTAGTGGCCCATATGTGTTCACTGTAGCTCAGGAGGATGCCTTCATGGATCTTGACCTAAACCAAACCAAACTCTATGTTTTCTGAAAACATCAATAACCCAATTATTCGCTACTTCCACAAAATCCTAGCTCATACACTTTTTGGGAGAGAGGAAAACATTACCTCGGTATCTAGAGACGAGTTGTTTATCATGTTTTGTGCCTCCCAATCTAGACCCATGAATGCTGTAACATTTATGGTAGTGAATTGTAACAGGATTGCCTGAGATACCCATGGTCCTATCCTTATAGGAGGATTTGTTACTATGATTGTTGCATCCATTGGCCTTAGATACCCCCTCAACCGCTTAACTACCTTATGAGGTATTCGTCCCATGCATATTAACTTCTTTTTTAACCGAGACATCATAGGAAATTTGGGACCACAAGAGTTTGAGCTATTGACTGATAATCAAGTGGTGTATAATTTTACTCTACCAAACCATGAGAGGACAAATGTGCACAATAGGAACAATTGGTTATATGATTTGGAGGGCCAAAGTGAGTCACCCATTCCACCTGATACCCCTCAAGCTTAAGAGAACCGTAATGCCATTTTCTTTGATGCTGCTTCACTCGCCTCTGGTATTCACGTAGAGCCTCCCTTTGATCACACTGCTGCAATTGACGCCCTCAGGATGGAAATTGCTACTCTTAGAGGAGAGCTTACCACTCTGCGCATGGATTTCCTCGATTTTATGGATGTTTCTAATGAGCAACTCGACCACTTGTTTCAGCAAATATATTCCATGAACGTTTTTTTGAGCCTAATGTAAGACACCGTAGTGGCTGGTCTTACTTTATTGTTACCGTATTCTGTTTTCCTATGATACACTTAGATAGTGAGGTCATTGCCTTTTTTAAGTGAGAGGGAGGAAGTATTTCCCAGTTTTCTAGTTAGGAATTTAATTCTTATCAGGATTTCATTTTTTTTCTTGTTATGTTTACATTATTTGTCAAGCTACCGACGTAAAACTAGCACTGTGTGGGAGGCAACCCACAAGTTTTTCCATTTTAATGCAATTCCCTTATCTGTTGTTGTTTTAGTTGAATTTTTCGTTTCCTTCATTTTTTTCATTTCTCTTGTATTTTTTGTTTTGATCACTCTTCATGATTCTGATTAAGGCCACGTGCTTAAACACTACTACCTGACATAACTTTGGCCTTAACAACTGAAAAGCACTAAAAAAAAATCATCATTTTTAAGCCTGAATCAAATTTTGCGCAATTAAAGCAAATGGTGATCGCCAATATGCTAATGGAGTTCGCCATTAGCCTGATTTTGAAAAAAGTAAAGCTTTAAAGCTAAGGCGTTCACCATTAGCCTAACAGTGTTCGCCATATCAGTTTAACGACATTTTTTAATTTCTAAACTCCCCTTGCGCATTTTTTAGAAACCTCCTCATTTTCAAAACCCGTTATCTCTTACTCTTCCCTCCACTCACTCATCTCCTTATCTTCCAACCTTTAAACTCTATTCCATCACCTTAAATTCCCTAAACCTAAATCTCACTCTTACACAAAATATATCCTACTCACTCTCCACCTTTCCTTATTTCCTACCCATTCCTTCAAATTCTTCAATCCTCCATTCACCATGCCTCAAAGAGCAGTGGGACCTAGAAGAGAGATACACTACATGGGTATAACTTTTGCAGAAGGCGTAGAGGGTGATAATCAGAGGACGAAATACCTCAAGTTGTTAAAGAGGGATGTCGCACCAACAAGGTACCCCGATACTTTTGCCCTTCATGATTTATGCTTAATAAGTAGTGTTAACTGGATGGTAGATAACTTAGGAATAACTTATTTTTATTCATTGATTATCCCTACATATGTTAGACTTACTTACGAGTGCCTTAGTTCATTTGGATATGCCACGCCTATGGGAGGATCATGCACTGTAGGCACCGCTTTGTTTAGAATGTTTAATAGGGATTACACTTTTAGCCAAGATCAGATTGCTGATTTATTACAGTTCCCTCATACAGATGGTTTTTCTTGCGAAGCTCCTTTAGATAGCGATTAGAAAACTGATGCACTTGGTTTTTGGCATCAAATCACTGGCCAAGCCACTGATGTCTGGGAAGTCCTAAAGGCCACCGTTATCTATAACATGGCCATTTGGTACTTACACCGCATTTTAGCCAACACCATTTTCGGTCAGGAAAATAAGGGGAAAGTGAATTCTAAGGATCTTTTCTTTTTTCACTGTGCAATAACACTGACACCTGTGAATCCTACACCCTTATGACTAGCACATTTTCATTCTATTAGTGTTAGAGTAGGCAGTCCCATTTGCGTTTGAGGGCTGGTAATATCCATAGCCCGCACATTGGACCTAGGCACAGAGTTGGCCACACTTCAGCCACTTGAGACACCACTTTTAGATTTGGATTTTTGTTGTAGTATACGTCTAGTTAAGAATAAACCAGACAACGTGTATTATTTGATGATTAGTAACAAAGGCATCAGGGGTGTTACATTGCCTTCTTCCGCATGCACTGATGTACGAGTGAGGGGCAACTGGACTTATGATCTTAATGCCCTAGAGCCTGGTGATAAAACCCATGTTCATGCTGGTGTGAGAAATGCCACTGACGATATGAGATTGAGCATATGGAGCATGATGCTCCTAAGACCGACACCCATCCATACATTGCACATGGTTTTGCTGACTCTTTTGCGGGTACCTCATCCAGACATCAGTCTTGTAAGAAGTATGACTACACTACTATCAAGACTGCTCTTGACAACATCTTATCTGAGCTAAGATACAAGAACGATGTCGATGTTGAGCGTGAATGTAGCACCCTAATTTTTGACTTTTAGATTCCACCTCCTTGTGCATTTTTTATTTTATTTTATTATCTTTATACTTTGGCATGCGTGTTTGTTATCACTAACAAGTTTGTGCAGGTGCATAAATTTCGAAGATGGAATGTCATTCCTCTCGCTCAGTAATATTTAAATGTGTTCTGAAAGTCCGATTAGAATTCCGGGTTATATTCAAGGATTTCCCTAAGGTTTGGCATATGTTCATTCAAAATTTCATTTCAAGAAGCAACCTAAGAACTTAAGTCCCCAGATTCGTCAATAACAAGTTCAAGGCCTCATTCAGTCAACTTCAAGTCTATAAGAGGATTTATTGCAAATTCAAAGACATGAAACTCAAGTTCACAAGGGGATTCTTATGAGATATTCAAGACTTGTTTCCAATTTCGCTACCCGTGTTATTTATAAGGTCAAAATTTGATTCCACGACTTTGACACTTATGTTTTAAATCTTAAGCCATAACTTCAAGAGTTGAGAGGATTTGAAATTCGGATTGAAAACTTTAATAAACTCATGATTAAGGACTATATGGAAAGATTCATGCTTCAAAATGAAAGATTCATGCTGCAAAATGAAAGATTCATGCTTCAAAATCATTTTGGTACATACAAGAGTTCTTATGATCTAAAGGATTCATGGCCACAATATTTGAATTGACTTTGGCACCCAATTCAAACATCAGATTAAATTCAAGACCATTTTTAACCAAATTTTTATTCCACATTCAAATTCAAAACGTACCAGCTCAAGAATTTTTCAAATTAGTTACAACAATATACAAGTCTTTACAATACAAGAAACTTTGGAAAGTTACAAGACATACAAGTCGAATAATAACAGAAATACTAGAAATTAGATTGAATACAGCTTGACTACAACTACGTGTGGATCCCACAGCAGGACAAATTCAGCTTCCTGAATGAAAACGTGATAGCACCTCGAACTATAGTTTTTTGACACAATTAAATCAAAGTTGTTTCCCATTCCATCAACTTGTTCGTAGCTGTCGTAATTCGCAGCATCTGCCAATTTGTAAAGGTCCACTCATTGAACCAGAATTGGTTATGAACTCTTGGTTTTTGCTTTGCCGGAGGGACCCGTGAAGGTATCACCTAATTGAAGCAATCATCAGTAAATCGTTATTCCTGCGTGCGTAAAGTCAGTAAATCAGGCATTAGCATGGCAAAGAATTACATTATAGTTTTGGCAAGAGGAAATTAAAACATAATTCAGGAAAAAGCAGTAAAGAATTCCTACCCGAAACCTGTACACCAAAACCTTTAACTGCATCGTATTTCTGACAATGATTTGGAGCTCAAGACATCTGCGGCTGCGAGAGGGTGAGAGTATTACTCATACCAGTTGCTTGCACATACAGCACAGGCGGGAGTCCTGTTGAAGCACCCCCAATACCTTATTTTGCGACTTTCTCCTGGAGACAACGCAAGACAACAATCATAGCACATGAACAACTGGAGATGATTCATTCTTGATTTACAAGTTAAGACTTACAAGAGATTACAACAGGTTAGCCATCAGGAAACCACTTATTTCCAAAGCAGATCCAACAGTTCACGTATTACCGGCACCACTGAAGACAGATCCGTCATCTAAATACTAGCTGAGAGTAACTCCTGTTGTCAAACCTTCATGCCACGCCCTGTAAATTGGAGTCCAAGCAAATGTCAAACCGGCTGGGGACCCCATGCATATTTCCAGATGTTAGCAGAAACTCATAATGTTCAGCCTCCCGTCAGCAATGGCACTCAACTTGCACAATCCACCGAGCTTCCACCTTAACCGCATCATTCTGCAAACAATCACAAACATTAACTAACAGCCAATAACAACATATTAGACACGTTTCAGACAGATTGAATCCTTTCCAACGGTAATCAAACATGTTCACACTGATATGGCAAAAAATACTTCATATTAATTATTTCCAAATTAGCTTAAACCTCATCACCAATCCTCATAATTATAACGGGACAAGGTGATAAACTATTTGAAAAACCCGTCTGGACATGTTCACACGAAATTGGTAATGATTTCAACAGAAGATCTTGATTTGATTAGAAGAAGAAACTGTAAAAGCTATAAAAGGGGAATCGTTCAAACACCAATCCTCAACGTTTTTTTAAAAACTAATTTAACCTTTTATTAACAACTTCTTTTTATTTAAAATTTTATTAACTCTTTTAATTAAAATTTTAATTTAATTAATCATCTTTTTTGTGATATTAGAACTTAATCAATCTAATTTTTATATTTTACAGTTACCCTCTTTTTTTAGAAACTCAAATCATTTGTGTTAAAAGATAAGAATTAATCTAATTTTGGTTAAAAATCTTAATCTTTTTTAATCAATTTCGTCTTAAAACTCAAATTTAATTTTGAAACTCTTTTATTCGTCAACTTAATTTTGAGACTCAAATCTAGAATTTAAATTGCATTTGTTGTGATATTAGATTGTTAGTCTCGGCCCTCACCACCATTGGGCTTTAATTTCGAGTATACTTAGTCCATAAATTGTTGGTTGATTTTAATTTTAATCATGTTGTCCATCTTGATGTAACATCATTTCGCTCTTTTTCCCTTAATATTATTTTTATATACACGTCCAAGGGGAGAACTCGTGTATAACTTCTTTAAGTTGTACATGTTGCATCTCTTTTGCATCATATTTCCCTGCTTAATCCTTGAGTTTTCAAGTCGATCAACTTAGGATTGAGTCCCTACACCTTAAGATAGGATCAGTTCCTTGATATCTTTTCAACTTAGATAAACCAACTTGATAAAATTCAATCTTATTCTCCCCACAAGAGAATTAGACGTGAGTCATCTTGACAGTTGAGATATAATTCTCTTGCCCCATAATATTATCGAGAGATGTGGAATCTTTTCCGCTTGAGGGAGGTATGTGGCATACTCGTCGATAAATCTGAGTTCTGAGCCCTTCTCTCAATATGACGCAAAGACCATCTCCTACAAGTTGTGGTGGTTAAGTCGAGTCTTCTCCCTTAAGATGACGTCTCGTCTTTTCTCCTAGAATCAATCCAAAAAAAACCTTATCCCACTGGAACCTTGGCCATAGCCAAGAAGTTCCTCAATCCCTTTTAGGGGAACTACGAATACTCTGATTCCATTCCCGTCAGGATACGTAGGCACAAGATGTGATTTCTTGGCGAGTATACTTAGAAATAAACCCCTAGTCTTTTCACCCTTAGCAACAATAGCACAATATAAAACAAGAGGTTCTTGTAGAGTACTACAGATGCTTAGGATGCTAGCACATTCCCTAAGTTTAACCAACCCCCGAACCTTAGATTCTCTAGCTTTGCATTGCATTGCATCTTTTGGGTAATTTGATCTTTTCCCCTTCCTTTGGACAAATTAAAGACTGGTGGTGAATAATGAATTAAGATTCAAGTTAATCCAATAGCTTGGTATCCGATTCTCACCGCGATAGCGACCTGCTACTTTGGAGCATACAGACACAACAGGAGGAGATGATGGCCACCATTCATCAGATTTAGAAGCAGCAACATGACTATGCTGAGCAGACTGAGCGTAACATGGATGACCTCATTGAGCAGATGAATGGATTGTGTATGGGGATATCAGATGTGATGGAGTACATGAAGCATGTAGGTGTACCACACCCTGTGCATGGTAGAGGTGGTTTTAGACGTCACAGAGGCCGAGGCCGACACTGAGCCGTCTACTCAGGTTTTTCCACTCCTTTTCCCGCCTTACACTAAAACATTAGGGATAATGTTTGGTTCAATTGTGGGGGAGGAGTTTTATCGCTTTATTTTTACTTTTCCCGCTTTATTTTTCAATTTTTATCGCTTATAGTTATTTTTTCTTCTTTTAGATTAAGTTGTTTATTTTTATTTTTTCGTCTTTAGTCGAGTCATAACATGTGTTGTCGAGTCTTAGTGCATGGGTTTTTCACTTGTTAGTAAATTTTCCTTAATTTTCACCCCAACGAAAATTTTTGTTACGATTCATGGCATGACGCTCTAAGAGTATATGTTGTTTTCCATTTTTAGTTTATGTTAGAAAGACTCGGGAAAGAACATCAGTACCGTCCTAACACCCCAAACTCCCTAATTATGCGATACTTATTTGAATAACCATTATACCGAGACCTTAAGTTCTAGGTTTTTAAAGTAACCTCTAAAGTAATTTATACTAGCAGTCAACACAATCCTAATGCACACACTAAGTAAGAAACCGATGCAAATATGTGTATGATCTCCGAGTTGAATCGAGAATATTTATAGAGAAAAAATAATGAAAGGACATGTTCCCTCTAAGTTAGGTGGTCCTCACCAAACCATTTAGCCCAACGAAAAAGACTCTTTAAGTTCAAAAGAACCAAGAAAAGAAAAAGAAAAAGAAAAAATGTATATGAATCTAATAATGAGATCATTAGATACTAATAAATTTAGTTAACATATGTGTGCGGGGATAACGGGCTTAATGTGATTGCGCTAGAATGAAAAGAGGTGAAAAATAACAAAGATGTAAGTTAAGTTATAATGGCATGATTCAAATTGGTTTGCATAAGAGTGGAGTTTTCGACCGCAAAATGCAGATATGTGTCGTTACATTATCCTTGGTATCGACGTCTGGTATCTATTGATCTAGCACTAGCCTAGCAACCACTTATTATTTAGAGTCTTTGCCGTGCCTATGTCTCAGAAACTGTGTTTATTTCCTTTAATGTGTTGGTTTATTGCTTTAGGACAAGCAATGGTCTAAGTGTGGGGGAGTTTCATAACGTGAAAATTGTAGCACCCCAAAATTTGCCCTTTCGTTTTGATCATAACTGGCTTATGTTTCTGCATATCATGGTATTGGTTCTTGAGACATGGGATGAAGGTGTTTCTATGGCTCAAGGTTTTCTTTTATTGCAAGTTTTCAAGCAGCAAGCATCAGAGGCTTCAGCATTTATTTTGCCCAGCAATCGAGTGCCCAATTTTATTTTTTTCAGCAAGTTATTTTTAGCACAGGTGACAGTTCACCGGTTATCTCAGGCATTTTCATAGGTGCAATATCAAAAGGAAAGTTTCAGAGGCTTAATGTGACTCAGAACGGGTGGAAACGGACGTTATGCAAGTTTCCCTCCAAATGGCGCAATTTTTCAAATTTGTGAAGGGTTAATCAATTAACCCATTTTGCACTAGCAAATGGTTAATTTATTAACCAAAGTAATTTTTGCCCAGATACGTGTATTTTCAATGTTGCCACTTTTGGGGTCCATTTTGATCATTTGTGAATTGGTTTTTGCATCAGTAGAAGGATCTAGAATCACTCCAAATTTTGATTTACCAATCCAATTTCCCTCCAATTTTCCATTCCTAATCCCATTCAAATTTCCAAACCCTCACTCCAAACCTCAATTTCACTCCTAACCAAAAGATTATTTAAGCTAATTCACTCCAAACCTCTCAAAGGAAGAACCTTAAGTTTTTCTGATTTCTCATTGATCTCAAATTCTCTCAACTTTCTCTCAATTCCCTCATATTCCAAAACTTCATTAGATCTCTTTCACTTGAATTCTTAGATTCTTCATTGGAATCCTTGAATTCTAGAGCTTAAGCTCCATCATTAATCTCCATCGACTTCAATTTGTCATTTGATTTTCGTTTGGATCTGGATCTGGTTTTGGAAGCAAGCTTTTAGGTGATTTTTGGATCAAATTTTGCTTATTTGGCTCATTCTTCACTTCTCTTGCAAGAAATTTCTTAGATCTTGAAGTTTTCTTGGATTTCTAGCTTGGATATGTCATTTGTAGTATAACAACACTTACCAAAGCAATTCTCGACTTTGAAGGTTGGTTAATTCTAGATCCACTTCTATTCTGAGCTTATTTGGATAATCAAAATATAGATCCTCAATTTTGATCGATTTTGATGATTTGATCTATGTGATTTGTGATCTTAATGCTTGGATAAGTTTAATTGATGTTTGATCACTGATTTTTGGTGTTAAATTTGTGCATAATTGATTACATGATCATTTGGATGATTGCATAAATGATTAATTGCTGGAAGTGATTTTGAATTGTTGATTTTCTGCTTCTGGTGCAGTTGTAATCGATTAACCAGTGTAAATTTAAGCATTTTTGGCTTTTTAAAGAGGGTTAATCAATTAACCACTTTTGCACTGCAAATGGTTAATCGATAAACACTGGACCAGAACATGTTTTTTAGTTATTTTCAAGTGTGTTTTGATTCCATTCCACTTTTAACCTTTATGGATTGATATGATGCATTTGTGTGGATTGTTTTTAACCTGTTTCATCATGCTTGATTGATTGATTGCGATTCTTCGACGTGCGACTTTTGATTTCCATTGATAAATGCTTGAGATGCTTATGTTGCTTGCTTGATGTGATGATCATGTGTTTTGCTCATTTGTATCATGTTAATTGTTGATTATCTTGCTGGGCTGGTGATGCATGTTTGTATTTGCTTCTGATTCTGTTTGTCACACAATTGATTGAATTGTTTAATTAATGTGAATTGCATGGTGTTCTTGTTGAATACTTGATTATGCAATCTTGTTGAACACTTGTGTTTAATTGTTAATGCATGTCCATCTTTTCTTGATACTTGTTCATGATTGATGTTTGTTCATGTTGTTTGTGTTAAAGCATGCTTGCTGCCCTATTTCTACAACTGTTTTATTCAGAAAATGCATGTTGTTGTATGTTGTTCTTGGTTGCTTCCTGCATTTTACACCTGCTTTTTGTGTTGAATTAGTAGCTGTTAAATGCTGTTGTGCTGCCTTGCTAGATTTTATAGCTATTATGAGCTGGAAGCGTTGTTGTAGTTGTTGTTTTTGCCCTGTTTTCTTGTTTTTGGTTTATTTTTGCATGCTCCCTTAAGACCTCCTAGTCCAACTTAATTTTCGATTAAGCTTGGAGTAGGATAGACATTAGGAGTTTAATCCATGCATGATAACATTAGGTTAGTCCCTTTTGACCTTAACCTTAGGTCCATCTTTTGCATGCTAACATTAGGATAGAATTTCCTTTCGCATCCCGACCTTAGGGCCACTTTGCATGACAACGTTAGGACCAAGTTTCCCCTTCGACCTTTCGTGTGTCTTTCTCTCTTCTCATCTCAAAACAAATTCTAAGACACTTAATAAAGACGACGAACATTGTGTGCCACGAGCCTTAAGTATATGGGAAATGATGAGTGAGGGGTCTCTCCTTACTTGTCTAAAGTGTTTAGTGTATGTCCCATCTAAGGGCGATATGCGACGCATTCGTTCCTATATCATAGTCTTTAGTGCAACGTGAATCTCAAACTAATCAATTCACTTCATTAAAACTCATAAACAAACTTCAAACTTTTTATCCTTCGAGATTTATTCTTCAAACCATTTTTAGAAAAGAGTACGTTACTTTTTGTTCTACCACAAACAGGCGTCGACCCTAACTTCTAGAATGCGAACTTAACGTCGCTGATAACACTAAGCAACATGTGGTTACCCGAACTACATTTGCTCTAATTTCTCATTCCAGATGAGGATACGTAGGCACAAGACGACGATGTCTTGGCAAACAACCTTCCCCCATCACCCGTAGTTCTCCGAACTATGTTGACTCTGACTTTCCCATTGCACGAGAGAATACGTAGGCATAGGGCAGCAGTGTCCTATCGAGTCTCCTTTTTCTTTTCCTTTTTAGTTTTTATTTAGTAGTAGGATTTTAGATAACTCACCCTTTGATTAGACAACAAGCGTGGATCCCGTTGAGTACAACAGACGTGAGGGGGTTCATACTTCCCCCTTGCGTAACCGACTCTCGAACCCAAGATTTAGTTGCGATGACCTTGTTTTCTCCTTTCTTTTAGGTTTTCTTTGATTATTTCATTTCCCTCCTTTGGGATAAACGTTCAGTGGCGACTCTTTTGTTTGTTTCTTCCGGTTGTTTTTCGTAGTTGCAACAGCTGGCAGCTTTGCTGGGGATCTTTGTTTCTCTATGCGAGTCAATCCTAGTGCTTGTCTGTTCTGTTTCATTGGGTGTTTACTTTTGTGCTGTTATTTGTTTAATGTGCATTATCTGTTGTATATTATTGCATTTTACTATTGCATATGATTATTGTTATCCTATTATGTTGTTGTTTTTGTGCTGTTAGGTGGGTTGCTCCATGAGAGATAAGCCCACTGCCCAGGCTTGAGTATACACTTAGGATTAGATTGGAGAGTAGTGTGGCTTGTGTGGCGTATGGCCACGTGTAGTTGACACGAAGTTCATGTTCATGCGAGGTTTTCTTTATAGATACTTTATCGTGTGCGTCTGGTGCAGATTATAGGGTGTTGACTTAGAAATCTTACGACTCTAGAGACCGTTCATTGAGAAGTCAGTTGAGACCTCCTCGATTGACCATGATGCCAAACCAGAAATGGTGAACGTATCATTGTTTCTCGACTTGAGAGTCTGTGATACTGATAACCTATTAGGATTGCCATGTCATCCAAGACTAGAACCCACATGTGAGAAGGGACGGTTTTTTGTAGGAAACCTTGACTTTCAACCAACCCGGTTTTCTGGTTTTCTCGTTAGTGCAGACCTTTGATCTTGGGTACTCTGGTTTTCTATCACCTTAATGTTTTGGTTTTTTGGGTTTCTTATCAGAGCGGAGTTCTGGTTCTACTCAGTTAATAGCCTAACAACTTATCTTGAGCATTGGATACCTTGATCCCTTGTGTGCATCTGCATAATCATTCTGCATTTTAACATTGCATGTTTATATGTTTTCAGGTTCTTGTCTCGCCTTTGATTCTGGTTGTCTGGTTTTCTATAGAGATGGAGGTTGACAGAAAGAAGATAATCGTATACAAGTTCCCATACTAGAGTTGTGTTTCAAACACATTTTCAAAAAAGAGTATGTTACTTTTCCATTCTATTGCAAACAGGCGTCAACCCTAACTGCTGGAATGGGGACTTAATGTCACTAATAAAAAACACCTAACCAAGACGATGATATCTTGGCGAGCAACCTTCCTCCATCACCTGTAGTTTTCCGTACTACGTTGACTCTGACTTTTCCATTGCATGAGGGAATATGTAGGCATAGGGCGGCGATGTCATATCGAGTTTCTTTTTTTTTGTTCTCGTTTCCATTTAGATGTAGCTTATAGATAAACACACCCTTTGATTAGACAACAAGCATGGATCCTATTGAGTACAACGGACGTGAGGGGTGATAATACATTCCCCTTGCGTAACCGACTCCTGAACCCAAGATTTGGTTGTGATGACCTTGTCTTCTCCCGTTCTTAAGGTTTTTTTCGATTGTTTCCTTTCCTTCTCTTTGGGATAAATAACATTCGGTGGGTACTCTTCTATTTTTCCGCCGAGTTTTTTTTGCAGTTGCGACAATCGGCATATCTACTTCACCAATCACTGTCTTCCTAGATCTCTCAAAAGCTTTAACAATGACATGGCTCGGCCTCATCAGCGGTCCTTGATGTGATAGTTTTGATAGAGTGGTCCTGGGCATCATATTTAATGAGGACCCGGTGTCGACCAGTACACTAGACAACACATCATTCCCACAATTTACTTAGATGTGTAACGCCATGTTATGTTTCCTTCCTTCTTCTAGGAGGTCTTCCTCACAGAACCCGAGATTATTGTTAGAAGTAATGATACCCACAATGTCGTCGAACTGTTCAATAGTCACATCATGTTCAACATAAGCTTGTTCTAACACCTTTTGTAACGTTTCTTTATGAGCTTCTGAGCTCATTAACAACTGTAATAAAGAAATTTTGGACGGGATTTGTAACAACTGATCCATGACCTTGTACTCGCTTCTTTTGATCAACCTCAGGAATTCATCAGGTTGAGAAGAATCAGCTCCGTTGGGCTGCCATGTGGTTGTATTCTTTATAATATGTTGTTCGAATGAAATCTGTTTTTTCTTTGGAAGCATTAAGGGATAAACTCGATCGTTTCTAGTTACTCTGCTAACGTCTGCGATATTAACAACTAAGGGTAAAGTAGGTAAATGTACCTCCTTTCCATTTTCCGTCATCGTAGCGTTATACTTGCAAGGGACCTCCCTATTGGAAGCATAAGGAATTGGTCCAGGTACATTAATTACCAAAGGAGTTATGGAAGGTCTTCTACTGTCATATGTAATTTCAATTCTTTCCACTTCCTTGAAGTGGGGCACTATGACAAATAATTCTTTGTTTCTTTCTACTGGAACCAGAACTTTGTCATATGCAATTTTAATAATTCTCCTGTTTAATAGGTCCTAGATATCTTCTCTCACAAGGCGGAAGCCTCGAGAGTTTATAGAACAAATGGAATAATTAGTATAGTTGTGACACTCATCATTGAACAACAACATCTTCGTCAGATCACTGTGCATCTTCTTCACTAAAGATTCACGAATATTCTTCAAATCAAATGCATCACATTTTCCTGAGCAGCCCTGAACCATGTTTACAGTGGATGAACCACGCTAAGGTAGGAGGTTATCTTGTACGTTAGGATTAGAATCTTTAAAAGATAAGATCCAGCACTAATTAGCCTCTAAACATCTGCTTTCAAACCATAGCAGTTCTCAATGTCGTGACCTGGAGCACCTTGGTGGTATGTGTAACACCCCAAATTCTTGGAATATTTATTTAATTTATTTAAATATGAATATTCTCATTTTTTTTGTGATTTTCGGTGGTTGGTGTGAATATTGGGAATTATGGATTATTTATTTAAATAATAGTATATAATATAAATATATTGGTATTATTTTTAATTTAAATAAATATAAGTGAATTAAGGGCAAAATGGACATTTGAGGAGGAGTTAGTGAGGGTGAAGTTGGAAACCCCAATTTTAAGGCCCAAAGTTAGGTTTAACAAAAAGGAATTTTGAGGGAATTAGGATTCATTCTTGTTAGACCGTGAAAAGGGAAGAAATAGAGGTCAGAGCTCTAAGGAAGAGGATTGAGGCAAGGCTTCGTGAGGTTTCCAAGAATCAAGGAGAAAGGCTTAAATTCGACAAATTAAGGTATGGGGAGTATTACTTTCATTGTTTTCAATATGCGATTCAATGTGTTTGAAGCTGATTTAAGGGTTTAAGGGGTTTTGGGTATTGGATTTTGTTGCCTTTCTGATGGTGAGTTCAATGAGTTTGAGGGATTTGAACTGATGGTATGATAGGTTTGAGGCTAATTTGAGAGTAAGGGAAATTAGGCCTTCGTGGCCAAAATCTGTTGTTGAGGTTTTAACCTATAAGGTAATTGATTATGAGCACTCTAATGATTGTAGGGTTGTTGTAAGGATTTATGGGAATTAGAGGCATAATTATAATACGGGATTGGCCTAATAAGTCGTAGATCTTGTGCATTATCACCGTAATACCTTAGGAATGATTTAAGGATGTTTTTGGGGAATTGGGGAAGGAAATCATAGAGGCTTTTAGGCTTATTTTGCTGCTGGTGCATAACAGCGATTTGCTGTAATTGTGAGTTCACACAGCGAAGAATCCTTCGCACGACGAACATTTACCCCAAAATCGCACAGTGAACTTGCTAGCGAACGTAGCAGAGTTTTGCGAATTCTGATCTTGTGCATTGATGTCTTGATGTTTTGATGTTGTGATTTCTTTGATGAATTACCATGAGTATGACTATGATTCTTCTGAGATTAATACATGATTGTATGATGATTCCTATGAGAAATGATGATGAGTTATGATTTTAATTTCATGAGTTTTGATGATTCTATGATGACATGATTATTATGACGATTTTGATGAATGATGATGCACTTAATGAGTTTATTATGAGGATTATACGTGTGCATCATGCATTCATATGCATTCCAGACTTTGGTTCATGACCTTGATTCTTGTGGCTTCAGTCTCATTGTGCGGATGTGAGGTATTTTGTTGTGCTCCGGTTCTCGTGTAGAATCAGTCCTATTGCTGTGGATCTATGGAGGGTCGATGGCCCAGTGTTCATCGAATTATGTTGATTGGTACCACATGCATGAGTCTTGTTGCATTTGCATTTATGTGAAAATTGGGTGTAATTTATAATGTTGTGGCCTTTGATGTTCCTTGATGATTATGATGATGTTGAATATGAAAATGACACCATTTTACATATTGATTCTTATATTGATTATTATGAATCCTTTTACTCACCCTGCCTGTTTGAACGTTGCCTCCACGTGAGTAACGTGCAGATGACCAGGTTTAGCTGTGGATGCCGTCGAGGACTTTTTGAAGTTTATGGGTCGTTGACCATTGTGGTTGACTTAGAGGGTCTTGCTCTGATAGTGTAACATCGGGTTAGGGTCTTTGAGTTAAACCATGTTTAATTGATTACTGTTATTTTGATTATGTTGTTGCGCAAGGAAAACTTTGGATTTTTCCTTTTTGAGTTCCGCTGCCTTTTGAGTAATATTTTGAGTAAATTTGAGAAAACCCGTTGTTTACGGAGCATTGACTATACTTGAATTATTGAGAAATGTGCGCCCTTTTGAGATGATTTTATTGCGTTCAATATTTTACTCTGATAAATATGATTGATTTTCCATTATATCTGTGGGGTAGAAAAGGGTGTTACATAGTGGTATCATAACAGGTCAGTCCGTCCGACCAAGTTTTTATGTTGTTAGTCCCCTGTCAGTCAATAGTGTGAGAACACTATTGGATGAGTTGTTTTCTTCTAACCCTGTTGGTGGATACATATGGCTGAAAGAAATGATCGTGCTATTGCTGATGCGCTGGAATCGCTTACCCAAGTGATGACCCAGAATGGTGGACCTCCAGATGAGTTTTGTGCTTTGGGGAAGTTCCAGAGGAATAATCCGTCGACTTTTGTGGGCACTCATGATCCTGATGCTGCACAGAAGTGGCTGAAACTGATCGAGAAGATTTTCCGGGTTATGGCATGCACTGATGCTCAACAGGTGCAGTTTGGTACGCATATGCTAGCAGAGGAAGCTGTGGACTGGTGGGATAACACTCGTCAGAAATTGGGAGGTGTTGGCATTGCAATAACTTGGACTGTGTTTAAGTAAGAATTTTTAGGAAATATTTTCCTAAAGATGTTCGGGGCAAGAAAAAGGTGGAATTCCTTGAGCTGAAGCAAGGGAATATGACTGTGGTTGAGTATGCGGTAAGGTTTGAGGCCTTAGTGAGGTTTTGTCCGCATTACAATCATGGTGACACAGAGATGTTGAAATGTCTCAAGTTCGAGAATGGATTGAGACCAGAGATTAAGCAGGGAATTGGGTACCAGCAGATTCATCGGTTTGTTGAATTGGTGGACAAGAGTAGAATTTATGATGAGGATAGCCGAGCTCGATCTACTCACTACAAGCAGCTGAGTGAGAAGAAAGAGAAAGGACAGTATAGAGGGAAACCGTATGTGACTTCTGGTGATAAAGGGAAGCAGAAGACTTCAGATGGAAAAAAGTCGAGTGGGGGAGCGACTACTGCTCCAAGCAAGTGTCATAAGTATGGCGAACAAGGTCACCGTGTTGAGGTTTGTAAGGTGCTGAGATGTCGTCGTTGTGGCAAGACAGGTCATAGGGTTACTTACTACAAGGATGAAGCTCCGACTTGCTTCAACTATGGAGAGAAAGGTCATATCAGCACCCAGTGCAAGAAGCCAAAGAAGACTGCTACTGTTGCTCAGACGAACGACAAAGTGTTTGCTTCGAGCGGTGCAGAAGAACCCAAGACGGATAACTTGATCAGAGGTACTTGCTTTATTAACAATGTTGAATTGATTTCTATGATTGATACTGGTGATACCCATTCACTTATTTCACTTGAATGTGCTACGAGGTTGAATTTAAAATTATTTTTATGGTTAGGAGTGTGGTTATCGATACCCCGGCTAATGGTTATGTGACTACTGCATTAGTTTGTTTAAGCTGCCCTTTGACTATTTATGATAAGAATCTTGTGATGGACTTGGTCTGTCTACCTTTGCATCGAATGGATGTTATTCTTGGAATGAACTGGTTGGAGTTCAACTATGTTCATATCGATTGCTACAGCAAGACTGTGAGGTTCCCAGAGTTTGGTGATTATGGAAAGCTGATGTTTGTATCTGCTAAGCAACTAGAAGAACTCTTAGAAGATGAGGCTCATATGTTTGCATTTTTTGCATCACTTTAAGTTGATTATGAAGCAGTGAGCGTGGAGCTACAGTTGTTCGAGAATTTCCAGAAGTGTTTCCAGGCAACGTGAGTGACTTACCTCTTGAGCGTGAAGTAGAGTTTATTGTCGATGTGATACCGGGAACTAGTCCTGTGTTGATGGCTCCTTATCAGATGTCTCCATCTGAGTTGGGAGAATTGAAGAAACAATTGGAAGAGTTGCTTGAGAAGAAGTTTATTCGACCAAGTGTTTCTCCGTGGGGTGATCCTGTGTTGTTGGTGAGGAAGAAAGACGGTAGCATGAGATTGTGTGTAGATTATCGACAGTTGAATAGAGTGACGATCAAGAATAAGTATCCACTTCCAAGGATTGATGATCTGATGGATCAATTGGTGGGTGCTTGTGCATTCAACAAGATAGATTTGAGGTCAAGTTATCATCAGATCCGTGTGAAGCCTGATGATATTCCGAAGATAGCATTCAGGACAAGGTATGGTCATTTTGAATATACATACGGTGATGTCATTTGGTGTATCTAATGCACCTGGTGTATTCATGGAGTATATGAATAGGATTTTTCATCCTTATTTGGATCAATTTGTGGTAGTATTCATCGAAGATATCTTGATATATTCGAAGTCCGAGGAAGAACATGTGTAACATCTAAGAGTTGCATTGCAGGTTTTGAGGGACAAGAAGCTTTATGCCAAGCTGTCCAAGTGTAAGTTTTGGTTGAAGGAAGTGAGTTTCCTTGGCCATGTGATTTCTAGTGGAGGAATTGATGTTGATCCGTCCAAAGTTGATGTTGTGTTGCAGTGGGACACTCTGAAGTCTGCTACTGAGATTCAAAGTTTCCTTGGATTAGCTGGTTATTATCGTAGATTTATAGAAGGCTTTTCAAAGTTGGCACTGCCATTGACTCAATTGCCTCGGAAGGGTCAAGCTTATTTGTGGGATGTTACATGTGAGAAGAGTTTTGTAAAACTCAAGAAAACGTTGACGACTACTCCAGTGTTGATCTTGTCAAATATGAGTGAGCCTTTTATGGTATATTGTGATGCATCAAAGATGGGTCTTGGTGGCATACTGATGCAGAATGGTCAGGTCGTTGCTTATGCTTCCAGACAACTGAAGGTTCATGAAAGGTATTATCCTACGCATGACTTAGAGTTGGCCACGGTGGTGTTTGTATTAAAAGTTTGGAGACATTATCTTTTTGGGTCCAGGTTCGAAGTGCTAAGTGATCACAAGAGCCTGAAGTATTCGTTTGATCAGAAAAAGTTGAATATGAGGCGGAGGAGATGGCTTGAACTTCTAAAGGATTATGATTTTGGCTGGAGTTACCACCCTGGTAAGGCTAATGTTATAGCTGATGCATTAAGTAGGAAGTCCTTGTATATTTCGATGCTTGTAGTTCGAGAGTTAGGACCGATTAAACAATTCAGAGATATGAGTCTAGTGTGTGAGAGACTCCTAACAGTGTGAAGTTGGATATGCTGAAGCTGACTAGTGGTATTCTCCAACAAATCAGAGAAGGTCAAAGATATGATTTGAGTTAACGAGGGTGATTTTCGGGTCGATGAGAATGGTGTGCTGAGGTTCAGAGATAGAGTGTGTTCCAGATGTGCGAAAAATTAAGAAGGGTCTTGTTGCATTTGCATTTATGTGACAATTGAGTGTAATTTATAATGTTGTGGCCTTTGATGTTCCTTGATGATTATGATGATGTTAAATATGAAAATTATGCCATTTTATATATTGATTATTATGAATCGTTTTACTCACCCTTCCTGTTTGAATGTTGCCTCCACGTGGGTAACGTGCAGATGACCAGGTTTAGTTGTGGATGCCGTCGAGGACTTTTTGAATTTTTTGGGTTGTTGGCCATTATGGTTGACTTAGAGGGTTTTGCTCTAATAGTGTAACATCGGGTTGGGGTCTTTGACTTAAACCGTGTTTTATTGATTATTGTTATTTTGATTATATTACTGCGCAAGGAAAACTTTGGATTTTGCCTTTTTGAGTTCCGCTGCCTTTTGAGTAATTTTGAGAAAATCTGTTGTTTACGGAGCATTGACTATATTTAAATTATTGAGAAATGTGCGCCCTTTTGAGATGATTTTATTGCGTTCAATATTTTACTCTGATAAATATGATTGATTTTCCATTATATTTATGGGGTAGAAAAGGGTGTTACAGTATGGACAAAATTTATCTGCTTTATACTAGTTTGGGATATTTTTGGATACCTCTGGTTGAGCTTTCGTCTAGTATGTCCCTTGTGTATCAAAACTGGGAATAATTCAGTGTATGCCATAGGAATAGGCTCAAAGTCCAGTCTTCCGTGCACACGACCCTGGTTATTGAACTGGGGCCGATTTTGCTGAGGTGATTACTGATTCTGTTGGCGTTGTGGTTGTGTTTGTGGAGCGCAAGGAGCCTGAGGTTGCTGATATGGTTGAGCAAACTACGGCTGATAGGCCAGAGTGTTAAGTACTGGTGTTATAGCAGCAACTTGCTGAGATTGTTCATACCTCCTCCTTGGTCGTCCTTGATGCATGATGCTTACATCTTGTTCTTTCTTCTTTATAAAATTACTTTCGCACTTTTTTGCACTGTTGGGAGTACTTCCTTCCCTAGCAAACCTTCCTTCACGAACTCCTTCCTCCAAATGCATACCCATATTCACCATTTCAGTGAAGTCACTAGGTGTGCTGGCTACCATTCTCTCATAGAAAAATGAACCGAGTGTTTTCATAGAGATCTTGGTCACCTGCTTCTCCTCTAATCGTGGTGTAACTTGAGCGGCTAACTCGCGCCAGTGTTGAGCATACTCTTTGAAGTTTTCTTTGTCCCTCTGGGTCATGGCCCTTAGTTGATCCCGGTCAGGTGCCATGTCAACATTATACTTATACTGTTTAATGAAGGCTTCATAAAGATCGTTGAAAGTTTGAATCTTCATGTCGTCTAACCCCATGTACCATTTGAGGGCTGCACCGGTCAGACTGTCTTGAAACTAATGGATAAGTAGTTGCTCATTGTCTGTCTGTGCCGACATCTTTCGAGCATACATGACGAGATGACTTTGTGGACAAGTGTTTCCTTTGTATTTTTTAAAATTCAAAACCTTGAACTTTGGAGGGACTTTGACATTTGGAACCAAACAGAGATCAGAAGCAATTTTGCCGAACAGTTCTTTTCCTCGGAGAGCTTTCAGTTCTTTCTGAATTTTTGAGAATTTATCCTGAAATTCGTCCATCCTTTCATAAAATCATACAATTTCTCTTGGAGCACTATGATACACCGGAACTTCCAAGACATACGGAGTGGTATTCATATTTGGCAGTGGCATAGTCATCATAGCAGTGGTGGAAAGAATTGCAGTTACAACAAGAATAGTGGTTACAACAGGAACTTCAAAGGCAGGAGGACGGTATCCGGATAGAGTGGAAAAAGGAGGCATCCCCCATGGGAAACCTAGTGGCATGCTGTATGGAGGTTCAGTAGTAGCAAGTACCAATGAGATCGGTGCTGATACAATTTCAAAAATGACAGTCCTCTGAGTGTTTTCTTGAGTGTTATGTGTTGATTGATTCGACAATGCTTCAACCAATCCATTAAGCCTTTCTAAACTGTCCTTCAGAGTAGTAACCTCATCATAGAGAATTTGGTTCTCTTGTTCAATTCGATCCATTGTTCGATGCTGGTTGGCTCGAGTATTATATCAGTGATTCAGCTTGTCTGTGAAGATGAAGCAAGAGTAAAAACCTGGAATGCAAAGGATGTTATGCTAATGAATATGCACGAATGCAAATGAAACTTCAAGAAACTCAAAAATTATATTTGCAAATATTGTAACAACATGACTTTAGGATAACTAAAAAAACTCATTTTATTACTCAAATTGAAGAATTACTACAAAGTAAAAATACTCCTTCAAGAGTTTGATGCTTAAAAAATACTGAAAATAAAGAAAAGGAAACTTATAAGTCTAATCCCCTTGATTATAGCCCCTTCTTCCCGTGAACCTCCTCCATAAGCCAATTGATATGTTTCTGCATCTTCGCCTTTTTGAGAATGAGCTTGTCCACATACTGTTACCAAGCTACAGAGGTTGGAGGAAGATCAACACTGGTATTTAACCCTGATGAGGTGTGAGGGGAAAATAAATCCTCTCGCATCTTCCTTTTCTTCGAAGGTTTTTCTTCCTTCCGTTGTTGTTGCAGCTCCTGAAGTTTCTCATTCTCTATTTTGAGGATGTAGTACTTATTCTTCCAGGCATTCTTTAACTTTTCAACTTCGCCCAAATCTTTTTTCAATTTCCCTTCTTCATTTGTAACAGTCCAGGCAGAATCCCAAAGAGTTAACACCATAGGTTCATGGAAAGGAAAAGGCATCTTTAGCTAAAGAGCCATTTCTCGCACCCATTGCAGATAAGTCTCTGAAACGGTACAATCAGGATACCCTATTGTAGTCATCCCCTTCTTGTGAATGTGGCAACATGCTTTTAATATCTTAGCTTTGAGCTCCGAATCATTTCATTCCTTGAGGAAAATTCCTTCTAGCAAAGTCTGATATGGTCTCTTCTTCATTGGATGTCCAATTTGTCTGCAGGCTATAACAGGATTATAACTGATACATCCTTTTGTCCCAACAAGAGGTACAGTTGGAAAATCTCTGTAGCTGTCAATCATTCTAACTCCACCATACATAATGTCATGCCATACAACATCAGAGTGAGTAAGAGACATGACTATCTTCAGCCAACAAGGTGCCTCCTTTAACTCCCAGATAGTTGGGAACCTTGTCAAACGAGAAATGAACTATGAGTAAAGAAGAGCAGTACAACAAACTATTTGACCCCCTCCTTCATAATTCCTCAGATGGATGGAGTGGTAGGTATCAGCGAACAAGGTGGAAACAGGGTTCTTGAGTATGAAGATTTTGATGGCATCCAGGTCGACAAAGTCGTCAATTTTTGGAAACAAGAAAATCCCATAGGCTAGTAGTGAAAAAGTAGCTTCGAGTATTTCAACATCCTTCTTATCAGCATGATAACGAATCTTCTCTATCAAGAATTCAGCTGGAAATCCAAGGACTCCTTCCTTGGTGGTCATGTGAGCTTGAACTTCAGACAAACTCAGGCGTGTAGCACTTGCAATTTCTTGATCATTATGTGTGTCTTCCAATCCAGAGAACAGAGGTCGAGGTGTGACGGTCATTCCCATCAATACCGACTACTCTTCCAAAGTTGGCATTAACTGATAGTCAGGAAAGGTGAAACAGTGGTAGAGAGGATCGTAGAACTAGACGAGAGTGTCTAGCAACCCATCAATCATCTTGAGTCTTAAAAACAGAGAGATTCTTCCATATTCATCTGAGAAAGTTAGACGGTTGTCAATTAGACTTCCCAGTTCCCTTAAGCTCTCAATTTTGGACTCTTAAAGGTGTACTTCAATGTTTCTCTTCTTCCAAAATCCATTTTACAATATCCGCAAATCAATTTGGGTTTCTTGAAGGGTTAGAGAAAAACAAAATGCAAAGATGCAAATGTGAAAGGTTTCATGGAATTCGAGTATTTATAAACATCGTAGGATACCAAAATAAATTCATTTATTATTTAATAATGGATTACAAATAAATATTCTTTAAAAGAGTCTTGAAATAACAACTAAATAACAGCTAATAAAGCCCTAAGGAAGTCTTGTATTATGTTCCTTAATCTTCTCTTCCAATTGGGTGTTCTTGAAGATGAGCTTGTCTATAATTAGCTTCCAAGGGGTAGTCTGAGGGTTAGAGGAAAATAAATCCTCCTGTGCTTTTCTCTTCTTGCAGGAAAGTGCCTCTTCATTCTTCAGCTGAAGTTGTTTATGAAGTTCAACATTCTCTTCAACAACCACCTGATACTTATTTTTCCAAGCTTCTGACTCCTGTTGCGCTTTGCTTAGAGTGATTTTCAACTCTTCAGGTTCAGACGTGAAAAATAGAACAGGTTCCTTCTTCAAGAGTATGGGTTCATGTCGGAGATAAGGCATCTTCAGTTTGATAACTCTATCTCTGATGCACTGGAGGTACGGTTCCGAAGAGAGACAGTTAGGCTTTCCTAAACTTTCTCTTCCTTTTTATGTAGGTGACACCATGCAATCACAATCTTCTCCTGAAGTTCCTTATTGTATTTAAAGAAAATACTTTCCACATGAACACTCTTGGGTTGATCATTTAGGGGATATCCTAACTGACGACGAGCTAGAACAGGATTATAACTGATTCCTCCATTGATGCTAAGGAGAGGTACATTGGCGAAGTCTCCGTAGCTGTCAATAATTAGTATCCCATCATATACACAGTTATACCAATCAATATCCGAGTGAGTCAGAGCCATAATTCTCTATGACCAACAACCTTTATTGAGATCCTAAAAGGAGGCAGACTTAGGCAAGTGCGAAATAAACCACTTTACAATAAAGGTACACAATAAGTAATCATTTCTCCACCATGAAAATTTTGAAGATGAACTGAATGGTAAGCATCAACAAGCAAAGTTGGTACTGGATTGTTCTTCATAAAAGATTTGATGGCATTAAGGTCAACGAATTCTTCAAAACTTGGGAACAGGAACACTCCATAGATAAGTAAGGTGAGGATTGCTTCAAATGTGTTTATACTCATGTGATTGGCGTAATATTGGGCTTTCTTGATCACGAAATTTTTGGTTAATCCAAAAATTCCACCTTTAGTAATCATATTGGTTTTGACATTAGATAACTTCAGATATATAGCTTTAACAATGTCCTATTCTTTAGGTTCCTTCTATATGAAAGGAAAAGGAGACTCATCCAAAATAGGAAAACCAACTAACTGAGAATATTCTTATAAGGTAGGCACAAGCTGATAGTCTGAGAAAGTAAAGCAGTGATAATCCGAATCATAAAATTGTAGTAAGGTAGAAAGAAGTCCACTGTCCCCCTGGACCTTCAACAAAGATAAAAGCTTCCCATACTTGTTTCTGAACTTCTCTTGATCTTTAATCGGAGCTCCTAACTTCCTTAGGTCATCCAATTTAAGACTCTTGAAAGAATATTTTAAAGTATTTTTCCTTTTGCAATCCATAATGCTCTTGCAATGTTTATAAATAAATCTCTGAATTCCATGAAAATAATGCAATATGATGCTTATGAAAGCAAGGATGCATATACACAGATAAGAAGAGATACACAACGATACACATATATATACAAACAAACAGTAAAACCTAGGTTTAAAAGCAATGAGCATGGAGTAAGGTTCCACCCACCCCTATATAGTGTGGACTAAGGGTTTAATGTACTTGCAGAACAAGGGTTCTAAAAGTTCCCAAAATCATCAGTCCATCTTTCGAATATTATCAATCTCCCAAATACTTGGTAGTTAACAATATTCTCAAGAGAACCTCTTTTGAGTGTAGCATCGCGTATTAACTATTTTGGGACTACTCCCTCATAGTTATCGCACCATGTCCTAAGAAAGGCCAAGTTGAGTTAAGGGTAACTAAAGGTTCCCAGTATCACAGGCTCCTAGGTCGAAAATAGTAAGTGCTTTCATGAATACTCGTTCAACAATACCATTCTCAAGAGGGCCTCAACTGAGCGGTGATTCTCAAGTTAGCTTGGTCGGGAATCAACTCCCTATAAGTTTTCTCAAATATATCATCACCTTCCTATCATAATAACACTCAAGTTTGGGTGTAGGACATTTCTCACCACACAAATAACCCAAAGCATAAATATAAATATACATACTGATAAGCAGATATATAAATATACAACAATAAACACAAAGAAACAAGTTAGGGGGAATACTCTTTAAGATATCCCCAGTGAAGTCGCCATTTCTGTCGCGGTGAGAATTGGATATCAAGCTATTGGTTAACTTGAGTCACAAATCATTATTCACCACTGGTCTTTAATTTGTCCAAGGGAAGGGAAAAAGATCGAATAACCCATGAGTATGCAATGCAAAGCTAGAGAATCTAAGGTTCGTGGGTTGGTTATACCTAGGGAAGGTGTTAGCATCCTAAGCATCTGTAGTACTCTACAGGAACCTCTTGTTTTATATGTGTTATTGTTGTTTGATAAGGGTAAGAGACCTAGGGGTTTATTGCTAAGTATGCTCGCCAAGAAGTCGCATCTTGTGCCTATGTATCTTGATGGGAATGGAATCAGAGCATTCGTAGTTCCCCTAAAGGGACGAGGAACTCTTGACTGTGGTCAAGGTTCCAGGGGGAAAGGTTGTTGATTAATTCTAAGAGGAGAGACGAATCGTCATCTTAGGGAGAATACTCGACATAAACACCATAAGCGCATTCAAGACAGTTTTTGCATCGCACTGAGAGAAGGGATCCAACTCGGATTTGATCGACGGATATTCCACATACATCTCTCAAGCAAAAAAGATTCTACATCTTTTTCGATTACATTATGGGGGTAGGAGAATCACATCTCGACTACACAGATGAATCACGTCTAATTCTCTTGTTGGGAGAATAGAGGATTATTAATAAGTTGTCTAAAGTTGAAAACTTAAAGGGAATCTGTATTAAGATATAGGGTGTAACTAAGTTGATCAACCTGGATGGAGTCAGGGATCGAGCGGAGGGGAAAATGATGTAGATGTAATGCATTGTGCACAACTTATAAATTTATATACATATTCTTCCCTTGGACGTTATGCAAATCATCCTATGCAATAACCATTACAAACTATCATTAGGTAAAGTATCGAGATCATAGAAAATTCAACATGGAGGCACCAAACGCTAATCACCAGCCTATAAGGAACTGGTCATATCCATGTAATTCCAAAGCAAATATTTACTCACAAACTTAAACCAAAAAGAATAATAATAATCAAAGATCTAAATCAAGAATTATTCCTAAATTTAAAAATAGTTAATCACAAATTTAGCATTAATATTAAAATCTAGATTTCTAGATAAAGACAAATAAATCAAGACATCTTAATTTAAAATTTAATTAACAAAGTCCAATATTAAAGTTATCCTAAACTTATATTAAAATTGGTATTAATATTAAACAAATATATTAAAATAAACTCAAAACAAACCAAAATAAACAAATGAAAACTAAAGAGAAATGTAATTGGGCCTTCTAAAAAAAGGGGGGGTGCCGATTTGTAATAAAGGGTGTCAAAGAAGAAAAAAAAACACTAGGCTTAGGCCCTAAGGCCTACCCGCGGCCAAATGAAAGAGGAAATAGGGGCAACTCAATTTGTATCCGCATATCTCCTCTTTTCCATACTTCTTCTCCCTTGTGTACAACCTTCTCTCTCTCTCTCTCTCTCTCTCTCTCTCTCTCTCTCTCTCTCTCTCTCTCTCTCTCTCTCTCTCTCTCTCTCTCTCTCTCAAGCTTCGGAGTCACTCTCGATCCCTTACTCGTATGACTCCGTTGGCGTCTCAAAATCTACCACGCCAAGGTTCCTGCTAACAGAGGCGAGCTTCTACATCAACGATGATAGCGACTCGCGATCGACAAAACCCTACTCCCAAATCTTGCCCTAACTCTTAGTCGAAATCAAGAAATTCACAACGGAGGGAACAAACCAAAACCAGCGGCGGACTAACCATAGGTGGAGAAAGAGTACTAACTTGGATATGAAGATGGAAACAGACGCGGCTTTAGGTATGTATCTTACAGCTTCTCGTTTCTATTCCCTGTTACGTGCTTGTATGTTGAAAATTTTCAGCTCATTCTTATGTCGATCTTCCTTCGAATCGCGTATGTGTTCGTTTCCGGTGGTTCTTCTTTCTCTTTGATTATTGCTATGTGGCGGATTCTTTCTGCATGTCGTTGTATGCATGGTATGAAGTGTGTTTTCTACTTCTTCCTGCCGTATGTTGTGAAGGTGCGTATATATATGGCTTTCTGAATCTGAAAGCCGCCCTCCAACTTGAGGGTCTTTAATGGTTACAAACTGTTTTGGAAATAAATCAAAATGCGTTAGGAATCAAATTGAATTTCTTTCCTCTTTCGTCTTTGGTATGTTCGGGTCGTTTTTGGAAATTATTAAACCATTGCTTATGAATTTGATTTATGTTTGATGAATATATTAAAATCTTTTCCATTCTTGTCCAAATATGTTTGAACCGGCTTCGGAAATATTTGAATATTATCTATAACATGTTGGTATTAAATTATTGTCATTCAATCTTAGCCATGAAATTATGATCTCTAATAATTGTATTGTTTTGATTTTGAATTCGTGTAGGACTCAGTTCTTAGTGAATGGAGAGTGTCCTGCTCCTATTTGAACTGCGGGAATGCTGTTTTCATGTGCTAGGACTCAAGTCCTCTTCTCCATCTCTGCTGCATATCAATGGCGACAATAGTTTTGAAAGTCTCTTGTAGCATCGAAGTCTACATCAGTTATGAATGCCATGAATACTGATAGAAAACTGTTAAGGTACTCTGTTATGGTTAGAATCATTAGGTTTAAGAGCGAGTTAGTTTGTAACAGATTTTCGGGCTGAATCGATAATTTGTATTGTTTCTTTTGCTGCAGGAAATTTCTCAAACACCGGGTACAATCGGAGGGTTATCATATGTAGCATTGTGTTGTACCCCAAAATTTGCCCAACCTTTTCTTCACTTGGTTTATGTTTCATTTCATTGTTTTAGCATATTGCATTGCATAAAATTTTGCATTTTTACAGGGGATCAAGAGATGTGTGTGCAACAAGAGGAATATGCCAAGGGTTCTAAGCCTAATCAAGAGGTTGTATTCAAGTCAACAAGGGGGTTACCTTCATCAGAGACAAGTCAAAGCCCTTTGGATAGGCAGATAAGTGTATGTGGTTCACCTCCTGTCTTGGAGGCTATTTGAAGACCATCTGAGGTTCACAAGCCCATGGTTATGAAGAGAGATGATCATTTAAGCTCATTGGAGGCCTTGAGGGTCATTGTGGAGTTCATTCAAGTGTTTATACCAAGTGTGAAGAGTTACAGTTGAAGATGGCACAATTAGGGTTTTCATCTGGTCAACCCTGAGTCAACTGTGAAATTGAAGGAGATTAAGACTCAATTTCAAGTCTTTAGGGTCATGGAATTTTGTGTTAAGATACATGGGATATAATTTCAAGATCAATTCATCAAGAAGCAAGAGTGTGAGGAGTTACTGAATTAGGGTTCTTAGTGTAAAATCCCCTGTTCAGTGCCTAACTTCAAGACCACCCATCTCAAGATACAAGTCTCATCTCAATTTTTGACCAACATGAAACTTGTAGAGCATGTTCTTAGATTTCTTTTGAGTACTAGAAGTCCTTGATTGGATTTATAGAACTCAAGTTATGATGCAGACAAGTTACAGATCCTCAAATGAATGTGATTTTGCTCAACAAACGTCAACCAACATCCAATCCATTTTTGACCTAGAAGGATGTTTCTCCTCAACTTTTGATAAACATGAAAGTTGTTCCTCATGATCTTAGCTTTCCAAAGAGTACTAGAAGTCCTTCATCTGATTTGTAAAACTCATGTTATGAGGCTTGCAAGGCAGGGGTATTTTGGGAAAACAGGATTACAGGTCATTTTCATTATAGGTCCATTTCACAACTTTGCACACTTCAAATGGAAATCTTTCCAACATCAAACATGCTCCAAATGGGGTCATTTTCTCAACCAAACATCAAGGCATCAAAAATTTGGCTTGGATTGAAGGATACCTAATGAAATTTTCATGAAAAAGGGCTTAAAAGGGAAAAATCAAAATTAATTCATTTGAAAACATTTTGTACCAACCTTCTGCATATTTTGAGTGCCAAACACATTTGAAACACAATGCCATCTTTAGATTTGATATTTGAGTGCATTTTGGTGGCCATTTTCATGGTTTCTTCAAGATTAAGTTACATATCAAAAACATACCATAAGATGAAATCAAGGAATCATTTTCAGCCCTTTGATTAACCTACTTCAGATGCAAGCCAAAGGATCCATTTTTACAGCTAATCAAAGTGAATTTCGTGCACTATTCAAATGACCATGGAGTGAAAAAGTGAAAATCAAATTGGGCCAAAGAGAACAGAATTGGGCCCTCTTTCCATCTGAATCCAACATACATAAACTCAGGATCATTTACAAATCCTCAGGAGTGGTTTTGGTGAACATTAGAGCAAGAACAGATTGAGAGAAAACAAGAAAAAAGTCAAAAATCATTTTCTAGTTTTACTGAGTTTCCATCAAAACAAAACATCCCAAAACACTCCTTGAGACTCATAGAATGATTCTGGGCAACTTATTACAAGCTTTGATAACACACTGAGCTCCGAGGAAGCTTATTTTCTAGGTTTCTTTCTTTCAAAGTATCTCTCTGTTCAAGCACTTTTAACACGCCATTTTCATGTCTTTTTAATCTTTGCACATCATAGTTGGATTCTGGATTGATTTGGTAGCTGTTTGCAAACTTTTTTCATTTGAGCTTTTTTCTATTTTTTTTTTCGTTTTGGCCTTTTAAGACATGATCAATGAAAATGGCTAGTGGATTCATGATCCACGTAACCTGGAGATCATTTATGGCTTTTGTTTTGTTCATTTTGATGAAGATTTGAGGATTCTAGGTTTTTGGCCGTGAAGGGTTGATGATGGCACGCTGGAGAAGACGACCGAAACAGTGGTTCCGGCGTCTGGTTCTTCCTCCATATTTTAAATCTCACCTGAGCCACGTGGATGCGTTCCCAACCTCTTGATCTGCTTACTTTTTGTTTCAACGTCCCAGATTAAGACCCACCATGTTCTTGCTTTGACCACACACACTGAACCAAGCTGGGAAATTCATTAAATGAGCTGGCACAATGTGAAGCCTTAGATGTGTTGACTTCCTGATCCAACGCGCCTCTCTGATTTCCACCATGTTCCCTGTTTGACCATGCTACACAGAACCCTCATGTTTTTATTTTTCTTTTTCTTTTCTGATGGGCTGCGTGTGCTATTGGCACCCCCTCTCTTGTGGGCCTTTGCATTTTGAACGTTCCTGGGTTGCTATTGGCACCCCAGCCCTTTGTTTTATTTATTTCTTTTTCTTTTGTTTTTATTTTATTTTTGTCTAGATTTAATTTATTTCAAAATACTTCCAAGTATGATAAAATCCCCAAAAAAATATGTTTTAGAATCTTTGAGATGTCCTCTTATTTTTAGAAATTTTTATTTTATTTTATGATTTATTTTTCAATTAAAAATGGGATTTAACTTTTGAAGTGTTTTATGTAACTTAAATCTTGACATGCTTTGTTCTTTATTTTATTTCTCTCATTTCATTTTGATCCAATGAATGAAATTCAATCCTCATATCAATGACGAGTTGAAGAATTTTTTAGGACCATTTTGCCCCTGATTGGTTGACTTTTGATGCCTTTCATTTGACCCTAAACAATCCTCCTTCACAATGGAGCACCCTTGTGAATCAATTTCTATGGTGATGTTGTGAAGTGATTTTTATTGCAATCTTTTGGTCTCTGGTTCCCAACACATTTATGAGCTTCTTGCATTTTATTTGATAATTTTTGAATCATTTTCCTCTTTTTTGAGTAACTTGCAAGTCAAGTTACCCTAAAGGAAGGTTCATACATACATCTTGACCTAGTTTGACTTGGATATGACATTTTTGGATCCTTTAAGCTCTCAATTCCAATTGTTTCATGTTGTTAAAATGTTAAGGATGATTCTTGCTCATTTTTAGGTCATTATATTGTTTTTTGTTTGTTCATTTGATTGCTTGCTTTTGAGTTGCCAATTAGGGTTTCATTGTGAAACAAGCTTGCTTTCCTTTGGGAATTTGCTTGCATTTCCTTGTGGTTTACTTGATTTTTTCTTTTGAGAACTTTTATTTCATTCCCCTTGTTGTCCAAGGACTTTGGAACACCATTTAGGTTTGTCTAAGTTCCCTCCTTTGGAGGTATTTGAAACATGGATTGAATGGTGAACCATGAGGACACTTTTGTTGTATCTTTTGCACAAATCATGATGATGCCTTGGTTGAATGATGTTTGGGCAATGCCTTGCTGTTTTATACTCTTTTTCTAGCCCCTCTTTGAGTTAGGGTTTCTTTTCCTTTCTCTTTTCATGTTCTTTTGCTTTGTGGCATTGTGGTTGATGTTGTATGGTTTAGGCCATTTCATCCCACTTTTTGATGCTCTTGTGTGTTTCTATTGATGCATTTCTTGTTCCTTTTATCTCTTGCATTTGTCATATGAGTGCTTAAGGTTGAGATGAGCTTGTGGTGGTCTTTACCCCACACAATTTCCTCCCTCATTTGCATTCCATGTTTGTATCCTTGCATGTTTATGTTGTTTCCTGTTGTTTCTTTGTCTCCTTTCCCATAGGACCTCTAATCTCTCAAGGGAGATTATGTTATACATTAGGATCTTAACCATGTATGATAACATTAGGTATCATTTCCTTTATCTCAATCTTAGGATCACCATTGCATGACAACTTTAGGTTTGGATTTAGTCCCCCTTTTAGTGTCCTTTCTCTTCTCATCTCAAAACAATCTTAAAACACTTAATAAAGATAATGGATGTTGTGCCATAAGCCTTATAATTGGGAAATGGTGATTGAGGGATCACCTCTCAATTGCCTAGAATGTTTAGTATACGTCCTTAGGGCGATATACGACGCATTCGATCCTAGGTTTTAGACTTTAGTACAACATACATTATAAACACTCCAATTCAAAACACTTCTTCTCTAAAAAACACAAAAATACTTCAAACCTTTTTCATCCTTCGGGATCTTAATCAGGAAAACCTTTTCAAATAAAAAGAGTGTTGTTAACTTTTAGTTCTACCGCAAATAGTAACGCCTAAGTCTCCAATGGTCGAGCTGCATACATCAACTGCTAGAACTACTTGTTAATCCTACTCGGGCCTAAAAAATAGTTGAACAAACCTATGTTCCCTCATTAGCTCGAACTACGTTTGCTCTGATCTTTCATACCAGATGAAAGTACGTAGGCACAAGACACGATGTCTTGGCGAGCAACCTTCCCCCTTTTTCACCCGTAGTTAGCCGAACTACGTTGACTCTGACTTCTCATTTCATATGAGATACGTAGCCCAAAGCGTCGTTGCTTTGCCGAGTCACTTTCTTTTTCTTTTGTCCTCAAGCCTGTCGTCGCACCTCAAAAATTCATTTCGAACATACGACCCTCGCGCGAAAGGCGCAGAAATGCGGTTCGACAGAGTCGCCACCGAACTTTATTTTTCCCGAATGAACGAGAGAGTAAAATATCGAGAAAACCTCATAAACGCGGAAGGAACACGGTCATCGCAACCATATTCCTGGGTTCAGGAGTCGGTTACACGAGGGGAAGGTATTAGCACCCCTCACGTCCGTTGTACTCAACGGGAACCTCTTAATTCGAGTTGTGATGGATGTTAGCTAAACTTAATTCTTCTCTTCTCACTACCAAATACTAAAACAGTACTATGAGGACTAAATATGCTAGGGGAAAAGGGATGGATAGAGGATAGGGTGCTCGTCAAGGATTGGGGCCCATGTGCCTACGTATGCTCTTTCGGACGAGAATGAGAAGTCAGAGCGTCGTAGTTCGACTACGGGAAAGGATGGGGGAAATGGAAGATGGAGGGGATTGTGCTCGCCAAGATCATCCCAATCTTGTGCCTACGTATCTTACATTCAAGAGTGAATGAAGAATCAGAGCGTTCGTAGTTCGTGGTTACGACCATGAAAGAAACGGGTTCGAATTGGATTTGATGTGGGTACGGATGACGATTACTCGAAGTTTAAGAAAGACTTCTCGGACCCAAGTAATCGGGAGAGCGAACCAAAGACTTGGAACACTCTCTTTTTCATCATGAAGGAATGATGTGTTTTAAAGGATAAGGTTGAAATGATGACGATCACTTGAAGCCTAAGAAAGACTTCATAGACCCCAAGTAATCGGGAAAGCGAACCAAAGACTTGGAACACTCTCTTTTTCATGGTAAGAGGAGTTGTGTTTGAAAAGATGTTTGAAATGATGACAATTCCTTAAAGTTTAGGAAAGACTTCTCGGCCCTCAAGTAATCGGGAGAGCGAACCAAAACTTGGGACACTCCCTTTTTCATCGTGAAAGGAAATTGTTTGAAAGGTGAGTGAAAGGATGAGTAATTGGAGATGGTTGAGTATTGTCGAGTTTGTTAATTTTATTTAAAGGCGTCAATTGCTTACACACGAATAAGATAACTCGCATATAAACAACGGAATGCAAGATCAAAGACTTGAACCTACTCTTTACACCTTGAAAAGAATTGAATAATTGTTAATTGATTGATAGTTTGTTACGAAAATCCACTTAACGTTGGATCAAGGGTTTGACTTATTATCGCGTGCAAAGCGTGTAATGGACATGGTTTGAGAAATGTGACCGACTTGACTTACGCATCAAGGGTCGAATTGTGTGCAATAGGTTGATGGCGAATGCATACGAGCACTCGACTTATAAGGGTTTGAAAATGGCTCGATGATGAATCGAGAATTAGTTTGAAAATAGTTGATCCGCACTAGTCCCTATGGGTGCTCCTAGGAGATAAACTAATAATCAAAGAAATGCGAAACATACATCGGAATGGGGGAGGGATACATGTAAGTTACAAGGGATTGCACGAAATAAAGGGGTCTCATTGTAAGGTAGCCCAAGAGAAAGCCGTGTGTGTGCATTTGTGTCCTAAACTACTCTTTGAGCATAGTCGGGCACGACTCAACATTAGGATACCTACAAATAACCAATGATACAATAGTCCACCAATTCAGCTTTTAGGAGTTTCGATAATTTATTAGGTGTTTTCGATTATGGGTGAATGAATATGAAAAAAAAAAGATAATATGAATAATAATATGAACAACATGAATAAATAATATTTAACGGAAATTAAATTTAATGGTTAGTGAATCGAATCGGGACACGGAAGAATGGATCTCGTCTTAATCACAAACATAGTGCCGATTAATCGAAGGTAGCCTATCACGATCCCAAAGTACGGAAAATGACCCCAATGGTCATTCACCATAGATTTGAAATCGAGAAGGTTATCAACTTCGATACGCGACGCTTACGAATAAAAGACTTCATCGATCCAAAAAAGTGAATAAAAATCAGAAAAAGAAGGTGGCCTTAGATCCTTTGTTTCACGCCAATAATTTGGCGGCTAAACGGTGGTAATCTCGTCATCGACCGCAAAAAAAAAGATGAAATAAAATAAAAAGTCCAATAAAAAAGAAGAAATGAAATGTCAACATATAAATTGAAATAATAAAAAAAATATATATATATATACACATATAAACTCTAAAAGAAAATCTTTATAAATTCTTAAAAGAAAATAAGCATAAAATTATAAAAGAAATTAAAGTATAAAAATGAATAACCATAGAAATTCTAAATATAAAACTATATTACAAACTATCTAATATAAAGTATATAATATATAGAAAATCTAAGAAAATAATAATATAAACTATATATAATAATAATAATAATAATGTATTCTAAAAAAAAATTCAAAATAGAAATACCTAAGCAGGTTGTTTATAAAAAATAATAATAATAACATTTGTATAATAATAATGATATTTACATTAAAAAAAAAGAAATAAAAATAAAATAGAGGGGGTTAATGTGTGAACAGGGTGTGAAAACTATACAGATTGCGAATCCTCATGGGCCATCACGGCCCATTCATCACCAAGAGTTCAGCTAGTCTAAACATAAAATTGATTTAAAAAACAAAGTTAGGAAAATAAAAAATAAAAAAATAAAATAAAAGCTCATAGGATTTACCCTCTTCATCACTCTCACTCTCTCAAAAACCGCTCTCCGTCTCACTTTCTCCGTTTCACTCAATCTCACTCTCACTCGCCTTTTCGATTCCGTTCTTCATCTCTGTTCTTCTGGATCCGAGTTGTTCTAATTTTGTTTTGATGTTGGATTTGAAGATGGTCGCGAGTTTGAATTGAAGAAGACGGTTAAGGTTTGATTTGTTGTGATTTGACAGGATGAAGCTTCGAGTCCGGGGATTTGCAAGTGGTTGAAGGAGATGATGGAAAGAGCGTTTTAATGGTGGCTTATCAGTGGTGATTTGTTGAGAGTCTGGGAATGAAGTTCGAAAGTACTGTGATGGTGAGTGATACGAGTTTGTGTGGGTTTATGTGAGGGCGATTTGCGAAAATGGAAAGGGGTCAATGTGTTCGATTCACTATGTAATGAAATATTGTTGGAAAGGGTTGAAGTTTGGTTTGTTTGGTGGGTTTATGGGCGTGTTTGAAGGGGTTGATCCGAAAATGGTGAAAGAGATGACAGAAAGTTTGTTAGTTGGTGAGGGTTAATGGTTGGAAAATGATGAAGTTGAAATTGAATGATGAAGTTCTGGGTGTATCAACGTTGCTCAATGGATGGTGCTTGGATGATAGTTGATGGAACCAGGAGGGCGGCTGTTTTTTGTCTAGGGTTAGTGTTCTTAAATTGTAGGGTTGGATGAAGGAGTGCGGCTAGGGTATCCTCCGGTTATGGGAAGTGAATAGGGCCTCTCCCTATATACTGCTGCCAAGTGGCAGCTGTAGGGCTAATCCTAATTAAACTTAATTTAAATAACTAATTTAAATAACTAATGAATAGGGCCTCTCCCTATATACTGCTGCCAAGTGGCAGCTGTAGGGCTAATCCTAATTAAACTTAATTTAAATAACTAATTTAAATAACTAATGAATAGGGCCTCTCCCTATATACTGCTGCCAAGTGGCAGCTGTAGGGCTAATCCTAATTAAACTTAATTTAAATAACTAATTTAAATAACTAATAAAAAATGGTTAAGACAAAACTGCTGGTGTGAGTTTTGAACCCCCAACCTTCAAGCCAATGCTCACAAATGCCACCACTAGAACACACATACATTCAATTACCAAATTGCGCAAATATATATATATAATATATATATATATATATATATATATATATATATATATATATGTATATATATATATATATATATATATCACATACGTATTAAAAAAATCAAATTTAATTAAAAACTATTTTTAAACTATATAAAAAGTCTATTTAAAATGAAAACTATTTAAAATTAAATACTACTAAAACTCTAAAATCAAAATCAAAATCCAAAAGCTATTTAAATCCAATGGACTCTATAATCTAAAAAAAAAAACTATTTTTAACAAGCTAAAAAATAAAATAAAATCTATTCTAAAAAATAAAAAAATAAAAAATAATTTCTAATAAATCTATACTAAACAACTTGACTATTAATCAAAACTAATATAATTAACTAATAAACTAATAATAATATTTTACACTACAAATGATATTCTAAAAGTGAATAAATAATTTAAATAAAACTAGACTAAACTACCCTAGATTAATATCTATTAAAATAAAAACCAGTTTTTAATAAAAACTATGATAATAATAAAACCAATTTAATCTCTATTTTAAAAAATAATAAAAAGGTCAAATCCTATAAAACCTAATAAAATCAAATTAAACTATATTCTGGAATCTAAACTTAATTAAAAACAAAAGAGTTAAAACAAAGTATATACAGGAATTTTAATATCTGAACAGAAAAAAGAGAAAATGAAAAGGACTGAAATTTACGAAAAATAACCTTAAGCCACGTGTCACGCTCTCATTGGGCAAAATTGTCAAGATTTGAAAAACGTTCAATCGGGGGTGGACACGCGTCTAAATGGAATGAAACAAAAAAAAACAAAAATATTTACAAATGGGTAGGACAAATTTAGGGTATGACAGATGCCCCTATCTAATTGGCTTAAACCTAGGGACATGATTTGCTGCAGCGTTCATTCTCCCGAGGTAGAAGTCAATTAGATATAAAGAAAACCCTGAATTTGTCTGAAAAGAAAAGAGATGCTCGGGAATTGAAAGGCTGGATGAGGTATAACTCTAAGCAAACTGTGGGTAACTAGTAAAAGGCCCACATCACCAGAAGGATGATGGGATGAAACACACAAGGCTACTATCACCAAAAGGATGATAGAGCAAAACACACTCGCACAATCTGGCATTAATGACTATGACAGACCCCCCACCAAAAGGATGACAGAGCGAAACAAACACACAAACGATATCGCACAACCTATCACCAATCCAAGTGACAGACCCCCCACCAAAAGGATGACGGAGCGAAACTCACACCGGCCACTATCACCAAAAGGATGATAGGACAAACACTATCGCATAATCTGACACCAATCCAGATGACAGACCCCCACCAAAAGGATGACGGAGCGAAACTCACACCGGCCACTATCACCAAAAGGATGATAGGACAAACACTATCGCATAATCTGACACCAATCTAGATGACAGACCCCCACCAAAAGGATGACGGAGCGAAACACACACAAACAATATCGCACAACCTATCACCAATCCAAGTGACAGACCCCCCACCAAAAGGATGACGGAGCGAAACACACACAAACAAATATCGCACAATCTATTACCAATCCAGATGACAGACCCCCCACCAAAAGGATGACGGAGCGAAACATACACACAGGTTGCTATCACCAAAAGGATGATAAATCAAACACAAATTGAAGGCTACCAACACCAAAAGGATGCAGGCTAGGTTGAACCGACGAAGTTCAGCTATCACCAAAAGGATGATAGTAAGGCAATTGATAACAATCACACTTGCTGGATACAACTCATTGGGGAACACCCAAGAGGAAGATTGGGTTGAAAAGAATCAGCGGGGACGACCACCGGCTTGCTCAGAGATCATAATTTTGTTGAAATGATTTCATGGTTACGCCCATGAGCTCTGAAGAGGATGCCCCTGACTGGGCCGAGTTTATCCTGATGTCTTGGTTTGCTTAACAAAAGGTTGAACAACTTCATGAGGAACACTCACGGTTTTGCTGAAGATGCCCCTGCTCGGGTTGGATCTTGCACTGAACTTCTTGAATTTTCCCAACAAAAGGTTGAACAACTTCGTGGCGAACGCCCACGGTCTTGAATGGTATGCCCCTGACTGGGTTGAATGTTGATTTGAAGATCTGATAAACCACACGGTTGAAATACATCATGGAAGACGCCCATGGTCTTTGAAAAATGCCCCTGACTGGGCTGAATCTTGCTTTGAATAACTTCGAATTTTGGTGGAAGAAACCCACAATTGCAGAAGATTGCCTCTGACTGGGCTGATGATTGCTTTGAAGCTCCTGATATTCGTGGGAGAAATCCACGACCTTTGTGGAGGATGCCCCTGACTGGGCTACCAATGGTCTTGGTAATCTTCGGGAGTGATCCTGGACCTTGACTTGCATATGTGAATGCTTGATGATATGATATTCCATAATGAATGAAAGTGCAAATGCAAATGCTGACGCGCCGAGAGGCAAGAGCTGGGGAAGTATGATATGATTGGAGTATGCATATGATGCAGGATACTTATGAGGTCGAATGCGATGCGTATGATGCATATGATTGCAGACGGGTAATTGAAAATGCAGGTGGAGACGCTAGCATGGTGGCCTCTGGTAGTTGCCAATGCGGATTGGACTTCGGGTGGTGGGAGGGATTGACTTCCTCAATGCGCAGTTCGTTAAAGACGCCATGATTGGAGCAGAAGATGTCCTTGATGGCCCAAGTCTAGGATATTTGGTGATTGTGAATTTGCTTCAGAGAGAGTTGCAACTCTGCTTGATGGTCAGGACGACCTGGTCTTGCCCCAGTTTGAACATGGCAATGGTCTACCCCAGATTAACCAGTTCTAGCATATGGAAGTTGAACTTGGATGACTTGCCCCTGCTCGAGCTATTGAGTGATTTTCCTCAGCCTGTGGGTTCTGAGGTAGTCTTGCTTCGTGTCAGCCACTGGAAGTCAAGTTCTTCCTTGATTGTCCTTTGTTGAGATGTCCTTGAATACCTAGCACTGATTTGCAATTAAAACTGTACATTCATAAATGGTAATATTAATGCAAAGTTCGATGCAAGTTGGAAAAAGTATCGTTTATTTGAGAGTGTTGTGGTAGTGAGACGAATGGACCGTTATCCCAAACGTTGTGCTAATTTTGATTAGTGTAAAAGATGATGCAAGAATAATGACACCAATGCTGATAATTAACAATCATGTGAGGAGTCAGGTTACGTAACCTTGCAATAGTATGCTTTCAGAATAAACCACGCCTCAATTAGGTCTTTCGAGGGTTATAACGTGGTCTGGTTCGCGGTTATGAAACAAAGGATATTAGGCTCAAAGTATGATTTGTACCCACCCATTCTTCTTAATGATCTCCAGTCCTACGCTCAGTTAATTCTACACTTGTCTTGACGGTATAAACTTGATGATTCAAGGTTTGCTCGTCGTGGCAGTCACCTTATTTTGGTTTTTTGATGGATATCAGTGCCCCTTTTGATTTGGGTGGCCATGAATATTATTTTGTTTTTGTTGAGGGTTTCGGGGTCCTCTTTTGCTTTTGTTTTTGATCCCTAACTTTTGCATGGATTGACTTTGCTTGTCAGATCTATCGGGATTGCCTTGATTTTGCCTAAGTCCCCTCTGAGGTGTCTGACTTAGCAGGCTTTTGATTTTTATTTTGTTGTGACTGCCATAACATGGATCTTTGATGAACCATCGTCTTTAGGATTTCGCTTTATTGATTCAAGTGCAGGGTTGGACTAACTGAACATTACCTTGCCCCAGGTTGAGTGTAAAAGGTTTGACTATCCGAAGGAAACTACTACTTCTAGGCTCGAAGTGGTTTACTAGGGATTAACTCCTTATATCTCCAGTGTTTAGGGGAATTGAAGCAATGCCTGTACATCATTGACGAGATTTTATCTGAAAGCATACGAGTTTGCAATTATGGGTATCTCGTTTTCATCATCCTCCCTCAAATCATGTTAAGCAACAGTGGACAGAGTGAAGTGAACAAATGTGTCCGTGATAAGTGAAAATGAGTGAATACGACATAACTAATTCAAAACATGCATAAACGATACATTAATGAAAACCGAATACGAATGGCAATTGTTCAAAGCATACAATACTTAAACAAACAAAAACAAAACATAAGAAATGCGAAATATGAAATGGCGGCATGACGGCCTTCTTCGGGGATGAACTTTGACTTGACTGGATTTGATCTGAATAACGCTATTTGTTCGGCGGCATTGGATTGTTGATGATGTTTGAGGACTTCCCATTAAAGTTGATAGCATCTTTGTCGATCATGTCTTAGATCTTGTGCTTGAAAGCCCTGCAATCCTCAATGGTGTGACCTGGAGCGCCCTTATGAAACTCACAATGAGCATTTTCATCGTAGTCGGCAGGAATGACAGTTGGGGGAGCCAAATCTCTCGGAACAATAGCCTTTTTCTCCATCAACTGAGCAAAGATACTAGCATATTTCATTGGCAGGCGATCAAATACTCTATCAGGCTTCCACGTCCTCTCCTGACGCTGTTGGCGAGCACCTTGTTGTTGTTGAGCAGCTTGCATCTGTTGTTGCTGAGGAGGATACTGATATCCTTGATGGTTGTAGGCTTGTTGCTGAGGAGCCTGTTGCTGTGGCATCTGAGCTTGCACTGCTTGAACAGCTGGCTGATAAGGCATTGGAGCATATTGCGCAGCAGCAACATACATATACTGATAATAGGGAACTTGATAAGGCATAGGAGCAGGAGCTTGTTGAGAAGCTTGCCCTTTCTGCAAAGAGATGGCATTTGTTTCGCCCTCTTTTTTCTTGTATCCATTGAAAGGCTTCTTGGCATTGGCCTGGTTGTTAGAACCTCCTGGGATCTTTCCACTCTTCAACCCTTCTTCAATTCTCTCACCGACGATCACCAAGTCAGAGCATCCGGTGGAGACACTACCGATCAGCTTTTCGTAGTACTGGCCTTGCAAGGTACCCATGAAAATGTCAATTAGCTCACGGTCAATAAGAGGTGGATGAACCCTTGCGGCTAGCTCTCTCCATCGTTGCGCGTACTCCTTGAAGGATTCACTGTCCTTCTGAGTCATACTCTGAAGCTGAGTACGGTTTGGAGCAAGATCGGTGTTATACTTGTACTGTTTGACAAATGCATCGGCTAACTCGGGCCAAGTGCGCACACTGTTACGTTCCAGCTGCATATACCACTCGAGTGATGCCCCAGACAAACTGTCTTGGAAGCAATGAATCATGAGCTTTTCGTCTTTGGCATAGGCAGCCATCTTGCGACAATACATCTTCAGATGAATGTTTGGACAACTGAGACCTTTGTACTTCGAAAATTCCGGCACTTTGAACTTGGGAGGAATGACAACATCAGGCACCAAGCATAATTCCAAAGCACTGAAAGAATTTGAACTGTGCCCCTCCATGGCTCGAAGTTTCTCGGCTAGATCTCGGCAAATCTTCATGGCTTCTGAATCCTGAACAACAACAGGACTGGAAATGGGGATAGCAGCATGATAGTTCTGAACGTCGTCATAATGATCCATCAGAGTATCTTCGGTATGGGGAGCTGGGATCTGCGCGACAGTAGGCAGGGCCTGCGGTATAGCTCCAATGGTAACTCCGGGCGCTGGGGTTGAATGAGAAGTGTTCCCTTCGGCTGCGTTATTGAAGTTCAACGGCATCCCAAGAGGATTTGGAATTGGAACCAAAGGGATGGCAGTAGACCCTTGTCCTTGACCATTGTTGTTGACGACAGCAGCGGCTTCACGCTGTTCTTCCTCTCTTCTGGCCGCGAGGATGGCTTCGAGGATCTGGTCGATCTTTCTTTTCATAGAATCCAACTCTTCCCTGAAGGCAGCTTGCTCCTGCTGAATCTGCTCCATCATTCGTCTTGTATTGGCTCTAGTCGCGTACTGGTGTCGAGGAATCAGCCTGATTTACTGGATATGAAGGAAAGAGAAACGTGAGAAACTGCTGAAGGAAGGAGAATGCAAGATGCACAACAAATGAGATGCAATGCAAATGATATGCGATGCAAGATGCAAGATCCAGGATCACAGGATCACAAATTCAAACAATTTTGAGAATTAGCCGGGTGAACGGTTCAAGGATCACAATCACTGCTCAAAGAAACCCCACAGGTAGGATTCTAAGACGGGTAGGTGCCTAGAGTCATGGATATCTTTCAAAGATATTACAGCCATGATAAAGCCTCATCACGACGGTAATATCCTCAATAGAATCTCCCCTAGGTGAGGTTCTCGTATCTTCCACGCGAGAAAGACTTATCGGAGGCATCAACTACACGACCATCGACACACGGATTCTAGAAAAGGTTCTCAGAGTCATAGATCGAGGTTGAAAATATTACTGTAAGAAAGTAATATGTTCAAGGGATCTCATCTGATTGGGGCGTTCATATTAATTCACAAAGAATTAACACTACCAACCACCATGGATAAAACAGTTAATGGTCCTTGGGATCAACGATTCAAGCTCGAAAACATCATTGCCATGGCAAAGACTTACCGCAACAATAATACCTCCAAGGAATCTACTCCAAGCGGGGTTTTCGCTTCAACTCAACGTGAAAGACTCCACGCAAGTCTCCACTACACAACCACCATCCTAATCCTAGGGTTATACTCGGACTCGGGTGTAGGCCATCTCACAAAATAACCATTAGTAGAACAACCCCACAATGCCAAAAGCACAAGTAACCAAAACAAGGATACCAATAAAAATAGCGGGAAGAAAATAAAAGACAACAAGCTAACAACTCAAACTAAGATAGGCTCGACTCTCATTTGCATGGAGCAATAGTCCCCAGTAGAGTCGCCACCTGTCGCACCTCAAAAATTCATTTCGAACATACGACCCTCGCGCGAAAGGCACGGAAATGCGGTTCGACAGAGTCACCACCGAACTTTATTTTTCCCGAATGAACGGGAGAGTAAAATATCGAGAAAACCTCATAAACGCGGAAGGAAAACGATCATCGCAACCATATTCCTGGGTTCGGGAGTCGGTTACGCGAGGGGAAGGTATTAGCACCCCTCACGTCCGTTGTACTCAACGGGAACCTCTTAATTCGAGTTGTGATGGATGTTAGCTAAACTTAATTCTTCTCTTCTCACTACCAAATACTAAAATGGTACTATGAGGACTAAAGACGCTTGGCGAAAAGGGATGGATAGAGGATAGGGTGCTCGCCAAGGATTGGGGCCCTTGTGCCTACGTATGCTCATTCAGACGAGAATGAGAAATCAGAGCGTCGTAGTTCGACTACGGGAAAGGATGGGGGAAATGGAAGATGGAGGGGATTGTGCTCGCCAAGATCATCGCAATCTTGTGCCTACGTATCTTATATTCAAGAATGAATAAAGAATCAGAGCGTCCGTAGTTCGTGGTTACGACCACGAAAGAAACGGGTTCGAATTGGATTTGATGTGGGTACGGATGACGATTACTCGAAGTTTAAGAAAGACTTCTCGGACCCAAGTAATCGGGAGAGCGAACCAAAGACTTGGAACACTCTTTTTTTCATCATGAAGGAATGATGTGTTTGAAAGGATAAGGTTGAAATGATGACGATCACTTGAAGCCTAAGAAAGACTTCATAGACCCCAAGTAATCGGGAAAGCGAACCAAAGACTTGGAACACTCTCTTTTTCATGGTAAGAGGAGTTGTGTTTGAAAAGATGTTTGAAATGATGACAATTACTTGAAGTTTAGGAAAGACTTCTCGGCCCCCAAGTAATCGGGAGAGCGAACCAAAGACTTGGGACACTCCCTTTTTCATCGTGAAAGGAAATTGTTTGAAAGGTGAGTGAAAGGATGAGTAATTGGAGATGGTTGAGTATTGTCGAGTTTGTTAATTTTATTTAAAGGCGTCAATTGCTCACACACAAATAAGATAACTCGCATATAAACAACGGAAAGCAAGATCAATGACTTGAACCTACTCTTTACACCTTGAAAAGAATTGAATAATTGTTAATTGATTGATAGTTTGTTACGAAAATCCACTTGACGTTGGATCAAGGGTTTGACTTATTATCGCGTGCAAAGCGTGTAATGGACATGGTTTGAGAAATGTGACCGACTTGACTTACGCATCAAGGGTCGAATTGTGTGCAATAGGTTGATGGCGAATGCGTACGAGCACTCGACTTACAAGGGTTTGAAAATGGCTCGATGATGAATCGAGAATTAGTTTGAAAATAGTTTGATCCGCTCTAGTCCCTATGGGTGCTCCTAGGAGATGAACTAATAATCAAAGAAATGCGAAACATACATCGGAATGGGGGAGGGATACATGTAAGTTACAAGGGATTGCACGAAATAAAGGGGTCTCATTGTAAGGTAGTCCAAGAGAAATCCGTGTGTGTGCATTTGTGTCCTAAACTACTCTTTGAGCATAGTCGGGCACGACTCAACATTAGGATACCTACAAATAACCAATGATACAACAGTCCACCAATTCGGCTTTTAGGAGTTTCGATAATTTATTAGGTGTTTTCGATTATGGGTGAATGAATATGAAAAAAATAAGATAATATGAATAATAATATGAACAACATGAATAAATAATATTTAACGGAAATTAAATTTAATGGTTAGTGAATCGAATCGGGACACAGAAGAATGGATCTCGTCTTAATCGCAAACATAGTGCCGATTAATCGAAGGTAGCCTATCACGATCCCAAAGTACGGAAAATGACCCCAATGGTCATTCACCATAGATTTGAAATCGAGAAGGTTATCAACTTTGATACGCGACGCTTACGAATAAAAGACTTCATCGATCCAAAAAAGTGAATAAAAATCAGAAAAAGAAGGTGGTCTCAGATCCTTTGTTTCACGCCAATAATTTGGCGGCTAAACGGTGGTAATCTCGTCATCGACCGCAAAAAAAAATGAAATAAAATAAAAAGTCCAATAAAAAATGAGAAATGAAATGTCAACATATAAATTGAAATAATAATAAAAAAAATATACACATATAAAGTCTAAAAGAAAATCTTTATAAATTCTTAAAAGAAAATAAGCATAAAATTATAAAAGAAATTAAAGTATAAAAATGAATAACCATAGAAATTCTAAATATAAAACTATATTACAAACTATCTAATATAAAGTATATAATATATAGAAAATCTAAGAAAATAATAATATAAACTATATATAATAATAATAATAATAATAATAATAATAATGTATTCTAAAAAAAAATCAAAATAGAAATACCTAAGCAGGTTGTTTATAAAAAATAATAATAATAACATTTGTATAATAATAATAATGATATTTACATTTTAAAAAAAAAAGAAATAAAAATAAAACAGAGGGGGTTAATGTGTGAACAGGGTGTGAAAACTATACAGATTGTGAATCCTCATGGGCCATCACGGCCCATTCATCACCAAGAGTTCAGCCAGTCTAAACATAAAATTGATTTAAAAAACAAAGTTAGGAAAATAAAAAATAAAAAAATAAAAAAAAAGCTCAGAGGATTTACCCTCTTCATCGCTCTCACTCTCTCAAAAACCGCTCTCCATCTCACTTTCTCCGTTTCACTCGATCTCACTCTCACTCGCCTTTTCGATTCCGTTCTTCATCTCTGTTCTTCTGGATCCGAGTTGTTCTAATTTTGTTTTGATGTTGGATTTGAAGATGGTCGTGAGTTTGAATTGAAGAAGACGGTTAAGGTTTGATTTGTTGCGGTTTGACAGGATGAAGCTTCGAATCTGGGGATTTGCAAGTGGTTGAAGGAGATGACACAAAGAGCGTTTTTAATGGTGGCTTATCATTGGTGATTTGTTGAGAGTCTGGGAATGAAGTTCGAAAGTACTGTGATGGTGAGTGATACGAGTTTGTGTGGGTTTATGTGAGGGCGATATGCGAAAATGGAAAGGGGTCAATGTGTTCGATTCACTATGTAATGAAATGTTGTTGGAAAGGGTTGAAGTTTGGTTTGTTTGGTGGGTTTATAGGCGTGTTTGAAGGGGTTGATCTGAAAATGGTGAAAGAGATGACAGAAAGTTTGTTAGTTGGTGAGGGTTAATGGTTGGAAAATGATGAAGTTGAAATTGAATGATGAAGTTCTGGGTGTATCAACGTTGCTCAATGGATGGTGTTTGGATGATAGTTGATGGAACCAGGAGGGCGGCTGTTTTTTGTCTAGGGTTAGGGTTCTTAAGGCTTAGGGTTGGATGAAGGAGTGCGGCTAGGGTATCCTCCGGTTGGGGGAAGTGAATAGGGCCTCTCCCTATATACTGCTGCCAAGTGGCAGCTGTAGGGCTAATCCTAATTAAACTTAATTTAAATAACTAATAAAATAATGGTTAAAAGTTGGCAGCTGTAGGGCTAATCCTAATTAAACTTAAATTAAATAACTAATAAAAAATAAAAAATGGTTAAAAGTGAAAAAAAAAACAAAAGAAAACAAAAGGATTGAGGGTGGGATTCGAACCCCCAACCTTCAAGTCAATATAGATATGTTCATCCGCTAGAGCAGAAATACTTCCAATAATACGATGGCAAAAACAAATATATGTTACTACAAACTAAAATAAACTGAAAAAAAGACAAAACTGCTGGTGTAGGTTTTGAACCCCCAACCTTCAAGCCAATGCTCACAAATGCCACCGCTAGAACACACATACATTCAACATCCGGATTACGGTGAGGATCCGAGAAGTCCACAAATGCTTCCACAGACATATTGAGGTGATGAAGACTGTCAGTGATTTCCATGTCTTGCCTCTCACTGGATGCAATGAGAGCTTCAAAGCGGGAATCCATCCTAGTTAAAAACGAATTTAACCGTTCATTTTGAGTACGAAGCTCAGCTCGGATCTGTTCCATCCGCGTATCTTGACTCCTCATAAAGGTCTGTTGATCTAACTGCATGAACTGTAGCATATTTAGGATTTCAGAGTTGTCCGATGGTGGAGGAGATGATGAGTACTGAGGAGGTTGATGATCTTGAGGATAGCCATGGTATGGATCATAGAATCTACCCAGGGTGGTCCAGCCTGTGTACTGCCGCTCACCCTATCCCTGATTTGTGTAACCTTCTTTTTGTTCTTTAGATGGAGCTGAGCGCTGGAGCCAATCAGTATTTGGAGCCTCATGTTGGTCCGGAGATTGATGATGGTCTTGCGTCTCGTATACGGGTTCTTGTACCTGTTCCGCTGCATTTTCTTCTTCATCTTCATGTTCATCTTGTTCTTCTCCTTCCTGTTCAGAACTTTCATCAGAGTCGTCAGCCACCCGAGGAATATTTGCTCTACGGACAAACTTGTATGATTGTCGTTCATCACACCAAAAATATCCCATCATGGCAAAGGTTTTAGTGCTGAATTCTTTGTCAGAGGATACTGAAACACAGGGAAACGATGGATATACAACATTTGCTGCGGTGAGAACCTCCGAAATAAACGACCCATAAGCTAGAGCAGTTCCTCTGCCCGAATCTCTCAGAGCAAAACTCCTGCTTGCAATATAATATGGCCAGTTTATTTTGATCTTATGTTTCAAAATGTAAATGAGATGCACTTCAACCTGTTCAACTAGGGACATGCCACCTTTCTTCGGCCGCAGGATGCGAGCCACAACCCACTGAAGGATGCGCTTCCCTGTTTGGAGTTTGCCTGTCGTAACCTTCTGAGAAAGGCATCACTATTAACAATAGCATCTGAATAAGGCCTTTTGAGCATGTCATTTAGGGCACTCTTAAACTCGTATCCCGACATAGTGTGAAAGTCCGTTACCTCATAAGGAGGTTGTGCATCAGCAGCCACAGTCAAATCAAAATACTTATTCCAGACTTTAGAATTCACGTTTACCTGTTTATTTCCGATAGAGGTGTGGAAATTTTGACCTTGAAACTTGTCACGCAGGCAAGTGTAGAACACCCGGACTAAATCCTCACTGTATTTTGTGTTGCATTCCAGAAAGTTGATAAACCCCTGAAACTCCAGCAGAGACATAATTTGGGTGAGATGCATGCGCTTTGCCATTGCCTTGTAGAATGCATGCTGCGGAACAACTGCTCTCTTGCTGATATCCTTGTTGAAGTTGTCAACAGTAGGTGGTGGAACTAGAGAGACAACAGTAATGGGTACTGAAGCGGATGTTGAGGCCCTTGTTCTCTTGCCGGTATTTTTGTGGAATAGAGAAGCCATGGATGATGATTTTTGGAGATTTTGTAGAGGTTAACTGCAATGACTTTGGAGATGAGTTTGGAGAAGATGAGGATTATCCCTTTTTATAGAAGAAAGTTTAGGGTTTTGATAAGAGGGAGGAGACAAGTGGACACAAGGAATGACTAGATGCAAGTTACAAGAAAATGCAATTTCAAACCATAGTTAATGTTTACTGCACATTTAATGGAGAGTGTAAGAAGATGGAACGGTTTAAAAAAAATCTGGGTTTTTGCGCGAGCCGTCGACTGTACCACTGCATGCGTCGACGCATACTGTGTGATTTTTGACAATTTAAAAAGTGTACAGCATGCGTCAACCGCTGCCCTGTTTTGGTCGACTCATAGTGATCAAAAACACAGATTTTCATTTTATGTTTTGTAGAATGCCACACTTGATGCCTATTTACAATTTCACAACATAATTTGCATCCAAAACACATAGTACTTGTAGCAAATGTCATATATATAAATATTATGATAGTCAAACGATATACTAGTTTAAATCATGAATGTTTAGAGAGAGAGAGAGAGAAAAGGAGCAACATCACCTCTATACCGACAACGCTTGATAACAACATACTTGTGCTTGCAACAAAACTCAACTTGTCAGAAGTACAAGAGTATAGTTGTAAACAGAGTAATACAACACTAGCAATTATTATACCCGATCAGAAATGTCGAGAATACCAAGTTCTCGACGGATATGAAAGAAAGGTTCAGTGGCTAGCGGCTTTGTGAAAATGTCCGCTAGTTGATTTTTGGTGTTAACGTGTTCAAAGACAACGTCACATTTCTCTACATGATCCCTCAGAAAATGGTGTCGAATTTCGATATGTTTGGTACGAGAATGTAACACAGGATTTTTGGTAAGGTTAATAGCACTAGTATTGTCACAAAATATGGGAACACGTTCTAGTTTTAAATTGAAATCCAATAGTTGCTTCTTAAGCCATAGGACTTGTGCGCAATAACTACCGACGGCTACGTATTCCGCTTCGGCGGTTGACAAAACAACAAACACTTGTTTCTTGCTGTGCCAACTGACCAAGGAGTTTGAATATAAGTGACACGTACCGCTGGTGCTTTTCCTATCCGATTTGCAACCGGCAAAATTGGAATCGGAGAAACCTACCAATGAGCAATCATTACCTTTGGAATACCATAGTCCATACTTTGGAGTACCAGATAGGTATCGAAGTATACGTTTGACAGATTTTAGATGGGATTCCTTAGGACATGATTGGTATCTTGCGCACATACACACGCTAAACATAATGTCGGGACGAGAAGCAGTAAGATAGAGAAGAGAGCCAATCATACCTTTATACCTTTTTACCTCAACCTCCTTACCACTTTCATCTTTACTTAGATTTACACATGTTGGCATAGGAGTGTCAATGGCTTTTGAATTTGCCATGTCAAATCTCTTGAGAAGCTCCAAACAGTATTTTGTCTGACTCACGAATGTTCCTTCTTTCAGTTGCTTGATTTGCAAACCGAGAAAATATGTGAGTTCACCCATCATACACATCTCGAATTCACCCTGCATAAGGTCAGAAAACTCTCTCATGAGATTCATGTTAGTAGATCCAAATATGATATCGTCAACGTAAATTTGTACAAGAATTAAGTGCTTTCCTTGACGTTTAATGAAGAGAGTAATGTCAACCTTTCCTCTTGAGTAACCTTGATCTAGTAAAAATTTACTTATTCGCTCATACCAAGCTCTAGGAGCTTGTTTGAGACCATATAAGGCTCTTTTCAGTTTGTAGACATGACCAGGATACTCATGAGATTCAAAACCAGGAGGTTGCGCAACATAGACTTCTTTATTTATGTACCCGTTAAGGAACACACTCTTAACGTCCATTTGAAATAACTTAAAATCCTTCGCACAGGCGAAAGCAAGCAAAAGGCGTATAGCCTCGAGTCGGGCAACCGGCGCATAAGTTTCCTCATAGTCGATGCCTTCCTCTTAGTTATACCCTTGCGCGACTAAACGCGCCTTGTTACGAGTTATTACTCCGTTTTCGTCCAATTTATTTCTAAACACCCATTGGGTGCCGATTACTCGATGACCTCGCGGAGGAGGGACAAGGTCCCAAACCTCATTTCTAGTGAACTGATTTAGTTCCTCCTGCATTCACAAAAACCAGTGTTCATCGAGTAGGGCTTCCTTAGGGTTTTTAGGTTCCATTTATGAAACGAACGCGAAGTGATAACATAAATTACATAGCTTTGATCGAGTTGTTATACCCTTTGTGATGTCTCCGAGAATGTTGTCAATTGAATGGTCTTTGGGAGACATCCAAGCTTGAGGGAGATCATCGTTTGTAGGCTGATGAGCTTCCTCGGTTACCTCATGGTGTACATCTTTATCCTCCTCAACTTTGGCTTCGTCAGGTTGATCAATCCCTGGCTCGCCCCCTTTGAGTATGTCTTCCGTAGATGTACCTGCACCATGAACAACACTATCCTTTCCGACATTTCTCAGATAGGACTCATCAAAAGTAACATGCACAGACTCTTCTACAACAAGTAATCGTTTATTGTATATTTTATATGCTTTACTCGATTGAGAGTATCCGAGGAAAATACCTTCGTCGGCCTTGGAATCAAACTTGCCCAAGTTTTCCTTTCCATTGTTTAATACAAAACATTTGCAACCAAACACATGCAAGTGAGAAACATTTGGCTTTCTCCCTTTTAAAAGCTCATACGGTGTTTTATTTAGAATGGGGCGAATAAGCACCCTATTCAAAACATAACACGCCGTACTAATGGCGTCGGCCCAAAAATATTTCGGTAAACCACTTTGGTTAATCATTGTTCTTCCTAATTCTTCTAAAATTCGGTTTTTACGCTCCATAACCCCATTTTGTTGAGTTGTGCATGGAGCGGAGAAGTTATGATCTATACCATGGTTACCGCAATATTCTTCAAATAAGTGATTTTCAAACTCACCTCCATGGTCGCTTCTAATTGACACAATGTTTGTATTTAACTTATTTTGGGAAAGCTTAGAAAACCTTTCAAAAGCGGCGATTGTATCACTCTTACTTACTAAAAAGATAGTCCAACAAAATCTAGAAAAATCGTCCACTATTACGAACCCGTAATAGTTTCCTCCTAGACTTTTAATCCTAGATGGCCCAAACAAGTCCATATGAAGACGTTCGAGAGGTCTCGTTGTTGAAACGATCTTTTTGGATTTAAATGAGATCCTCGTTTGCTTCCCTTTTTGACAAGCATCACAAAGGTGATCCTTGGTGAACTTTATTTTGGGAAGTCCTAAGACTAAGTCTTTTGAGACTACTTTATTTAGTAAGTCAAAGTTAACATGTGTTAAACGCCTATGCCATAGCCATGAGTCTTCACTCATTATTATGAGGCACTTGTCACTTGTTAACGATACTTCATTTAAGTCAAGCATATATACGTTGTTTACTCTAAAACCATTAAACATATTCTTCTTGTCATTATCATGCACAATTTTTCAACACTCTTTTGAAAATGATACATTGTATCCTTTGTCGCATAATTGGGTAATGCTAAGTAGATTATGTTTAAGGCCCTCGACAAGCAACACGTCGGAAATCGTAGTGGAAGAGGGGCTACCTACACTACCTTTACCTAGTATTGCTCCACGATTGTTATCACCATAAGTTACATACCCTTTCTTCTTAGCCACGAAGTCTATGTATAGGGATATGTCTCCAGACATGTGTCTTGAGCATCCACTGTCGAGAACCCATCTTTTCTCGGTGGTCTCGACACATTTTACCTATTAAAACATAATTAGAAAGAGGAGGTACCCAATGGCATATTGGGTCCTAATATGTTAGCGACAAGGTGGTTGCATTTGGGCAACCATTGATAGATGCCTTTAGGAACCAAAAATCTCCTAAATCGGCATTTAGCAATGGAATGGCCTTTCTTGCAACAATATAAGCATGCAAAATCGACTTTAGAATCACTTTTACTTTCTTGATCCCTAATTACATATGCATATTTTTGATACGGGTTCACCATACTTTTTCTAAAATCCTTTCTATCAATAGCAAATGTAATTTTAGGCTCAAGTGCCTTGTTTAATTTGGCCTTAAGGTTTCTAACTTCACCTTGCCAAATATGACAAGTAGCACATCCAAAGTCGAAAGGATTTCTATGGTCCTCACAATCTGATTTATTACTTTCCACAATGGAAGCCTTAAGGTCCTCTAGTTTCCTTTCGGACTCTTTAACTTTGTGCTCTAAGTAAGTAAAAATTCTTTTATTAGAGGCAAGTCTCTTAAAAGCTTCAGTTGCTTCATTGTGTAAAGTATTGAATGCGGTTTGTAATTCTGAATGCGACATATTTGAGGATTTCTCATATTTAGAGTGACGTACCTGCTTTTTCTTATTTTTATGATGTGCGGAAAGGCATAGGTTTGCGGACTCTTCTTCATCACTAGAACTTTCATCAGAGGAGGAGGAGTCGCTATCGCTTTCCCAAGCTATGTACGCTCTCCTTGGCTTTGATGATTTCTTGTATGACTTTGATGATTCCTTTTCCTTTGCCTTTTTTTTCATCGGACAATCCAGTTTGTAGTGACCGGGCTTCCCACACTTGTAGCACGACCCTCTAGTCTTTTTACCTTTTAAGTCATCATCTTTGGAGTACCTCGATTGTTTCCGGAAGTTTACCAAGTTCTTCTCGGAATGTTGGATGTCGTTCTTTCTTACGTAACGCTTGTAACGTTTAACGAATAGCCCCATATCTTCGCTCTTGTCCTCTTCTTCTTTGTCGCTTGAAGAATAATCACTTTGCTCTTTTGCTTGAGACTTCGAGGAGGAAGTCTTAAGAGCTATCGATTTCTTTTCACTCACCTTTGTTTTGTCCTTCTTTTCTTTCTTTTCGCGTTGGTCTAGGCTCAAGAGTACCTGTTCATGCTCTTGTAGTTTGCCAAACAATGTTGTCAAGTCTAATAAGGTAAGATCATGTGCTTCTTTGATGGCTGTCACTTTCGGCTGCCATTCCCTGTTAAGACATCTCAAGATCTTATTAGTAGCAACATCATTGGAAACATGCCTACCTAATGAATGTAAATGGTTGATGAGATGAGTAAATCTCTTTTGCATGTCAGCAATGGTTTCCCCTTGCTCCATGAAAAAGAGATCAAACTCTTGTGTTAATGTGTTGATTCTAGCCAACTTAACATCGTTCGTCCCCTCATGGGCGATTTGTAGTGAATCCCACATGGCCTTAGCAGTAGGACAATGAGATACACGATAGTATTCATCTACACCTAATGAGGAGATTAGGATATTTTTGGCTTTCCAATCATAATTGTATTTTTTCTCATCGTCATCGGCCCATTGTGCTTCGGGCTTTGGCACAATCACATTATCCGCATTGGTCATAGTAATTTCTATTGGACCATTGAGGATAACGTTCCATATTTTTCTATCTATGGAGTTTATGTGCACCCGCATACAATCTTTCCAATAACTATAATTTTCACCGTTGAAAACGGAGCTCTATTGTAAGCCCCTTTAGGTTCGTTAGCCATTTTCTATCAACGTTGTATTTGAAGCACCGAGTAACCAGGCTCTGATACCACTTGTTAGACTATGGCACGAATCTAGAAGGGGGGGGGGGGTTGAATAGATCCCAATTAAAAATTTGAGTCGGTGCTACCAATTAAAAATTGGTTTTGAAAATATGTTTTAAGTGCGGAAGCGGCCGAGGAAAATATATTCAAAAACGAACGGTTATTGGAAAACCGGATATGCGTTAAGCCTATGGATTAATGACAATATGGAAAAGAGAATCACAACACTAATCACACTTATCAATGATCTAATTCACTTGTTAGGATTCCTAGTTCCAATGATTTAGAGAGCAAAGCAAAACTAGATACACAAATAAGATAATTTTGGTTTAGGCAATTAGTCAAACACTTAGTGTGCAAAAACACTCCAAGTGATATTTATGTTGAGTAAGTGATTCCAACTAGCCTAGTACAATGTCTTATTGTACTTTGGATTCAAAAACAGAGTTTCAACCTCTTACTCAATTGATATCACAGTTTGACAATAGTGCTTATACGTAAATCACTTATTTTTAAGCTAAAACGAGAGTGCTGAAAAATAGAGAAGACAAATATTTGGTGAGGCAATTCCCCTGTCGTCCTCGCTTCGGGGTACGTCTGCCCTCAATTCTAAAACTAGAATTGAGATAGATTTAATAGATATCACCTGTTGAATGTAACAGTTTATACAAGGATTGAGCAGCAAATATAAAACAGAACTCTCAAGACGTTGAATGTTGCTTCCACTCCTTGCCCCTTGATTCAAGATGAATCAAGTCCTCCGATCGTTGTTGATAGACCTCCGATTCCAGCCACCTTATTGAATAACCCTCAGTTCTTCAAACCTTCGGCCCGGCTGATCTCAACTACAACGAATCGAACCCGAGATCTTCCCCTCAATATCACTGAATCCACTACTAGACTGTTGAAGACTTCCTCTTCACAATCACCTTCGCTCAGCTGACCCTTGATGAAGAATCTCGTCCAAAAACCCCCAAAAATCAAACCAATCTTGGAGGATAAAACCCTAACGGTTTTATTCAAGAAAGAACGTGTCACAAGCTTCAACCCGAACTAGATTACCCAATCTAAGCTTCGAACCTTATCACCTTTAATCACTCACAAGGCACTTCAAAAATGGTTGTGTGTAATTGATGTGTTGTGAGATGTTGAAGATGAAGATGATGAATCTTGGACACCTATTTCACTCTTTCTTATTCTTTGAACACATGAATCAATTTTATCAAATGTTACCTGACATAAGTAGTTGGACTTGTGTATATAGTACCAGACCAACCAAAGACATAACAAATTTTCAAATAATAGTGGGAATCATTTAAAAACAACATTTTTGCGCGAACGATCGACCATAGCAGCTCTGTGCGTCGACGCATAGCCTGCACCTTTGGAAATCTGCAAAATGCATCAGTATGCGTCGACCATACAGTCGGCGCGCGCTGACCCGTTGGAGAGTAAATTCTTCATGCACCGACCCTGCGGTCAACTCAAACCTTCATGTGCTGACATGTGAGAAAGCATACTGAGATATACGCTGACCCGTGGAAAAACACACTGATGTATGCGTCAACCCTATGGTCGACTCATACCCTGAAAACCTGCAAAAACTGAGATTCTTGTGGTTTTTCATGCATTTTGTCACGACCATATTTTATCCACACATGTTGTATTAACTATAACAGTTTTTAGATAAATGTAAAAGGATACGGTAGGTGATATGTTGCATTTGTTTGGTAGAGGTGGAATTTACAGTTGCCAATTTATCCATGGTTGTAATTCGTCATCATCGAAACCTATATCAAGTGATGTATGCAAACTCATGTGGTGTATGGCGGTTTGTCCTCACAATATGTGCAGCACACATCTATGATTTCTCCCCTTCGGCGTCAAGTCCAAATCAGTGAAACCCAGCCCATTCCATGCATTGACATGCGCTACAACCCCTTTGAGTTGATTCACTAAAATCTCCTAGGGTACATAAGTTGTATTCAGGATTCTCAACAAAGCATTCTGGTGCGCTTCCGAACACAATAACAATGACAGGATAGAGATTTTGGATGTAGTATGTTGCAAGTGATCAACAATCTTGTAATCACTCTTTCTTATCAATCCCATGAACTCCTCCGCTTCCTTCTCCAACGAATTCTTCTCTCCCGCCTGAGAAGTTTCTTCCACTATTACTTTCTTCCCCTTATCAGCTCTATCAGCGACCACTTCAAGTGACGAGAACACTCTTCCGCTTCAAGTAATTGCCCCAGCTCCGACTAGATTATCCATATAATCAACCGGTAAATTCTTCAACTTTTGTTTCTGCCCGTTACAATGTACCTCCGCTCCGTAATTCCACGGAATTGCTTTGGTACTCTCATATAGCACAGGATCAACATTGGTGATGATAATGGTTGGTGGCCTCGGCGATGCAGAAATAGTAATGGTTTTATACAGAATCGAGATTGTCGCAACCTCGTTCCTCTCTTCGGTTACCATTTCCTTAATCTATTTCTCAGCAACCCTGTCAAATTGCCAGACTCCATCATTAATCATCTTCTGAATGCAGCTCTTCAGCTTGTCACATCCCTCAGGACGACTCACACATTCAGCACAAGTCTCACCATAACCCGGGAACACACCTCCCTTCAACAACTTATCTTTTACAAAGCTTAGCAGTGTCTTCAACTCATTGACATCTAACACCAGATTCAAATTCTCATCTTCAATGATAGCACTGACTCCGGCTATCCCATGATTGGGCATGGGGTTCTATACGATGTTGGGCGCGTCGTGAGAAAAATTTACGTCTTTGCTATCCACCAAGTCTTGAACTTTGTGTTTAAACGCCTTACAGTTGTCAATATTGTGCCCCGGTGCACCATAATGAAACTCACAACGAGCATTGGCATCGTAACCAGGAGGTGGTGCACCTGTCAGAGGAGCTAAAGTTCTCTTTTGTATCAACTGCAACTGTAACAAGTGCTGAAGTAATTGAGAATACGACATCGGAGGCGCGTCAAACTATCTATTTACGGTTCTCCTGCGATCCTGAAATTGTCAGGGCGCATAGTTTTGCTGATTCTGTTGCTGCTATGGCTGCGGTTATGGTACGGCTGGTATTCCGATACTTGCAACCTGTTGCTGCTGACGATATGGATGACGTTGATTTCTGTTTTTGTTCCGAAAACTAGACACTGCGTTAGTCTCACCTTCCTTCTTTTTATTTCCAAACGACTTTCTTCCTCCTCTAGCTGAGGATCCTTCGCCAGCATGAATTTTACCTAGCTTAATTCCATTCTCCACTCTTTCCCCAGTATAAATCAGATCAGAAAAGCTACCTGACATACTACTGATCAACGTCTCATAATATAAGCCCGACAACATAGCAACGAACATATCAATCAATTCTCGCTCCACCATGGGAGGCTGCACTCTAGCTACTAGCTCACGCCTCCTCTGGGCGTACTCTTTGAAGCACTCGTCGTTCTTCTGGGAAAGATTTTGCAGCTGGACCCTGTTAGGAGCAAGGTTGCTATTGTACTGATAATGTTTCATAAAGGCTTAAGCTAAGTCCCTCCAACTGCGGTTATTAATCGGTTCCAAGCTCATATACCACTCAAGAGAAGGTCCAAAAGGCTGTCTTGGAAAAAATGCATCAGCAATTTTTCGTCATCTGAGTAAGCAGACATCTTACGATAATAAGAGCGCAGATGAACCCGAGACAAGTCGTGCTTTTGTATTTATCAAAGTCGGGAACTTTGAACTTCAGCGGTACCTTCAAGTCTGGGATCATTCCCAGATTGGCCATGTCTAGTCCCATGTGAAGGTAGGAAAACACTTAGAAGGGGCGGGGGTTGAATAAGGGGTTTTCAAAAACAATTATGACAATAGAAAACAACAAGTTATTTTTATCCTGGTTTGTTTGAACTCAAACTACTCCAGTTCACCCGGCCAAGGTGATTTTGCCTCTCTCAAACGAGGACTTAATCCACTAAATCAAAACTTGATTACAATGATATCCACTAAGACAATTGTCTTAATCTTCTCAAGAATCCTGACACAACTTGGTCTCTCAAGGAACTTTTACAAAATAAAATACAATGTGTTTAAGGTGCTTCTGAAAAGCTATTATCACAAATGTGATTTACACAAAATGAAGAACAAATAAAACTTAGTGTTTGATGAAAGTTGTTTGAATGTTTTCTTTGATTGCTTTTTGGAATTCTTCTTTTGAATTTCTTCTATCAATTGTTGTAGTTGAAGTGTTGATGAAGACTTCTTTATATACACCACTTTCTCAATAGTGTGTAGAAGAAAGGACTGTAGGATGTAGAAAAAAAGGACAAATACTTTTCGTCTTGATTTGACATTCCCTTTTTGCTTGAATTCCTGTGTCATGCACGTATGAGAAATAGTACCGTTGGTAGACCTTGGGTTTAGCAATGTCTCTTTCTTGAACACTTTCTTTTCAAATGAACATATATGAAAAATACTCTTGCATCAGATCCTCTGATGTTGTTCCTTGTTCTTCTTATCAGAGTCACTCTATCAGAGTTTTGCAGCAAAGTGCTTAGCGTGAATGTATCAGAGTTGACTTGATTCTCAGAGCCTCTATACTAGCAGCATTGAGTTCTCAAAGTCTTTTGAATATTCTGAGTCTTTATACTCTGTGCTCAGAGTCTTCTGTAGGTAGCGCTCCAGAGTCTTCTGTGTTGGTGGCGCTTCAGAGTCTTCTACAGCTTGAGCTTCAGAGTCTTCTGCACTGTGCTTCAGAGTCTTCTGCAGCTGCACTTCCTACGCTCAGAGCCTTGCGTTAAATCATGTTCAGAAGCATTCTTTTTGTCTTCAGATGAATATTCATTTGATATCTGAAACAAAGAACACTTGAACAAAATTAGAGTATATATTTTCCTATACAAAATTTCATTAATGTTATCATCAAAACATTGAGATTTATTTAGAACCAATCTGTGTTACAATCTCTCCCTTTTTGATGATGACAAAAACTATACGAATTTTTTTTCAAATACAAGAAAAAAAATATATCTCCCCCTGAGATAATGAATCTCCCCCTAAAATGAATACTGCTAGAAGAAATAAATACTTCCCTTTCAGCACTAGTATTCTTTCTAGAGTCGGAGTTAGCTTTGTATACTTTCTCAGAGTTTAGCTTTGTAGACTTTCTCAGACCTTGTTCAGAGTTAATTCTAAGGATATTATCAGATGAGAAGTCTTTAGCTCTGAAACACTTAATTCAACATTAGTTATATTTTATCATGTATGAGTTACCATTTTGTATCTGTTTATATGAATAATCAAAATTTCCATTTCTCCCCCTTTTTGTCATATCAAAAAGTGATTTCAGAAAAAAAAATCATTTAAGACAAAAATCAGAGAAAGAAAAAAATTAACAGATAAGCAGAAGAAAAGCAGTCAGATGCATTCATTTAAAGAACTCAGAAGATAACAACAAACAAGCAAAAAACATAGATGTGCACAGACAAGAAAAACAACTAAAAAGGACGAGAGGCTATAATCTTCAGAAGCTCAGTTATCTCAGAAGTTTGTGCTTCCTGCTTCGCCATCCAAGTCTTTATCTCAGAAGTAGATTCATCTTGCTTAGCCATCCAAGTCTTGATCTCTTCTGTTGTCTTCTCTTGCTTGACCATTCAGGTTTTAATCTCAGAAGTTGTTGGCTCTAAATCCATATCAGAAGGCTCATCAGAAGCAGGAGTATCTTTAGAGATAGCAGCCTTTGTGAAAGTTTCTTCAGGCTGAGGAATTATACTAATCTGAAGTGCAACAGTTTCTTCAAATGCTGAACACACAGCCTCTGCAGGTGTGTTTTCCAGAAACTGAGTAGGAGTTCTGCGTACACCCAAAAGAGCAAATTTGACAGCTTTAGAAAAATTCTCTTGAGCATCTGTAGAGCAAACAGCTTGAAGGTTCTCAGCCACAGAGTTGAACCTTCTTCTCAAAGTAGTCCAAAATACTTCAGAATCATAAAGATTCACTCTATTCATGCACCTTTCCCTAACAACAGATAACCACATCTGCATTTCTGTCTCGAAACCATATAACAGTGTCCCAACATCTGATCTTGGTTTGGGTTTAAGGAGAGCCTTTAAGAAGGATTCCTTACGGTTAATAGAAGGCGAAGGTTTATCAGAAGATGAGGGTTGTTCTGAGGAAAGAAGAGGAAGGGGAGTAAGAATGGCAAGGGAAGTATGAATGGGAATTGGAGTAAGAGAGGGAATTTGAGTAGGAGTGGGAATGGGAGTAGGAATATCATCAGGATGGTTTGGGAAGTTGTGTGTTGGTGAGGTAATATTTGAAAGGTCAGAGTCAAATGAATCAGAGGAATCTGATGAGTCAGATGATCCAGATGATATATGGTGTACTGTCATGAGAGGTTGGATATCAAGGATGTCATGATCAGGGTCAGAGGGGTTATGATTTGAATGTTTTGGTTCAGAGGGGTTTGGTTCATCTGGTTGTGGTTTAGAGTGTTGAGGTTCAGATGTTTGTGGTTCAGATGTTTGAGGTTGAGAGTGTCGAGGTTTAGAATGTTGAGGTTCAGAAGGTTGTGATATTTGTGGTTCAGAGGGAAGTGATGTTTGTGGTTCAGAGGGAATAGAGTTATGAACATTTTCAGATGAAAAGTGTTCAGAGGTGGTGTGAGGAGGAAAAGGAGTGGGAATTGGGTCATAGGGAGAAGGAAAGGGTTCAAATGAAGGAATTTCTGTTATAGTTTCCAGAACAGGAATAGCAGAAGTGTTACCTGATTTCTTAAGACGCTTAGCCTTCACAAAAGAACCATCTTCAGAGGCTTTCCTTTTGGGGTGTGCATAATCTTCTTCTGAAACCTTTCTCTTCTTTCTTCTCTTCTTCTCAATCATTTCTAGAGCAGGTTCAGATGCTCTTTTTATCAAATCTGCTGGTATGGGAGTTCCATCTTCCAGACATGATTCAATATAGTTGAGCAAAGCTTCTCTGGGCTCCTTTGCAGTAAACATCGGAAAGTCTTCCACTGGGACTCTTCTTCTGCAAACTTCATCTGAGTTAACCTTAACAGGATTAGAAGAGTGTTCCTCCACCAGCTTCATCCTTTTCAAACTTTTCCCATCCAGAGGCTTTCCTAGAATTATTTCCAATTCTTCTATCTGACCTGCCTCTGTCAGATGTGCAACTAATCCATTTTCTGTGAGTATATCATAAATCAATCTTCCGATTGGGATCCAATTTCTGATCTTTTGATGTTTTGTTCTGATCTCTTCTCTGGACATTTTGACGTGTTTCCACAGATGAGAAAATAGAAAATGTGGCAGATCCACCTTAATATTGTTTCGCAAAAAATACAGAAAGTATAGTTGTTCTACGTTGATGTAATCTTGAGAGTTGGTTGATTTTCTGTGGTGAATACATCCCAGAAAGATTTTTGCCCAGATTTTATAGTGTGTCTTCAAATCCTTGATCTTGCTAGAAGACAACCCAGAAGTGAAGACTTCTCTGTAGACTTCATCCATGTCTACCCGTCCTGCAGAAAGATGAGTAACACCATCCATTTCTTCATACCCAATCAGCTTTCTAATCAAATCCTCAGTGATGATGATTTCCTTACCCAAAACATATGAAATTATGAAATTGGGGTAAACCTTTGCGTGAATCCAGAATTCTTTAACCAAGTGATGATAAACTGGACCAAACAGCCTATCAAAATACTTCACCCATCCTTGAGACGATACCGTTGTACGAAGATCAAAACCTTTCTTCGCCATGCATTCAAAGTTCACCATGAACTCACAAAGAACTTCTAGGTCATCCACTAGTGTTAGAAGACTTCATTCTGGTGCTTTGTAGGTTTCATTACCCTTTTCAGATGATGATGCCCCAGCCATTATTGATGCTAACTTTTGAGATGAAGAAGATGAAGTTGCCACTGACGAACTTTTGAGATAAGTTGATCTTCTTTTAGATTTAGCGGAGAAGAAAAAATAATGGAGAAGGCCAAAATGCATAAAAGTTGTGAAAGAGAGTGAAAGTGTGAAATCGTGTGAGATTGTGGAATATATAGAGAAAAAATTAGGGCACAAAAAAACACAACCAACACTTAGCAATTAATCACATTAATTAAGAAATAAGAAAATGATTTCAGCATTTAATGAGATTTGACAAAAGTGGGGGGAAAACGAGAATTGTAATAATTCAAACAGTACCTCAAACGGCGTCTAACTTTGTACATTCCACCTTTTCAGATTTCATGTGACAGGTGTTTGATATTGTTTTGTCTCTGAAGCTCTTTAGAATATGAAACGTTAAACAACGCTCAGATTATCTGAAGCTTGTTAGTTTAGAGTTTCACAAAAATAAATAAGGTAATAAATGAAATCAGATGAAGCACTTCAGAGTATAGAAACTAATCATTTTTCATCTGAATAAATTTGCTTCTGAATAATACTTTTATTCTGGACAAAAATCCATGCTAATATTCTTCAGAATAAATTTAAATCTATCTTCAGCAAGGGGTTTTGTAAAGATATCAACCCATTGATGGTTTGTATCAACAAAATTTAAGCTTAAAATTCCCTTCTGAATATAGTCTCTGATGAAATGATGTTTAATTTCTATATGCTTTGCCTTAGAATGTAAAATAGGGTTTTTAGAGAGGCAAATAGCATAAGTGTTATCACAGAAGATAGAAATGTTACTCTCATATATCTGATAATCTTCTAGCTGACTCTTCATCCAGAGCATCTGTGTACTACAACCAGCAACATCAATATATTCTGCTTCTGTGGTTGAGAGTGCTATTGTGGGTTGCTTCTTGCTGTACCATGAGATCATATTGCCTCCCAGAAACTGATAGCTTCCAGAAGTACTTTTACGTTCAACTCTATCTCCAGCATAATCAGCATCACAGAAGCCAACTAATTTAAAATCATCAGATCTTCTGTAACACAAACCCACATTAGTAGTACCTTTCAGATACCTCAGAATTCTCTTAACAGCTGTTAAGTGAGATTCTCTAGGATCTGATTGGAATCTAGCACACAGACAAACACTGAAGAGAATATCAGGCCATGAAGCAGTCAAGTACAGAAGAGAACCAATCATACCTTTGTAGAGCTTCTGATCTACCTTTTTACTTACCTCTTCTTTTCCCAGAGTGCTTGTTGGATGCATTGGAGTCTTCGCTGACTTGCTCTCTGTCATGTTGAACTTCTTCAGAAGCTCCTTCACATACTTTGTCTGATGTATGTAAGTGCCTTCTGGAGTTTGATTAACTTGAATTCCCAAAAAGAATCTGAGTTCTCCCATCATGCTCATTTCAAATTCTACCTGCATAGACGGAGCAAACTCCTTTCCAAGCGTAATATTTGTTGTTCCAAAAATAATATCATCCACATAAATCTGACAGATTAAAATGTCTTTCTTAATTGATTTATGAAAGAGAGTTGTATCAACCTTTCCTTTGATAAAATTATTTTCCAGAAGAAAATTACTCAGCCTTTCATACCAAGCTCTGGGAGCTTGTTTTAAGCCAAAGAGTGATTATTTAATTTAAAAACATGTTCTGGAAATTTTTCATTTTCAAAACTAGGAGGTTGATGAACATAAACTTCTTCAATTAAGCCATTTAAGAAAGCACTTTTAACATCCATCTGATACAGAGTGATGTTATTCTGTGCAACAAAAGAAATAAGTAAGCGTATAGATTCTAACCTTGCCACATGAGCATAAGTCTTTGTGTAATCAATACCTTATTGCTGACTATTGTAACAGCCCAAATTTCATTAAATAATTAACTATAGTAATTAATTGATTTAGTGGGATTTTTATTAATGTTGGAAATTAATTTTTATTAATTGGGATTAATAGAGAATTGAGAAGGAAATTGGAAGGAAGGAAAATGAAGGAAATATATATAAGAGAGAAAGAAAAGAAAAGAAAGATAGAAAACATTTTGGAAAGAAAGAGGAAAGAAGAAGAAAGGAGAGAAAGAGAAGAGAAGAAGAGGAAAAGTGGAAATCATCAAGAACCAACATCAAAGCTCCGATTAATCGAGGTAAGGGTGAGAAATGTTTCTATTTGATCATTGTATGATGTTATGTATGTTGGGTTGGGGTTTTGGTAGAGTTTCCATCACTTTCCATTTAGGGCAAAATGTTGGATAATCGGTAGATTGATGATTTAATCGGTTGAAATCGAGTAATAATGCCGTAGAATAGTCGGGTAACATGTGTTGATGCTGTTTGTACTGATTTTGTTGTGTGAGAAGTTAGATGATGGTGGATGGTGGAGGTGGAACAGAATAGGGTTCTGTTCTGCGCAGGTTCGCTGGCTCTCGCCAGGCGAGCGAAGGCGAAGCTTCGCCAGGCGAAGCCTAGCGAATGCTGGCGAATAATTATATTTAAGTCCCAGTGGACTTCGCTGGCAGGTTCGCCAGGCGAAGGGTTGTTAGCGAAGGTTCGCCCAGCGAAGGTGCTGGCGAATGGTGGCGAATGAAGTCAGTAGCTACTGACTTGGGCTCGCTGGGAAGTCTCGCCAAGCGAAGCCTAGCGAGTGTTCGCTGAGGGAGTTCGCCAGGCGAAGGCCAGGCGAAGGTTCGCTGCGAGGGTTCGCCAGGCGAATGAAGGCGAATGTGACAGTATATTTTCTTTGCGGTGTTATCCAAATGGTGATTGTTTGGTTGATTCGCATATGTTAATACTTCTATGTTATGAATGAGTATGTGAACTATTATGATAACATGTGCTGTGGGTAGCCTTCGGGCGTGAATCCTAGAGTTGTGATATAAATGATTAATTGTAATCGGTTAAAATACATGAGGACATAATGATGATTATGTGTGTATTAATTGATGAGTTGTGGATGTTTGATTGTTGAGTACAATTATGTAATGAGTATGCATGAGAACATTTTGAATATGTGTGCATAACTTATAATGGTATGATTGGTATTGTAATGAGAATACCTTGATTATTGTGATAATTAGAGATACATGGGAATACAAGGAGAAATGTATGTGTATCGTCTAATGAATTGTGAGTGCATATATGTATGCGATTGTGGTGTGAATGCATGGGAACATATGTGATATGTATGCATTGTTGTTGAATATGATGATGTGTGAAATGAATACATTGATAAATGTTTGATATATGTTGTATGTGCAATCAGGATGAAATTCTCGAAGGGGTGAATTATTCGAATGCATGAGATTAAGATGTCGGTCTTAAGTGCATTTGTTGTGGTTGATTGTACATGCATCATTTAGTCAAGAGGCAATGTCTGTTAGTTTCGTGGAAACTAGTGGCTTGTCCCAAACCTAGAAGTGTGGATTTGAAGGCTTAGAGGACGGGCCTTTGTGGTTATCGGTCTAGAAGTGTGGACCCGGTTTAATGTAAAAACCGAAAAAAGATAACGGGTTATCGGTCTAGAAGTGTGGACCCGGTTTAATGTAAAAACCGAAAAAAGATAACGAGAGTCGGTACCGCATTGCATGAGTTGCATTGAGTTGTTGAGTCACAATAATATATGACATATGCATGAAGTGATGATTATGTGTGAATGATGAGATTGTGAAATTGTGGAAGTATGCATGATGTGGAAATGCTTTACAAATATTCGTGTTGTTGTCATATGTGTGGCATATATATATATATATATATATATATATATATATATATATATATATATATATATATATATATATATATATATATATATATATATATATATATATATATATATATATATATATATATATATATATATATATATATATATATATATATATATATATATATATATATAACTAAGAAATCGAATTGTGGTGAGAAATACGGAGTGGAACTTGTATTGATTACCTATATATACATAATCTTATGCTTTGATTATTATGGTTATATTTCTCACCCTTCTGCTGTTTTATAATGCTCTATGAGGCATTGCAGATTAGGATGCTGGAGTCCTTTTGTGAAGATTAGTCTTCATTCTTTTGAGTCTGCTGCTCTGATATGTAACACCGGGTAGTTAGACTAGTATAGTCATTCTTTTGAGATACATTGCGATGTATCAGCTGATGTGGTTTTGTAATCTAACTGACATGATATATTAATTTGGATAGCTTATGCGTACGTGGATTAATATTTTGAAAACGATCAAATGATTTTATCTTCCGCTTAAATTGAAAATGTTACAGATTTTATGGAGCAAGTGTTTTATTGGTAAAGTTGTGACATTCTTCCTTTATACCTTATCCTAAAATTTTTACTCTGATGAATTTGTATGTGCTTAATTGTTTTATATGTATTTATTTGGGGTATAGAAGGGGGTGTTACAATAGTGGTATCAGAGCAGGTCGGTCCGTCCGGCCAAGTTGTTAGAGTGTTTTTCCTGTGTGTTATTGATATGCGTGTGTTGCATTATCAATATTGGTTGTTCTTACGTGGTTCTGTGGTTGGAATTAGTAAGATGGTTGCAGGAAGGAACGACGAAGCGATTGCAGAGGCATTGACGAGATTGGCGGGGGCAATTGGGCAGAATCCTCCGGCCAATGTGAATGTGAGGAATCATGCTGATGATGGATTCCGTGCTTTGGGGAAATTCCAAAAGAATAACCCTCCGGTCTTCAAGGGAACTCATGAACCGGACAAGGCACAAATTTGGTTGAAAGTTGTGGAAAAGATTTTTCGAGTTATGAATTGCTCGGATGCACAGAAGGTGCAGTTTGGGACTCATATGCTCGAAGAAGAAGCTGAAGATTGGTGGGGTAATACTCGCCAAAGATTTGAGGAAGATGATATTGTGATTACTTGGGGTTTGTTTAGAGAAACCTTTCTGGAGAAGTACTTTCCAGAGGATGTGCGGGGGAAGAAAGAGATCGAATTTCTTGAGTTAAAGCAAGGTAATTCGACGGTTGCTGAGTATGCGGCGAAGTTTGAGGAGTTGATCAAATTTTGTCCTCACTATAATACTGGTAATGCTGAGAGGTCTAAGTGCCTCAAGTTTGTGAATGGTTTGAGACCCGAGATTAGACAAGCTATTGGATATCAGGAAATCAGGCGGTTTTCTGAGTTGGTTAACAAGAGCAGAATTTATGACGAAGACAGTAGGGCTAGGTCCAGCCACTACAAGAGTCTAAGTGAAAAGAAAGGAAAAGGACAATTCAGAGGAAAACCTTACGTAACTCCTGCGGATAAGGGGAAACAAAAGGTTGGTTTTGGCAAGAAGCCAAGTGGGGGAGTTTCTACCCCGGTTAGGTGTTACACTTGTGGTGAAGCGGGGCATCGTGCTCCGGAGTGCAAAAGTGTTGAACCGAGGTGTTTTAAGTGTGGCAAGCCAGGCCACAAGGCTCTAGAGTGTAGAAGCGGTGCGGGTGTTACTTGCTATAACTGTGGTGAGCAAGGGCACATCAGTACCAAGTGCGATAAGCCGAAGAAGAATCAAGGGAGCGGGAAAGTGTTCGCTCTATCTGGATATGAGACTGCTAGCGACGATCGATTGATCCGAGGTACGTGCTTCATTAATGGTACACCTTTGATCGCTATAATTGATACCGGAGCTACGCATTCTTTTATTTCTTTTGATTGTGTTAGGAGGTTAAATCTTGAGTTGTCTGTGATTGGTGGCGGTATGGTTATTGATACTCCTGCTATGGGTTCGGTAACTACACCGTATGTTTGCTTGAATTGCCCGTTGAGTATTTTTGGTAGAGATTTTGGGATTGATTTAGTGTGTCTTCATTTAGATCATCTGGATGTCATTCTTGGAATGAATTGGTTAAAATTCAATCGTGTTTATATTAACTGTTTTGACAAAACGGTTATTTTTCCCGATTCGGAAGTTGAAAGGGATTTGTTTATGACGAGGAGACAAGTGAAGGAATCGGTACAAGATAGGGCTAAGGTATTTATGCTTATGGCAACCTTGAGGACTAGTGAAGGTGAAGAGATTGAGGCTTTGCCCATTGTTAGAGATTTTCCGGAAGTATTCCCTGAAGAGATAAAGGATTTACCGCCGGAGCGAGAAGTGGAGTTTTCGATAGATTTGATTCCTGGAACTAGTCCGATATCGATGGCTCCATATCGTATGTCGGCCTCAGAGTTAAAAGAGTTGAAGAGTCAACTTGAGGATTTGCTTGAAAAGAGGTTTATTCGTCCGAGCGTGTCACCGTGGGGTGCTCCGGTGTTGTTGGTTAAGAAGAAAGAGGGTTCTATGAGGCTCTGTGTGGATTACAGACAGTTGAACAAGGTGACTATTAAGAATAAGTATCCACTTCCGAGGATTGATGATCTGATGGATCAGTTGATTGGTGCAAGTGTGTTCAGCAAGATTGATTTGAGATCTGGGTATCATCAGATCCGTGTGAAAGCTGAGGATATTCAGAAGACGGCCTTTCGGACGAGGTATGGACACTATGAGTATTCCGTGATGCCATTTGGTGTGACTAATGCACCAGGTGTATTTATGGAGTACATGAATAGGATTTTCCATCCTTATTTGGATCAGTTTGTGGTGGTGTTTATTGACGACATTTTGGTTTATTCGAAGAGCGAAGGAGAGCATGCCGAGCATCTGAAGATTGTGTTATCGGTGTTGAGAGAGAAGCAATTGTTTGCAAAGCTTTCTAAGTGTGAGTTTTGGTTGAAGGAAGTTAGTTTCCTTGGTCATGTGATTTCGAGTAATGGTATTGCGGTCGATCCGTCGAAGGTTGAAGCGGTGTCGCAATGGGAGACTCCGAAGTCAGTTTTTGAGATCAGAAGTTTTCTTGGTTTAGCCGGTTATTATCGGAAGTTCATCGAAGTATTTGCTAAGTTATCGTTGCCGTTGACGCAGTTGACTAGGAAAGGTCAAGCCTTTGTTTGGGACACCAAGTGTGAAGAGAGTTTTCAAGAACTTAAGCAAAGGTTGACGACAGCTCCTGTTTTGATTCTGCCAAATCCAGAAGAACCATTCGTTGTGTATTGTGATGCTTCCTTGATGGGTTTAGGAGGTGTGTTGATGCAGAATAATCAAGTTGTGGCTTATGCTTTGAGGCAACTCAAAGTGCATGAGAAGAATTATCCGACGCATGACTTAGAGTTGGCTGCCGTTGTGTTCGTGTTGAAACTTTGGAGGCATTATTTATTTGGCGCAAGATTTGAAGTGTTTAGTGACCACAAGAGTTTGAGATATCTTTTTGATCAAAAGGAACTGAATGCGAGACAAAGGAGATGGCTTGAACTTTTGAAGGATTTTGATTTTGGCTTGAATTACCATCCGGGTAAAGCGAATGTAGTAGCGGATGCATTGAGTCGGAAATCACTGCATATGTCGGCGTTGATGGTGAAAGAGTTAGAATTGGTCGAGCAATTTCGAGATTTGAGTTTGGTATGTGAGAGAACTTCTTTTGGATTTAAGTGGGGTATGTTAAAGCTTACAAGTGGTGTTTTGGATGAAATTCGAGAAGGACAGAAATCGGATTTGAGCCTAGTTGATCGGTTGACTTTAATCAACCAAGGCCAAGGTGGTGATTTTCGGATTGATGCGAATGGGATTATGAGATGTCGGGATCGAGTTTGTGTTCCGAATGTTGTTGAGCTGAAAAAGAGCATCCTTGAGGAAGGACATCGTAGCGGATTGAGTATTCATCCGGGTGCTACTAAGATGTATCAGGATTTGAGGAAAGTATTTTGGTGGCCTAGTATGAAGAAGGATATCGCGGAATTTGTGTATTCTTGTTTGACTTGCCAGAAGTCAAAGATTGAGCATCAGAAGCCATCGGGTTTGATGAAGTCGTTGTTTATTCCTGAGTGGAAATGGGATAGTATCTCCATGGATTTTGTATCGGGTTTGCCGAGGACGCCGAGTAATTTTGAGGCTATTTGGGTTATCGTGGATAGGTTGACTAAATCTGCTCACTTTATCCCTATGCGTATGAATTACCCTTTGGAGAAGTTGACTAAGTTGTATATTGAGAGGATTGTGTGTCTGCATGGTATTCCGTTAAGTACTGTTTCAGATAGAGATCCGCGGTTTACTTCGAGATTTTGGGAGAGCCTGCAGAGTGCTTTGGGTACTAAGTTGCGTCTGAGTTCAGCGTATCATCCTCAGACTGATGGTCAGACGGAGAGGACGATTCAGTCGCTTGAAGATCTTTTGAGAGCTTGTGTATTGGAAAAAGGAGGAGCTTGGGATAACTACCTGCCTTTGATTGAGTTTACCTACAACAACAGTTTCCATTCGAGTATTGGTATGGCACCATTTGAGGCGTTGTATGGTAGGCGGTGTAGGACACCATTGTGTTGGTTCGAGTCCGGAGAGAGCTCTGTTGTTGGACCCGAGTTAGTTCAACAGACGACTGATAAGATCAAGATGATTCAAGAGAAGATGAGAGTTACTCAGAGTCGTCAGAAGAGTTATTATGACAAGAGGAGGAAGGCACTTGAATTTCAAGAGGGAGATCATGTGTTTCTTCGAGTCACTCCGATGACAGGTGTTGGTAGGGCACTGAAGTCGCGCAAGTTGTCGCCGCGTTTCATTGGTCCTTATCAGATTTTGCAAAGGATAGGAGAAGTGGCCTATCGTGTGGCTTTACCACCGTCGCTTGCTAATCTTCATGATGTATTCCATGTATCTCAGTTGAGGAAATACATTGCGGATCCGTCTCATGTAGTCCAAGTAGATGATGTGCAGGTGAGAGATAACCTGACTGTTGAGACATCACCTATGCGGATAGAGGATCGGAAATTGAAGCAGCTTCGAGGTAAAGAGATCGCTTTAGTGAAGGTCGCTTGGGGAGGACCGGCTGGTGGAAATGTTACTTGGGAGCTTGAGAGTCGGATGAAAGAGTCTTATCCAGAACTGTTTGAATCAGGTAACATTTTCGAGGACGAAAATTCCTAAGTGGGGGAGGGTTGTAACAACCCAAATTTCATTAAATAATTAACTATAGTAATTAATTGATTTAGTGGGATTTTTATTAATGTTGGAAATTAATTTTTATTAATTGGGATTAGTAGAGAATTGAGAAGGAAATTGGAAGGAAGGAAAATGAAGGAAATATATATAAGAGAGAAAGAAAAGAAAAGAAAGATAGAAAACATTTTGGAAAGAAAGAGGAAAGAAGAAGAAAGGAGAGAAAGAGAAGAGAAGAAGAGGAAAAGTGGAAATCATCAAGAACCAACATCAAAGCTCCGATTAATCGAGGTAAGGGTGAGAAATGTTTCTATTTGATCATTGTATGATGTTATGTATGTTGGGTTGGGGTTTTGGTAGAGTTTCCATCACTTTCCATTTAGGGCAAAATGTTGGATAATCGGTAGATTGATGATTTAATCGGTTGAAATCGAGTAATAATGCCGTAGAATAGTCGGGTAACATGTGTTGATGCTGTTTGTACTGATTTTGTTGTGTGAGAAGTTGGATGATGGTGGATGGTGGAGGTGGAACAGAATAGGGTTCTGTTCTGCGCAGGTTCGCTGGCTCTCGCCAGGCGAGCGAAGGCGAAGCTTCGCCAGGCGAAGCCTAGCGAATGCTGGCGAATAATTATATTTAAGTCCCAGTGGACTTCGCTGGCGGGTTCGCCAGGCGAAGGGTTGTTAGCGAAGGTTCGCCCAGCGAAGGTGCTGGCGAATGGTGGCGAATGAAGTCAGTAGCTACTGACTTGGGCTCGCTGGGAAGTCTCGCCAGGCGAAGCCTAGCGAGTGTTCGCTGAGGGAGTTCGCCAGGCGAAGGCCAGGCGAAGGTTTGCTGCGAGGGTTCGCCAGGCGAATGAAGGCGAATGTGACAGTATATTTTCTTTGCGGTGTTATCCAAATGGTGATTGTTTGGTTGATTCACATATGTTAATACTTATATGTTATGAATGAGTATGTGAACTATTATGATAACATGTGCTGTGGGTAGCCTTCGGGCGTGAATCCTAGAGTTGTGATATAAATGATTAATTGTAATCGGTTAAAATACATGAGGACATAATGATGATTATGTGTGTATTAATTGATGAGTTGTGGATGTTTGATTGTTGAGTACAATTATGTAATGAGTATGCATGAGAACATTTTGAATATGTGTGCATAACTTATAATGGTATGATTGGTATTGTAATGAGAATACCTTGATTGTTGTGATAATTAGAGATACATGGGAATACAAGGAGAAATGTATGTGTATCGTCTAATGAATTGTGAGTGCATATATGTATGCGATTGTGGTGTGAATGCATGGGAACATATGTGATATGTGTGCATTGTTGTTGAATATGATGATGTGTGAAATGAATACATTGATAAATGTTTGATATATGTTGTATGTGCAATCATGATGAAATTCTCGAAGGGGTGAATTATTCGAATGCATGAGATTAAGATGTCGGTCTTAAGTGCATTTATTGTGGTTGATTGTACATGCATCATTTAGTCAAGAGGCAATGTCTGTTAGTTTCGTGGAAACTAGTGGCTTGTCCCAAACCTAGAAGTGTGGGTTTGAAGGCTTAGAGGACGGGCCTTTGTGGTTATCGGTCTAGAAGTGTGGACCCGGTTTAATGTAAAAACCGAAAAAAGATAACGGGTTATCGGTCTAGAAGTGTGGACCCGGTTTAATGTAAAAACCGAAAAAAGATAACGAGAGTCGGTACCGCATTGCATGAGTTGCATTGAGTTGTTGAGTCACAATAATATATGACATATGCATGAAGTGATGCTTATGTGTGAATGATGAGATTGTGAAATTGTGGAAGTATGCATGATGTGGAAATGCTTTACAAATATTCGTGTTGTTGTCATATGTGTGGCATATATATATATATATATATATAACTAAGAAATCGAATTGTGGTGAGAAATACAGAGTGGAACTTGTATTGATTACCTATATATACATAATCTTATGCTTTGATTATTATGGTTATATTTCTCACCCTTCTGCTGTTTTATAATGCTCTATGAGGCATTGCAGATTAGGATGCTGGAGTCCTTTTGTGAAGATTAGTCTTCATTCTTTTGAGTCTGCTGCTCTGATATGTAACACCGGGTAGTTAGACTAGTATAGTCATTCTTTTGAGATACATTGCGATGTATCAGCTGATGTGGTTTTGTAATCTAACTGACATGATATATTAATTTGGATAGCTTATGCGTACGTGGATTAATATTTTGAAAACGATCAAATGATTTTATCTTCCGCTTAAATTGAAAATGTTACATATTTTATGGAGCAAGTGTTTTATTGGTAAAGTTGTGACATTCTTCCTTTATACCTTATCCTAAAATTTTTACTCTGATGAATTTGTATGTGCTTAATTGTTTTATATGTATTTATTTGGGGTATAGAAGGGGGTGTTACAACTATAGCCTTGAGCAACCAGTCTTGCTTTGTTTCTGGTGACTTCTCCTTGCTCATTCAGCTTGTTTCTGTAAACCCATTTCGTTCCAATGATATTAAATCCTTTTGGTCTTGGAACCAGATCCTAAATATCATTCCTTGTGAATTGATTTAGCTCCTCTTGCATAGCAAGTATCCAATCATTGTCTTGCAGAGCTTCATCCACAGAGGTAGGTTCAATAAGTGATACTAAACCAAACAATGATGTTCCAGATGATTTTAGAAAGGATCTTGTTCTGATGGGATCATCCTTCTTTCCAATAATCACGTCCTCTGGGTGAGAAGCATTGATTCTGGAGGATCCTTTCAGAGGGGTTTCTTCAGAAATGGTTAAATTGTCCAGCTGAGCAGCTAAGGGAGTAGCATCTGAAGTAGCTTCTGGTTCTTTTGCTTTAACTCTATCTGCCTCTGATTCTTCAGAGTCTGTGAGAAGGACTTCTCTATCTGCAAAAATTTCAAAATACTTTGGCTTTTGATTGCCAAACTTATCATCAATCTGACATGAATTGATTTTTCCACAATCTGTGTAGCCTTTTGAGCGTTCAAAATATCCAAGCATAAAACACTTCTGTGCTTTAGAGTCAAACTTGTTCAGATTATCCTTAGTATTCAAAATAAAACAAATACATCCAAAAGGATGGAAATAAGAAATGTTAAGCTTTCTATTCCTCCACAATTCATAAGGAGTCTTCTTCAGAAGAAGTCTTACAAACACTCTGTTCTGAATATAACATGTTGTATTAATTGCCTCTGCCCAAAAATGTTTTGCCATATTAGTCTCATTGATGATGGTTCTGGCCATTTCTTGCAATGTTCCATTCTTTCGTTCTACAACTCCATTCTGTTGAGGAGTTCTAGAACAAGAGAAATCATGTGCAATGCCATTTTCTTTAAAATATTTTTCAAACTTCTTTCTGGGTTTCTCCTTCTGAAGTTTGGGACATTCACTTTTATAGTGTCCTGGCTCCTTACACTCAAAGCACACCACTTCTTTCTTGCCAGATCTTTTGTGTGCAGAAGATTCACCATGTTGTTTTGGTCTTTTGAAGTTTCTGAACTTCTTTTATTTATGCTTCCAGAGTTGATTTATCCTTCTGGAAAGCAAAGACAGTTCATCTTCATCTGAGGAAGATTCTCCATAGCTTTCCTCAAGTACCTAAAAAGCTTTCGTCTCATATTTTTTATTAGATTTCAAAGCAATAGACTTACCTTTCTTCTGAGGCTCATCTTCTTCCAGCTCTATCTCGTGACTCCTTAAGGAACTGATGAGTTCCTCCAGAGTGATCTTGTTAAGATCCTTTGATAGCTTCAGCGCTGTGACCATGGGTCTCCACTTCTTTGGCAGACTTCTGATGATCTTCTTCACATGATCAGAAGTGGAGTATCCTTTGTCAAGGACCTTTAAACCAGTTGTTAGAATCTGGAATCTTGAAAACATGGTTTCCACAGATTCTTCTTCTTCCATCTTGAAGGCCTCATACTTCTGAACAAGCGCAAGAGCCTTTGTCTCCTTCACCTGAGAGTTGCCTTCATGTGTCATCTTTAATGACTCAAACATGTCAAATGTTATTTCTCTATTTGTGATTTTCTCATACTCAGTATGAGATATAACATTTAACATAATGGTTCTAGCTTTGTGATGATTTCTGAAATCTGTCTTCTGTTGGCCAGTCATTGACTTTCTGTCAATCTTTTTGCCCTCACCATCAGTGGGGTGAATGTATCCATCAATGACCAAATCCCATAGATAAGCATCATAGCCTAGAAAGAAACTTTCTATTCTATCCTTCAAATAATCAAAATTTTCTCCATCAAACATTGGAGGCTTTGTGCTGATTCTATCTTTATCGTCATATTTGTTGTATGAAGTTGAAGTTGAAGTTTCAGCCATAATAAATCAAGGATAATAAATCAAGAGTTTTCCCAACTGGATCTTTCTCTGTCACTGTTAAGTGATAGCACTTCAGAGTCGGTGCTCTGATACCAATTGAAGGTAGGAAAACACTTAGAAGGGGGGTTGAATAAGGGGTTTTCAAAAACAATCATGACAATAGAAAATAACAAGTTATTTGTATCCTGGTTCATTTGAACTCAAACTACTCCAGTCCACCCGGCCAAGGTGATTTCACCTCTCTCAAATGAGGACTTAATCTACTAAATCAAAACTTGATTACAGTGATATCCATTAAGACAATTGTCTTAGTCTTCTCAAGAATCCTGACCACAACTTGGTCTCTCAAGGAACTTTTACAAACTAAAATACAATGTGTTTAAGGTGCTTCTAAAAAGCTATTATCACAACTGTGATTTACACAAAATGAAGAACAAATAAAACTTAGTGTTTGATGAAAGTTGTTTGAATGTTTTCTTTGATTGCTTTTTGGAATTCTTCTTTTGAATTTCTTCTATCAATTGTTGTAGTTGAAGTGTTGATGAAGACTTCTTTATATACACCACTTTCTCAATAGTGTGTAGAAGAAAGTACTGTAGGATGTAGACTAAAAGGACAAATACTTTTCGTCTTGATTTGACATTCCCTTTTTGCCTGAATTCCTCCTGTGTCATGCACGAATGAGATATAGTACCGTTGGTAGACCTTGGGTTTAGAAACGTCTCTTTCTTGAACACTTCCTTTTCAAATGAACATATATGAAAAATACTCTTGCATCAGATCCTATGATGTTGTTCCTTGTTCTTCTTATCAGAGTCACTCTATCAGAGTTTTGCAGTAAAGTGCTTAGCGTGAATGTATCAGAGTTGACTTGATTCTCAGAGCCTTTGTACTAGCAGCGTTGAGTTCTCAGAGTCTTCTGAATATTCTGAGTCTTTATACTCTGTGCTCAGAGTCTTCTGTAGGTAGCGCTCTAGAGTCTTCTGTGTTGGTGGTGCTTCAGAGTCTTCTGTACTGCGCTTCAGAGTCTTCTGCAGCTGCACTTTCTACACTCAGAGCCTTGCGTTAAATCATGTTCAGAAGCATTCTTTTTGTCTTCAGATGAATATTTATTTGATATTTGAAACAAAGAACACTTGAACAAAATTAGAGTATATATTTTCTTATACAAAATTTCATTAATGTTATCATCAAAACATTGAGATATATTTAGAACCAATCCGTGTTCTAACACCATGGAGTTCTGATTTTCAAAAGATATGATCTTCTCTTCAATCAGCCTAAACCTTTTATCAGCCTCAAACAGAAACCTAGCACCAACATCGCGCAGGGAGAATGTATCTTCCTCCTGATCTTCCTCCCACTGAGGAACATTGTTGCCATGCATAATACACACTACCTCAAGGATTCCACCTACATTACCTCCGCCTGGAGGGATAACTGTTGTAGGAATAACATGAGCATGTGGCGTACCATCACCACGAGGAGGATTAGCAGAAGTTCCTCCGTGAAGCATACCATTATTGTCAACTCTAGCAATCGATGGCTGCACCAAGGTCCTTAGTTGCTCCTGGCCATTTGCCACACCCTACATTAAGTCCATAAACTGGGTCATCCTGTCCCTAAGATCCTGCATCTTAGCCTGCATCTGTTCCATGACCTTGCGTTGATTCCCTCTGGTACTGTAATGGTGAACTGTCTGATTGTCTATCCTGAAACAAACTAACAAACCACAGGAAACAAGGTTAACGGTTCCAATGCACCTGCTATGCAAAAATGCAGAATGATGCAAAAATGCAGACATATATCTATGTATTAGGGAGATTTCCCCCTTGATTCTAGTTCCATGATAACGACACAACACTGAAGAAACCATAGACAAGCATAAAGCAAAACTCCTCATACATAAACAAGAGCCCACAAAGCAATGTACAAGTACAACACAGAGTATAATAGAATCAACAGTGATCTCAACCAACAGGTCTGGTGATGGTCAGTATACAACAATATAGCAACAAACTATAAAGAGAGTGAAAAGCTATCAACTACGATGACAAGACTGAAACTCATCTAGGAGCTCTTTCGTCTCGGGATGATCTGGTCTAATAAGCAATCCCTGGATGAGTAAGTCTCTCTAGCTAATGGTGTCGTGTAAACCCTGAGCGTAATCCTCCCAGGCTCCCTCACCAAAGACCTCCTCAAGCTTGAACCTCTTCGTATCAGCTCTAGCCCTGTAATCCTCCAAGGTTGCTATAGCTTCATTCCATCTGCAATCATTGTCACGTCAAAGTGAGGCTTCTGATGCAATCTTCTCATTCTTCAAGGTAAGTTGAGTCTTCAACTTAGCAATATGCAACTTCAATCCATCTTCACGCTCCTTGTTATTGGTAAGAGTAGCATTCCACTGTGCATTGAACTTGGAGATCTCCAGATAAGCTCTATCCAACTCCTTCTTCTTAGAGGTAAGAACGTTGCTGACAACCTTCATATCTAAACCCAAACGTTCTCGAGCGCGAATCGCTTTGGTCAAATCTGTACCCAACTTGTTCACCAACTCAGTTTGCTTCTTAGCTGTATAAGTAGCATCATTCTTCTCACTCCGGAGCTGAGCAATCTCTTTCTCCAACTCCTCATTAGCCTTGCGTAACTCTTCTTTCTCAAACCACAACTGATTATACCTCTGGATGTCGACAATAGTAGGCTCTTCAATCATTAAAGGATATAGAGGCTCACGAGATGGAAAAGGCATCAATACTCTCTCTGCTCTCTCCTAGATCCAGGTGACATAAGGGTCATAGGCTCGACTATTAATCTTCCCCAAAGAAGTTTTCCCCTTCTGGTGGATGCTGCTCCAAACTCTCTCAACTCTAGCCAAGGTATCACCCTCCAGCAAACCAGTGAGGTACAAAGATTCCTGTATCTCCTCTTCCTTAGGAGGATCTCTCAGAGCGTATCCAAACAGTCTCACAAACAAGGATGGGTTATAGTTAATGCATCCTTTCCTTCCGACCAACGGGACGTTAGGAAATCCACCGCAACTATAAATGATCTCAGTACCCAGCATGTCTCTATCAAACCAAATAATGTTATCAGCAGTCAATCCCATCAACCTCTCAGACCACTCCAAAGTACCTGCAGTAGCAATAAAAGGACCAATCTTGGGAAGATGGCTAGCAAACCACATGTAGAACAAAGATACGGAACAAGATACATTCTTCCCTCTCTGGTTCTCATTCTTGTAGTGAACATAATGATAGACGTCACCCAGAAGCGTAGGTACAGGATTCCCTGAGGCAAATATGTGGAATGCATCCAAGTCTACAAAATCTGGAAGTTTAGGAAACATCATGATACCATAGATACACAGTGCTAAGATGGCATTAAACACAACCCAACAACCATCTTTGGCAAACTGCTGAGCTTTGTCAACCAGAAAAGGCAATGGAAATCCAAGCATCCCACTCCTCTTAACCACCTTCCCTGAAATCTCATAAACATCAAGATGGAGGGCAGCAACAAGCTTAGCCAGATCAGGCTCAGTATCAGTGTGATAGAATGGCATCCGATCTAAGATAGGGACCCCTAACAACATGGAGAACTCCTCTAAGGTAGGCGCCAGAACATAATCCGGAAAGACGAAACGCCTCAGCTGTGAATCATAAAACTGCAACAGCATATAGAGACCACCCAACTCATATGCTAATGGCTTGCAGATAACACTTAGGAGCTTCCCATAAGATTTCTTGAAATCTTCCATTACCTTTCTGTCAGCCACAGAAAATCAAACTTAGTAAAGATCCAATGTCTGGAGTAGGGAACTTGTATGCCACTGTCTTCTTCAAGGTATGCTCCATGTCTGAGGAGAAGTAAGATCACTAGAATCGAGAAGAAAATATGCACCTGCAGCATAAATACATGTCAATGAAAATGCAATATGAAAATGCAAATGAAAATGCAGCAGGGGATCATGATTGTTGTGTCGTTGACTGAGAAGAACCAGCGCTTCGCTCTAGCAAGAACATAGCACCATCATTAGGACCTACTATATCAAAATCACCGATTCATTATGACAAGAAAACCAAGGTAGGTTGGAGGTCAAAGTTACCTGCATAACCCTCCCAACTCACAGGTATGAACCTATCACTGTAAAGGTCTGACATCCTATGCGATTGTCAGCGTCAGAGAATTTTGAGAAACGATGATACGTTCACCATTTCTGGTTTTGCATCATAGTCTACCGAAGCGGCCTTACTTAGCTGACTTCCAAAAGATCAGTCCCCAGAGTCGACAATCAGATCCAAAATCCTCAAAACGGTACTACGAACTGGAAAGGAAATCATCAAAGAGAATCTCGTCTGAGCGCAAATTTCATGGGAACTAGTGCATGCTAAGCATACAGGTTCACCACTACTTTCCACTTCTAATGTTATGGTTGTACTCAAGCCTGGGTTTGGCTTCTCACTTAATGGAACATTTCCCCCGACAGCAAAGCAAAACTAATATCTACGATGCTGAAAGTAAAAATGCAATAAAGATAAAGTACAACACATACATACACACCCAAAAGATAACCAAACAAGCACTAGGATCGCCTCGCATAGGGAACCAGAGATCCCCAGCAGAGTCGCCAGTTGTCGCATTGCTGCGAAGAGGGGCCGACAAGGACAGAAGAGTCGCCATCGTTTGCTATTTATCCCAAAAGAGGGAAAGGAAACGATCAGAGAAAACCTACGAAAAAGGGAGAAGACAGGTCGTCATAACCAAATCTTGGGTTCAAGAGTTGGTTACGCAAGGGGAAGGTATTAGCACCCCTCACGTCCGTCGTACTCGACGGGATCCACACTTGTTATCTATCAAAAGGGTGTTGAACTATCTAGCTATAGGCCACAGGGACAAAATAAAATAAAAGAGACTCGATAGAGCATAGCCGCTATATGCCTACGTACTCCCTCGTGCAATAGGAAATTCAGAGTCAACGTAGTTCGGAAAACTATGGGTGAAAGTGGGGAAGGATGCTCGCCAAGACATTGCTGTCTTGTACCTATGTATTCTTGTCTAGTACGAGAAATCAGAGCAAATGTAGTTCGGGCTAACAAGACCACAGGTTGGTTCAAATGTTTTAGGCCCGAGTAGGGTTAAAACTTAGTTCTAGTAGTTAGGTGTATGCAGCTCGACCATTGGAGACTTAGGCGTTACCTATTTGCGGTAGAACCAAGAGTTAACAAAACTCTCCTTATAAAAAAGATTTCAAAATTAAGATCCCAGAGGATAAAAAGATTTGAAGTTTGTTTTTTGTGTTTTTTAGACAAAGAAGTGAATTGAGTTATGATTTGAAACTCATGTTGCACTAAAGACTATAACCTAGGAGCGAATGCGTCGCATATCGTCCAAAGGACATACGCTAAACACTCTAGACAATTGAGAGGAGGCCCCCCAATCATCATTCCCCAAGTACTTAAGGCTCGTAGCGTACAACACAAATTAGTCTTTATTAGATGATTTGAATTGTTTGGAGATGAGAAGAGAGAGACACACTCTAAAGGGAGACTAAGACTCAACCTAATGTTCTCATACAAAGTGCACCTATGATTAGGATGAAAGGGAATTCTACCTAATGTTATCATGCATGGGTTCAAGCCTAAGGTCTACCATAATCAATCTTGAACAAGAGAGATTAGAGGTCCTAAGGGAATATGGCAAAGAAGAAGAAGAAGTAAGCAAAAGATAAAGAAAGATAAAGATGCAAACATGTAATGCACAACTAGAATGAAGAAAAGAGGGAGGAACAAAGTATGGGGAAGTAGTGTAACACCCTTCTAAACCCCGCAAATAATATATGCATAATCAGATTAAAAGTTAACATGCATTCATAAAAGGGCATCACACAAAACTTGCACCACATTAAAACAATCTGTCATGCTCATAAACACCTTTCCATTTAGCAGCGGATTCATTAATGAAAATCCTTTAAAAGAAACATTTACTTTCATCATATAAAATCAACATCTCTAGGCACTAAGGCCAACATCTCATTATCTCAATTACTCCAAATATGAAAACGTAACTTAGGTTACATAATGTAATCCTAAAACATAAGCAATCGATCCCCGTGTTACACGACCAGAGCATGACTCGACCCATAAATAATTACTAAACCGCTACACACGTAGCAACCTCGAACTACAAGCAGAACTTCATAAAGGCCTCCAGCAACCTAATCTGCAATGCCTCATAGAGCATTATAAAACAGCAGAAGGGTGAGAAATATTACCATAATAATCAAAGCATAAAATCATGTATACATAGGTATCATATAATTAACTCCCTATTTCTCACCACAATTCAACTCATAGTCATTTACATCGTCACTTATATATATATATATATATACAACATGAATATTCACCAAGCATTTTACATCATGCATACATCCACAATTCCACAATCTTAACATTCACACGTAAGCATCTCTTCATGCACGCTTCATAAGTATTCAACAAACATCTCATTCACATGCATACTCTCACAATTTCACAATCTCATCATTCACACATAAGCATCTCTTCATGCACGCTTCATAAGTATTCAACAAACATCTCATTCACATGCATACTCTCACAATTTCACAATCTCATCATTCACACATAAGCATCTCTTCATGCATATGTCATATATTAATGTGACTCAACAACTCAATGCAACTCATGCAATGCGGTACTGACTCTTGTTATCTTTTTTTGGTTTTTACATTAAACCGGGTCCACTCTTCTAGACCGATAACCCGTTATCTTTTTTCGGTTTTTACATTAAACCGGGTCCACTCTTCTAGACCGATAACCACAAAGGCCCGTCCTCTAAGCCTTCAAACCCACTCTTCTAGGTTTGGGACAAGCCACTAGTTTCCACGAAACTAACAGACATTGCCTCTTGACTAAATGATGCATGTACAATCAGCCACAACAAATGCACTTAAGACCGACATCTTAATCTCATGCATTCAAATAATTCATCTCTTCAAGAATTACATTATGATTGCACACACAACATATTCACATAACATTCATCGATGTATTCATAATTCAACACTATCACCACATTATCACTCACAATGCACACATATCCACGATATCTTCTCATGCATTCTTCACAGTTATCAAACAATGCATACATATCCACGATATGTTCTCATGCATTATTCACATTTAATCACATACATACAATATGCATTTACAACATCTATCAAGCAATGCACACATATCCATGACATGTTCTCATGCATTCTATTCATACCACCATATACCAACAATATACATTCACAATTCAATATCATCACCGCATTATCAACAATGCACACATATCCACAATATGTTCTCATGCATTCTCAAGTAATTCATCATACAAGAATTACATCATGCTTACACGCATAACACATTTACCACGCAATGTACATATATTCACGATATATTCTCTCGCATTTTTCATACATAATCGCATCCAATCAATACAAACATCATGTTTATCAAACGATGCACGCATATCCATCAATATGCTCTCATGCATTCTTCATGTATCTTAACATACAACCGCATATAAACAATATACATCCACAATACATTTTTGTATTATGTTTATTATTCATCTCATGCCATTTCATACAAGGTATACATGTCACAGTACCAATAATATAATTATAAGCTATGCACACATATATCCACAATGTTCTCATGCATACTTATTACCTAATTGTACACTACATCAAACCTTCACAAACTCATCAAATAATACGCACATTACCATTATTAAATAATACACACATAATCATTATCATGTTCTCATGTATTTATAATCGATCTGATTGATACTCATACCACAAGTCTAGGATTCACGCCCAAAGGCTACCCACAACACATATCATCACCATGGATCATATACTTATTCATATCATAGAGGTATTAACCTATGTGAATCAATCAAACAATCACCACATGAGCAACACAGCAAAAGAAAAATGCTGTCACATTCGCCTTCATTCGCCTGGCGAACCCTCGCAGCGAACCTTCGCCTGGCGAACTCTCTCAGAGAACACTCGCTAGGCTTCGCCTGGCGAGCCTCCCAAGCGAGCCCAAGTCAGTAGCTACTGACTTCATTCGCCACCATTCGCCTGCACCTTCGCTGGGCGAACCTTCGCTATCCAACTTCGCCTAGCGAACTTGCCAGCGAAGTCCACTGGAACTTAAACTTAATTATTCGCCAGCATTCGCTGGGCTTCGCCCGGCGAAGCTTCGCCTTCACTCGCCTAGCGAGAGCCAGCGAACCTGCGCAGAACAGAACCCCATTCTGTCTTCTCCCTTTATCCCACCATCAACCAACCCATTAATCATCAAAGTCAGCTCAAACAACATACCCTCATGTTACCCGACTATTCTACGGCATTATTTCCAAGTTTCAACCGATTAAATCATCATTCTACCGATTAATCCAACTTGCCCTAAAATGGAAAGTGATGAAAAACATCCACAAACCCAAACCCAACATACATAATAGCATACAATGATTAAATAACAATGTTTCTCACCCTTACCTCGATTAATCGGAGCTTCGAAATTGGTTCTTGAAGATTCTCCAAGCTTTTTCCCTTTCCTCTTCATTTCTCCTCTTCTTCTTTCTTTCTCTTTTCTTTCTTTCTTTCTATCTTTTTCTTTCTCTCCAATCCCCTTTTTATATCCTTTTATTTCTTTTCTTCTTTCCTTCCTCTCTATTATTTTCATTCCATTCCATTTCTCTCTTCACAATTATCTCATTTTATCATTAATTGGAAAATATCTACTAAGCCCACCTTATTCCACCAAATAGAATAAATTAGTTAAATCCATTAACTCATATTAAATAAATCTCATAACTTATTTAAATCAGATAAACCACCTAAACCAATCCATTAGTACAATTAATCAGTTATCGAAAATTGGGCTGTTACAACCCTCCCCCACTTTAGGAATTTTCGTCCTCGAAAATGTTATCTGATCCAAACAACTCTGGATACGACTCTCGCATTCCAATTCTTCCAAATCCAATTCTCCCATAACTACTTCCACCAAAGGAATCTCTATACTTCGAAGTTGTTTCTTATCAACAACTAGAACAAGCCACGCCTCCGAAGTCAAATTCTCTCTCACCTGTACACCATCCTCCTGAATCAATGTACCTCTTCAACTTAGACATATGAACACCTCATGCAATCCTCTCAAGCGACAGCGGTAAAACAGTCTAACATGCTATCCGCCTCACGCTTCCGCTGCGCTACTCTGATACAGATCAACAAAACACAGGGTACTCACGAGACTTCAAGCTCGACCAACACCAATTACTACCATAACTCTCAAAACACGGCCTTACTTGGATTCTTTGATCGTTTCCATCGTCCCTTGCACGGTCTTTGATCCGAGTACAACACTCCCGTTGTACATGTAACAACACAAAGGAGTCATACCCTCTTACCCAACGAACTTCATACGATGTTGTTTCCGATACGAAATGGCAACAGTTATTGTAGGTAACTCCATCAACGACAATTAACTACCCTTAGATCCATCTTGGTCCAACACACAAGCTCTCAACGAGTCCTCTTCATACTGGATAGTTTTCTTCGTTTGTCCATGCCATTCACGGACGCTAGTCAGAGTTCATCTTCAACATGTCACCCAACCGCTTTCGCAATCTTTCCCATAATCTTAACGAAAACTTGAGTTCCCATCTAACAGAATGATTCATCTACACTGGTAGGCAACGAGTTACTCTTGCTAATCCATTCTTAACTGTCCAAATCGGATCATACTTCCTCAAATTCATCAGAAAACCCGGCACAAAGCCCATGGGAATACTATCCCATCCCACTCGAAATACTCAACAGTTGTATCAGATCCAACCATCTCTAATATCCACACTTCAATTCCCAGCAAGTCTAATCAACATATACAAACTCAATCAATTCCTTCTCCATCTATGGCTATCCAAAACTATTTCTCAAATTCGGTCGCATCTTCCTAGTACCTGCACGGATACTCCATCTTTCTCGATGTACTTCTCCCTGAGTACTCTTATCCAACTCACACTATTCAGAATACACACTTCATCACGACATCTCACAATACCATTTCCCTTAATCCGAAAATAAGCCCTCTGACTTTTATCCATTAAATTCAATTAATCTATCAACTCAACTCAGAATTCCGATTTCCTCGAACCTCATCCGAATACCAAAAGTCAATCTCAACATCCAAGGCTCAACTCCATAAGAAGTCTCTTCACAGGCCGAACTCATATCTGAATTTGCTTAATCAGTTCTAACTTCCTTACCATCTTCATTAGTGTATACAAAAATTCCCGATTCGATATCTTAGCTACCACTTGGTCTCATCCAAATGGTAATTTAACCAAAACCCTACTCCTTCAGGAGTTCCAATTACTTCTCTGTCTCATATTTGACTCTCTCTCAAATAAAACAAATACCTTAAGGTCAGTAACCATCTCAAATCTCAACTAAACAATTGAGGCTTCCAAACTCCGGTACAAACACACAACAGCAACCCACTCCAAATTACTTGTCAGATAATCCCTCTCTGTACTTTATATTGCCTTCAAGCATAACCAAAACTCATTAATGTTGTACTTAACACATCTCTTAATCATATCAACAAAGTATCTCAAAACACAACGACAATCCTGTCGGACTTGGCAAAACCAATACACGAACTGTTGACAGCTTTCTCAAAACTCTTTGAACTTTCTTCACAGTAGTACATCACTGCCTCTTCCCCAATACTAATAACTCAAGTTCCCGACGCTCAACATGAACCCCTATACTCTCCGAACATATCCAAACACCATCGGTTACATAACCATTGAATCTTTCAATCAAGTGTGGAAAATCATTATATCAAACGGACACTCAACTGTGAACTTATGGTGATAACACAAACTGCACTCTCCGCGCTTACTATAACATCCAAACATTTTTCGCCAATAAATACTTAATTCCATGTCACTACTTTCCCATCACATAGAGCACTATAATATCTTCCAACGCTTCTAATCTTGTGTCATTCCGAATTACGGTTTTCCGTTACGACAAAATCACGGAAACAACCCTTCCACACTTAAAGGTCATCCAATACCTCTCCAACTCTTGAAATGCTTAAAGGTCCAATTATACCAACCATGTATTCCACATCTCATTTCCTTTAGTAATCACTAGAAGTCATTATCCACCCTTATACTCAACTCCACAATCTGTTGCCGTAGCACACACACCAGACATAATTCTCAACACTACTCAATCAATTTAATTCTTCGACTGTCCAAACAGATATAATTAGTCGGCAAAACTGCCATCTTCCCACTTTCATTAGCACCCCGAATTCCCATCAAAATTAACCATCTCCTCACTGTCTCGTGCCGACTCATCAACACACTTCTTAAGCACCTGGCTTAGCTCCAAACAATTATCTGCTCACGCCACCTAAGCTTACAAGACACGTCCATCCCATCCAACAGAACTCCAACTACTATCAACAAGAGATTAAGGGTGATCAGTTCCTCAATTTGTCAATAGGCAGCTGAAAATCATGATGGAGTATAGACTATCTTTACCAAACCACAAGAGTGTTAACCACCCACTGAGCTACAACTTCTACACCTGCAGCATCTTGGAGAAGCACAACTTCTCCCCCACTTAGATCATTCCCACCTCTCCAGACAAGGTTAAGCAACAACATGTATCGACAGTGTTTTTACGCACATGTCACATACAAGGGAACAAATAACATTAGACAACTTGGCCGGACGGACCGACCTGCTCTGATACCACTAATGTAACACCCTTCTAAACCCCGCAAATAATATATGCATAATCAGAGTAAAAGTTAACATGCATTCATAAAAGGGCATCACACAAAACTTGCACCACATTAAAACAATATGTCATGCTCATAAACACCTTTCCATTTAGCAGCGGATTCATTAATGAAAATCCTTTAAAAGAAACATTTACTTTCATCATATAAAATCAACATCTCTAGGCACTAAGGCCAACATCTCATTATCTCAATTACTCCAAATATGAAAACGTAACTTAGGTTACATAATGTAATCCTAAAACATAAGCAATCGATCCCCGTGTTACACGACCAGAGCATGACTCGACCCATAAATAATTACTAAACCGCTACACACGTAGCAACCTCGAACTACAAGCAGAACTTCATAAAGGCCTCCAGCAACCTAATCTGCAATGCCTCATAGAGCATTATAAAACAGCAGAAGGGTGAGAAATATTACCATAATAATCAAAGCATAAAATCATGTATACATAGGTATCATATAATTAACTCCCTATTTCTCACCACAATTCAACTCATAGTCATTTACATCGTCACTTATATATATATATATACAACATGAATATTCACCAAGCATTTTACATCATGCATACATCCACAATTCCACAATCTTAACATTCACACGTAAGCATCTCTTCATGCACGCTTCATAAGTATTCAACAAACATCTCATTCACATGCATACTCTCACAATTTCACAATCTCATCATTCACACATAAGCATCTCTTCATGCACGCTTCATAAGTATTCAACAAACATCTCATTCACATGCATACTCTCACAATTTCACAATCTCATCATTCACACATAAGCATCTCTTCATGCATATGTCATATATTAATGTGACTCAACAACTCAATGCAACTCATGCAATGCGGTACCGACTCTCGTCATCTTTTTTCGGTTTTTACATTAAACCGGGTCCACTCTTCTAGACCGATAACCCGTTATCTTTTTTCGGTTTTTACATTAAACCGGGTCCACTCTTGTAGACCGATAACCACAAAGGCCCGTCCTCTAAGCCTTCAAACCCACTCTTCTAGGTTTGGGACAAGCCATTAGTTTCCACGAAACTAATAGACATTGCCTCTTGACTAAATGATGCATGTACAATCAGCCACAACAAATGCACTTAAGACCGACATCTTAATCTCATGCATTTAAATAATTCATCTCTTCAAGAATTACATTATGATTGCACACACAACATATTCACATAACATTCATCGATGTATTCATAATTCAACACTATCACCACATTATCACTCACAATGCACACATATCCACGATATCTTCTCATGCATTCTTCACAGTTATCAAACAATGCATACATATCCACGATATGTTCTCATGCATTATTCACATTTAATCACATACATACAATATGCATTTACAACATCTATCAAGCAATGCACACATATCCATGACATGTTCTCATGCATTCTATTCATACCACCATATACCAACAATATACATTCACAATTCAATACCATCACCGCATTATCAACAATGCACACATATCCACAATATGTTCTCATGCATTCTCAAGTAATTCATCATACAAGAATTACATCATGCTTACACGCATAACACATTTACCACGCAATGTACATATATTCACGATATATTCTCTCGCATTTTTCATACATAATCGCATCCAATCAATACAAACATCATGTTTGTCAAACGATGCACGCATATCCATCAATATGCTCTCATGCATTCTTCATGTATCTTAACATACAACCGCATATAAACAATATACATCCACAATACATTTTTGTATTATGTTTATTATTCATCTCATGCCATTTCATACAAGGTATACATGTCACAGTACCAATAATACAATTATAAGCTATGCACACATATATCCACAATGTTCTCATGCATACTTATTACCTAATTGTACACTACATCAAACCTTCACAAACTCATCAAATAATACGCACATTACCATTATTAAATAATACACACATAATCATTATCATGTTCTCATGTATTTATAATCGATCTGATTGATACTCATACCACAAGTCTAGGATTCACGCCCAAAGGCTACCCACAACACATATCATCACCATGGATCATATACTTATTCATATCATAGAGGTATTAACCTATGTGAATCAATCAAACAATCACCACATGAGCAACACAGCAAAAGAAAAATGCTGTCACATTCGCCTTCATTCGCCTGGCGAACCCTCGCAGCGAACCTTCGCCTGGCCTTCGCCTGGCGAACTCTCTCAGCGAACACTCGCTAGGCTTCGCCTGGCGAGACTTCCCAGCGAGCCCAAGTCAGTAACTACTGACTTCATTCGCCACCATTCGCCAGCACCTTCGCTGGGCGAACCTTCGCTATCCAACTTCGCCTAGCGAACTTGCCAGCGAAGTCCACTGGAACTTAAACTTAATTATTCGCCAGCATTCGCTGGGCTTCGCCCGGCGAAGCTTCGCCTTCACTCGCCTGGCGAGAGCCAGCGAACCTGCGCAGAACAGAACCCCATTCTGTCTTCTCCCTTTATCCCACCATCAACCAACCACTTAATCATCAAAATCAGCTCAAACAACATACCCTCATGTTACCCGACTATTCTACGGCATTATTTCCAAGTTTCAACTGATTAAATCATCATTCTACCGATTAATCCAACTTGCCCTAAAATGGAAAGTGATGAAAAACATCCACAAACCCAAACCCAACATACATAATAGCATACAATGATTAAATAGCAATGTTTCTCACCCTTACCTCGATTAATCGGAGCTTCGAAATTGGTTCTTGAAGATTCTCCAAGCTTTTTCCCTTTCCTCTTCATTTCTCCTCTTCTTCTTTCTTTCTCTTTTCTTTCTTTCTTTCTATCTTTTTCTTTCTCTCCAATCCCCTTTTTATATCCTTTTATTTCTTTTCTTTTTTCCTTCCTCTCTATTATTTTCTTTCCATTCCATTTCTCTCTTCACAATTATCTCATTTTATCATTAATTGGAAAATATCTACTAAGCCCACCTTATTCCACCAAATAGAATAAATTAGTTAAATCCATTAACTCATATTAAATAAATCTCATAACTTATTTAAATCAGATAAACCACCTAAACCAATCCATTAGTACAATTAATCAGTTATCGAAAATTGGGCTGTTACAACCCTCCCCCACTTTAGGAATTTTCGTCCTCGAAAATGTTATCTGATCCAAACAACTCTGGATACGACTCTCGCATTCCAATTCTTCCAAATCCAATTCTCCCATAACTACTTCCACCAAAGGAATCTCTATACTTCGAAGTTGTTTCTTATCAACAACTAGAACTAGCCACGCCTCCGAAGTCAAATTCTCTCTCACTTGTACACCATCCTCCTGAATCAATGTACCTCTTCAACTTAGACATATGAACACCTCATGCAATCCTCTCAAGCGACAGCGGTAAAACAGTCTAACATGCTATCCGCCTCACGCTTCCGCTGCGCTACTCTGATACAGATCAACAAAACACAGGGTGCTCACGAGACTTCAAGCTCGACCAACACCAATTACTACCATAACTCTCAAAACACGGCCTTACTTAGATTCTTTGATCGTTTCCATCGTCCCTTGCACGGTCTTTGATCCGAGTACAACACTCCCGTTGTACATGCAACAACACAAAGGAGTCATACCCTCTTACCCAACGAACTTCATACGATGTTGTTTCCGATACGAAATGGCAACAGTTATTGTAGGCAGTTCCATCAACGACAATTAACTACCCTTAGATCCATCTTGGTCCAACACACAAGCTCTCAACGAGTCCTCTTCATACTGGATAGTTTTCTTCGTTTGTCCATGCCATTCACGGACGCTAGTCAGAGTTCATCTTCAACATGTCACCCAACCGCTTTCGCAATCTTTCCCATAATCTTAACGAAAAACTTGAGTTCCCATCTAACAGAATGATTCATCTACATTGGTAGGCAACGGGTTACTCTTGTTAATCCATTCTTAACTGTCCAAATCGGATCATACTTCCTCAAATTCATCAGAAAACCCGACACAAAGCCCATGGGAATACTATCCCATCCCACTCGAAATACTCAACAGTTGTATCAGATCCAACCATCTCTAATGTCCACACTTCAATTCCCAGCAAGTCTAATCAACATATACAAACTCAATCAATTCCTTCTCCATTTATGGCTATCCAAAACTATTTCTCAAATTCGGTCGCATCTTCCTAGTACCTGCACGGATACTCCATCTTTCTCGATGTACTTCTCCCTGAGTACTCTTATCCAACTCACACTATTCAGAATACACACTTCATCACGACATCTCACAATACCATTTCCCTTAATCCAAAAATAAGCCCTCTGACTTTTATCCATTAAATTCAATTAATCTATCAACTCAACTCAGAATTCCGATTTCCTCGAACCTCATCAGAATACCAAAAGTCAATCTCAACATCCAAGGCTCAACTCCATAAGAAGTCTCTTCACAGGCCGAACTCATATCTGAATTTGCTTAATCAGTTCTAACTTCCTTACCATCTTCATTAGTGTATACCAAAATTCCCGATTCGATATCTTAGCTACCACTTGGTCTCATCCGAATGGCAATTTAACCAAAACCCTACTCCTTCAGGAGTTCCAATTACTTCTCTGTCTCATATTTGACTCTCTCTCAAATAAAACAAATACCTTAAGGTCAGTAACCATCTCAAATCTCAACTAAACAATTGAGGCTTCCAAACTCCGGTACAAACACACAACAGCAACCCACTCCAAATTACTTGTCAGATAATACCTCTCTGTACTTTCTATTGCCTTCAAGCATAACCAAAACTCATTAATGTTGTACTTAACACATCTCTTAATCATATCAACAAAGTATCTCAAAACACAACGACAATCCTGTCGGACTTGGCAAAACCAATACACGAACTGTTGACAGCTTTCTCAAAACTCTTTGAACTTTCTTCACAGTAGTACATCACTGCCTCTTCCCCAATACTAATAACTCAAGTTCCCGACGCTCAACATGAACCCCTATACTCTCCGAACATATCCAAACACCATCGGTTACATAACCATTGAATCTTTCAATCAAGTGTGGAAAATCATTATATCAAACGGACACTCAACTGTGAACTTATGGTGATAACACAAACTGCACTCTCCGCGCTTACTATAACATCCAAACATTTTTCGCCAATAAATACTTAATTCCATGTCACTACTTTCCCATCACATAGAGCACTATAATATCTTCCAACGCTTCTAATCTTGTGTCATTCCGAATTACGGTTTTCCGTTACGACAAAATCACGGAAACAACCCTTCCACACTTAAAGGTCATCCAATACCTCTCCAACTCTTGAAATGCTTAAAGGTCCAATTATACCAACCATGTATTCCACATCTCATTTCCTTTAGTAATCACTAGAAGTCATTATCCACCCTTATACTCAACTCCACAATCTGTTGCCGTAGCACACACACCAGACATAATTCTCAACACTACTCAATCAATTTAATTCTTCGACTGTCCAAACAGATATAATTAGTCGGCAAAACTGCCATCTTCCCACTTTCATTAGCACCCCGAATTCCCATCAAAATTAACCATCTCCTCACTGTCTCGTGCCGACTCATCAACACACTTCTTAAGCACCTGGCTTAGCTCCAAACAATTATCTGCTCACGCCACCTAAGCTTACAAGACACGTCCATCCCATCCAACAGAACTCCAACTACTATCAACAAGAGATTAAGGGTGATCAGTTCCTCAATTTGTCAATAGGCAGCTGAAAATCATGATGGAGTATAGACTATCTTTACCAAACCACAAGAGTGTTAACCACCCACTGAGCTACAACTTATACACCTGCAGCATCTTGGAGAAGCACAACTTCTCCCCCACTTAGATCATTCCCACCTCTCCAGACAAGGTTAAGCAACAACATGTATCGACAGTGTTTTCACGCACATGTCACATACAAGGGAACAAATAACATTAGACAACTTGGCCGGACGGACCGACCTGCTCTGATACCACTAATGTAACACCCTTCTAAACCCCGCAAATAATATATGCATAATCAGAGTAAAAGTTAACATGCATTCATAAAAGGGCATCACACAAAACTTGCACCACATTAAAACAATATGTCATGCTCATAAACACCTTTCCATTTAGCAGCGGATTCATTAATGAAAATCCTTTAAAAGAAACATTTACTTTCATCATATAAAATCAACATCTCTAGGCACTAAGGCCAACATCTCATTATCTCAATTACTCCAAATATGAAAACGTAACTTAGGTTACATAATGTAATCCTAAAACATAAGCAATCGATCCCCGTGTTACACGACCAGAGCATGACTCGACCCATAAATAATTACTAAACCGCTACACACGTAGCAACCTCGAACTACAAGCAGAACTTCATAAAGGCCTCCAGCAACCTAATCTGCAATGCCTCATAGAGCATTATAAAACAGCAGAAGGGTGAGAAATATTACCATAATAATCAAAGCATAAAATCATGTATACATAGGTATCATATAATTAACTCCCTATTTCTCACCACAATTCAACTCATAGTCATTTACATCGTCACTTATATATATATATACAACATGAATATTCACCAAGCATTTTACATCATGCATACATCCACAATTCCACAATCTTAACATTCACACGTAAGCATCTCTTCATGCACGCTTCATAAGTATTCAACAAACATCTCATTCACATGCATACTCTCACAATTTCACAATCTCATCATTCACACATAAGCATCTCTTCATGCACGCTTCATAAGTATTCAACAAACATCTCATTCACATGCATACTCTCACAATTTCACAATCTCATCATTCACACATAAGCATCTCTTCATGCATATGTCATATATTAATGTGACTCAACAACTCAATGCAACTCATGCAATGCGGTACCGACTCTCGTCATCTTTTTTCGGTTTTTACATTAAACCGGGTCCACTCTTCTAGACCGATAACCCGTTATCTTTTTTCGGTTTTTACATTAAACCGGGTCCACTCTTGTAGACCGATAACCACAAAGGCCCGTCCTCTAAGCCTTCAAACCCACTCTTCTAGGTTTGGGACAAGCCATTAGTTTCCACGAAACTAATAGACATTGCCTCTTGACTAAATGATGCATGTACAATCAGCCACAACAAATGCACTTAAGACCGACATCTTAATCTCATGCATTTAAATAATTCATCTCTTCAAGAATTACATTATGATTGCACACACAACATATTCACATAACATTCATCGATGTATTCATAATTCAACACTATCACCACATTATCACTCACAATGCACACATATCCATGATATCTTCTCATGCATTCTTCATAGTTATCAAACAATGCATACATATCCACGATATGTTCTCATGCATTATTCACATTTAATCACATACATACAATATGCATTTACAACATCTATCAAGCAATGCACACATATCCATGACATGTTCTCATGCATTCTATTCATACCACCATATACCAACAATATACATTCACAATTCAATACCATCACCGCATTATCAACAATGCACACATATCCACAATATGTTCTCATGCATTCTCAAGTAATTCATCATACAAGAATTACATCATGCTTACACGCATAACACATTTACCACGCAATGTACATATATTCACGATATATTCTCTCGCATTTTTCATACATAATCGCATCCAATCAATACAAACATCATGTTTGTCAAACGATGCACGCATATCCATCAATATGCTCTCATGCATTCTTCATGTATCTTAACATACAACCGCATATAAACAATATACATCCACAATACATTTTTGTATTATGTTTATTATTCATCTCATGCCATTTCATACAAGGTATACATGTCACAGTACCAATAATACAATTATAAGCTATGCACACATATATCCACAATGTTCTCATGCATACTTATTACCTAATTGTACACTACATCAAACCTTCACAAACTCATCAAATAATACGCACATTACCATTATTAAATAATACACACATAATCATTATCATGTTCTCATGTATTTATAATCGATCTGATTGATACTCATACCACAAGTCTAGGATTCACGCCCAAAGGCTACCCACAACACATATCATCACCATGGATCATATACTTATTCATATCATAGAGGTATTAACCTATGTGAATCAATCAAACAATCACCACATGAGCAACACAGCAAAAGAAAAATGCTGTCACATTCGCCTTCATTCGCCTGGCGAACCCTCGCAGCGAACCTTCGCCTGGCCTTCGCCTGGCGAACTCTCTCAGCGAACACTCGCTAGGCTTTGCCTGGCGAGACTTCCCAGCGAGCCCAAGTCAGTAACTACTGACTTCATTCGCCACCATTCGCCAGCACCTTCGCTGGGCGAACCTTCGCTATCCAACTTCGCCTAGCGAACTTGCCAGCGAAGTCCACTGGAACTTAAACTTAATTATTCGCCAGCATTCGCTGGGCTTCGCCCGGCGAAGCTTCGCCTTCACTCGCCTGGCGAGAGCCAGCGAACCTGCGCAGAACAGAACCCCATTCTGTCTTCTCCCTTTATCCCACCATCAACCAACCACTTAATCATCAAAATCAGCTCAAACAACATACCCTCATGTTACCCGACTATTCTACGGCATTATTTCCAAGTTTCAACTGATTAAATCATCATTCTACCGATTAATCCAACTTGCCCTAAAATGGAAAGTGATGAAAAACATCCACAAACCCAAACCCAACATACATAATAGCATACAATGATTAAATAGCAATGTTTCTCACCCTTACCTTGATTAATCGGAGCTTCGAAATTGGTTCTTGAAGATTCTCCAAGCTTTTTCCCTTTCCTCTTCATTTCTCCTCTTCTTCTTTCTTTCTCTTTTCTTTCTTTCTTTCTATCTTTTTCTTTCTCTCCAATCCCCTTTTTATATCCTTTTATTTCTTTTCTTTTTTCCTTCCTCTCTATTATTTTCTTTCCATTCCATTTCTCTCTTCACAATTATCTCATTTTATCATTAATTGGAAAATATCTACTAAGCCCACCTTATTCCACCAAATAGAATAAATTAGTTAAATCCATTAACTCATATTAAATAAATCTCATAACTTATTTAAATCAGATAAACCACCTAAACCAATCCATTAGTACAATTAATCAGTTATCGAAAATTGGGTTGTTACAACCCTCCCCCACTTTAGGAATTTTCGTCCTCGAAAATGTTATCTGATCCAAACAACTCTGGATACGACTCTCGCATTCCAATTCTTCCAAATCCAATTCTCCCATAACTACTTCCACCAAAGGAATCTCTATACTTCGAAGTTGTTTCTTATCAACAACTAGAACTAGCCACGCCTCCGAAGTCAAATTCTCTCTCACTTGTACACCATCCTCCTGAATCAATGTACCTCTTCAACTTAGACATATGAACACCTCATGCAATCCTCTCAAGCGACAGCGGTAAAACAGTCTAACATGCTATCCGCCTCACGCTTCCGCTGCGCTACTCTGATACAGATCAACAAAACACAGGGTGCTCACGAGACTTCAAGCTCGACCAACACCAATTACTACCATAACTCTCAAAACACGGCCTTACTTAGATTCTTTGATCGTTTCCATCGTCCCTTGCACGGTCTTTGATCCGAGTACAACACTCCCGTTGTACATGCAACAACACAAAGGAGTCATACCCTCTTACCCAACGAACTTCATACGATGTTGTTTCCGATACGAAATGGCAACAGTTATTGTAGGCAGTTCCATCAACGACAATTAACTACCCTTAGATCCATCTTGGTCCAACACACAAGCTCTCAACGAGTCCTCTTCATACTGGATAGTTTTCTTCGTTTGTCCATGCCATTCACGGACGCTAGTCAGAGTTCATCTTCAACATGTCACCCAACCGCTTTCGCAATCTTTCCCATAATCTTAACGAAAAACTTGAGTTCCCATCTAACAAAATGATTCATCTACACTGGTAGGCAACGGGTTACTCTTGTTAATCCATTCTTAACTGTCCAAATCGGATCATACTTCCTCAAATTCATCAGAAAACCCGGCACAAAGCCCATGGGAATACTATCCCATCCCACTCGAAATACTCAACAGTTGTATCAGATCCAACCATCTCTAATGTCCACACTTCAATTCCCAGCAAGTCTAATCAACATATACAAACTCAATCAATTCCTTCTCCATTTATGGCTATCCAAAACTATTTCTCAAATTCGGTCGCATCTTCCTAGTACCTACACGGATACTCCATCTTTCTCGATGTACTTCTCCCTGAGTACTCTTATCCAACTCACACTATTCAGAATACACACTTCATCACGACATCTCACAATACCATTTCCCTTAATCCAAAAATAAGCCCTCTGACTTTTATCCATTAAATTCAATTAATCTATCAACTCAACTCAGAATTCCGATTTCCTCGAACCTCATCAGAATACCAAAAGTCAATCTCAACATCCAAGGCTCAACTCCATAAGAAGTCTCTTCACAGGCCGAACTCATATCTGAATTTGCTTAATCAGTTCTAACTTCCTTACCATCTTCATTAGTGTATACCAAAATTCCCGATTCGATATCTTAGCTACCACTTGGTCTCATCCGAATGGCAATTTAACCAAAACCCTACTCCTTCAGGAGTTCCAATTACTTCTCTGTCTCATATTTCACTCTCTCTCAAATAAAACAAATACCTTAAGGTCAGTAACCATCTCAAATCTCAACTAAACAATTGAGGCTTCCAAACTCCGGTACAAACACACAACAGCAACCCACTCCAAATTACTTGTCAGATAATCCCTCTCTGTACTTTATATTGCCTTCAAGCATAACCAAAACTCATTAATGTTGTATTTAACACATCTCTTAATCATATCAACAAAGTATCTCAAAACACAACGACAATCCTGTCGGACTTGGCAAAACCAATACACGAACTGTTGACAGCTTTCTCAAAACTCTTTGAACTTTCTTCACAGTAGTACATCACTGCCTCTTCCCCAATACTAATAACTCAAGTTCCCGACGCTCAACATGAACCCCTATACTCTCCGAACATATCCAAACACCATAGGTTACATAACCATTGACTCTCTCAATCAAGTGTGGAAAATCATTATATCAAACGGACACTCAACTGTGAACTTATGGTGATAACACAAACCGCACTCTCCGCGCTTACCATAACATCCAAACATTTTTCGCCAATAAATACTTAATTCCATGTCACTACTTTCCCATCACATAGAGCACTGTAATATCTTCCAACACTTCTAATCTTGCGTCATTCCGAATTACGGTTTTCCGTTACGACAAAATCACGGAAACAACCCTTCCACACTTAAAGGTCATCCAATACCTCTCCAATTCTTGAAATGCTTAAAGGTACAATTATACCAACCATGTATTCCACATCTCATTTCCTTTAGTAATCACTAGAAGTCATTATCCACCCTTATACTCAACTCCACAATCTGTTGCCGTAGCACACACACCAGACATAATTCTCAACACTACTCAATCAATTTAATTCTTCGACTGTCCAAACAGATATAATTAGTCGGCAAAACCGCCATCTTCCCACTTTCATTAGCACCCCGAATTCCCATCCAAATTAACCATCTCCTCACTGTCTCGTGCCGACTCATCAACACACTTCTTAAGCACCTGGCTTAGCTCCAAACAATTCTCTGCTCACGCCACCTAAGCTTTCAAGACACGTCCATCCCATCCAACAGAACTCCAACTACTATCAACAAGAGATTAAGGGTGATCAGTTCCTCAATTTGTCAATAGGCAGCTGAAAATCATGATGGAGTATAGACTATCTTTACCAAACCACAAGAGTGTTAACCACCCACTGAGCTACAACTTCTACACCTGCAGCATCTTGGAGAAGCACAACTTCTCCCCCACTTAGATCATTCCCACCTCTCCAGACAAGGTTAAGCAACAACATGTATCGACAGTGTTTTCACGCACATGTCGCATACAAGGGAACAAATAACATTAGACAACTTGGCCGGACGGACCGACCTGCTCTGATACCACTAATGTAACACCCTTCTAAACCCCGCAAATAATATATGCATAATCAGAGTAAAAGTTAACATGCATTCATAAAAGGGCATCACACAAAACTTGCACCACATTAAAACAATCTGTCATGCTCTTAAACACCTTTCCATTTAGCAGCGAATTCATTAATGAAAATCCTTTAAAAGAAACATTTACTTTCATCATATAAAATCAACATCTCTAGGCACTAAGGCCAACATCTCATTATCTCAATTACTCCAAATATGAAAACGTAACTTAGGTTACATAATGTAATCCTAAAACATAAGCAATCGATCCCCGTGTTACACGACCAGAGCATGACTCGACCCATAAATAATTACTAAACCGCTACACACGTAGCAACCTCGAACTACAAGCAGAACTTCATAAAGGCCTCCAGCAACCTAATCTGCAATGCCTCATAGAGCATTATAAAACAGCAGAAGGGTGAGAAATATTACCATAATAATCAAAGCATAAAATCATGTATACATAGGTATCATATAATTAACTCCCTATTTCTCACCACAATTCAACTCATAGTCATTTACATCGTCACTTATATATATATATATACAACATGAATATTCACCAAGCATTTTACATCATGCATACATCCACAATTCCACAATCTTAACATTCACACGTAAGCATCTCTTCATGCACGCTTCATAAGTATTCAACAAACATCTCATTCACATGCATACTCTCACAATTTCACAATCTCATCATTCACACATAAGCATCTCTTCATGCACGCTTCATAAGTATTCAACAAACATCTCATAAACATGCATACTCTCACAATTTCACAATCTCATCATTCACACATAAGCATCTCTTCATGCATATGTGATATATTAATGTGACTCAACAACTCAATGCAACTCATGCAATGCAGTACCGACTCTCGTTATCTTTTTTCGGTTTTTACATTAAACCGGGTCCACTCTTCTAGACCGATAACCCGTTATCTTTTTTCGGTTTTTACATTAAACCGGGTCCACTCTTGTAGACCGATAACCACAAAGGCCCGTCCTCTAAGCCTTCAAACCCACTCTTCTAGGTTTGGGACAAGCCATTAGTTTCCACGAAACTAACAGACATTATTCACATTTAATCACATACATACAATATGCATTTACAACATCTATCAAGCAATGCACACATATCCATGACATGTTCTCATGCATTCTATTCATACCACCATATACCAACAATATACATTCACAATTCAATATCATCACCGCATTATCAACAATGCACACATATCCACAATATGTTCTCATGCATTCTCAAGTAATTCATCATACAAGAATTACATCATGCTTACACGCATAACACATTTACCACGCAATGTACATATATTCACGATATATTCTCTCGCATTTTTCATACATAAACGCATCCAATCAATACAAACATCATGTTTGTCAAACGATGCACGCATATCCATCAATATGCTCTCATGCATTCTTCATGTATCTTAACATACAACCGCATATAAACAATATACATCCACAATACATTTTTGTATTATGTTTATTATTCATCTCATGCCATTTCATACAAGGTATACATGTCACAGTACCAATAATACAATTATAAGCTATGCACACATATATCCACAATGTTCTCATGCATACTTATTACCTAATTGTACACTACATCAAACCTTCACAAACTCATCAAATAATACGCACATTACCATTATTAAATAATACACACATAATCATTATCATGTTCTCATGTATTTATAATCGATCTGATTGATACTCATACCACAAGTCTAGGATTCACGCCCAAAGGCTACCCACAACACATATCATCACCATGGATCATATACTTATTCATATCATAGAGGTATTAACCTATGTGAATCAATCAAACAATCACCACATGAGCAACACAGCAAAAGAAAAATGTTGTCACATTCGCCTTCATTCGCCTGGCGAACCCTCGCAGCGAACCTTCGCCTGGCGAACTCTCTCAGCGAACACTCGCTAGGCTTCGCCTGGCGAGACTTCCCAGCGAGCCCAAGTCAGTAGCTACTGACTTCATTCGCCACCATTCGCCAGCACCTTCGCTGGGCGAACCTTCGCTATCCAACTTCGCCTGGCGAACTTGCCAGCAAAGTCCACTGGAACTTAAACTTAATTATTCGCCATCATTCGCTGGGCTTCGCCCGGCGAAGCTTCGCCTTCACTCGCCTGGCGAGAGCCAGCGAACCTGCGCAGAACAGAACCCCATTCTGTCTTCTCCCTTTATCCCACCATCAACCAACCACTTAATCATCAAAATCAGCTCAAACAACATACCCTCATGTTACCCGACTATTCTACGGCATTATTTCCAAGTTTCAACCGATTAAATCATCATTCTACCGATTAATCCAACTTGCCCTAAAATGGAAAGTGATGAAAAACATCCACAAACCCAAACCCAACATACATAATAGCATACAATGATTAAATAGCAATGTTTCTCACCCTTACCTCGATTAATCGGAGCTTCGAAATTGGTTCTTGAAGATTCTCCAAGCTTTTTCCCTTTCCTCTTCATTTCTCCTCTTCTTCTTTCTTTCTCTTTTCTTTCTTTCTTTCTATCTTTTTCTTTCTCTCCAATCCCCTTTTTATATCCTTTTATTTCTTTTCTTTTTTCCTTCCTCTCTATTATTTTCTTTCCATTCCATTTCTCTCTTCACAATTATCTCATTTTATCATTAATTGGAAAATATCTACTAAGCCCACCTTATTCCACCAAATAGAATAAATTAGTTAAATCCATTAACTCATATTAAATAAATCTCGTAACTTATTTAAATCAGATAAACCACCTAAACCAATCCATTAGTACAATTAATCAGTTATCGAAAATTGGGCTGTTACAAGTAGCCTCCACAAGAACATCTCAACCTGAAGCATGCAAATGAAAGATGCAAGAACAACAAAAGAAAAATGCACACAACATCACAAAATCAAAATCAAACCAAAGTGAGATAAAGTGAGAAGAATGGAATCCTTACAATCACTTATCCATCAATCACTAGCTCAAAAACAAAGCAAGAAAGCCAAAAGGCAAAGAAAGATCAAGATGAGAGGTGGGATAGCAAACTTGGGCAGCAAGTAGCTCAAAGAGTCTCAACCACAATCATCATCAAGATCAAACAAGAGAAAACATACCAAAATTCCTCAAAAGGAATCACCATTCATGATATGTTCAAAGTACCTCCAAAGGAGGGACTAAACCATATCAAATAGGATTCTATAATCCTTAGATAGAGGTAAGAGCAAGAGGAGAAAGTGCATAAAGCAAGAAAGAATCACACAAAAAGAGATTGCAAGATTAGGCATGGTAAAAGACCTAGATCTTAAACATTTTCAACACTTGAACTTCAAATGGAACCAAACAGGTATATGACCTATAAATTGACAACCATCAAGCTCAACATGTTGACAATATGAACCAAGAATATTTGAGAGCTCAAGGGATCCATAAGAGTCATTTCCCATCAAAACTAAGTCAAGTGTATGTATGAGCCACCCTTAGAAGTAACTTGACTTGCAAGTTATCTCAAAAATAGGAAAAAGGCTCAATTAAAACCAAATGAAATGTCAAATGCACACCAAAGAGTTGACAGTCAGGGGCCAAGAAATTACAACCAATGTCACTTCAAAACATCATTAAAGAATTTGATTCACAAGGATGCACCATTTTGAAGAAGGTCGAGGGTGTTGCACCCCAAAATTTGCCCTCTTTCAAGGCTTGACTCATTTCTTCATTTCTTCCAAATTCAATGACATGAGGAAGGTCCATCATTCCAAATTCAAGGTTCATGAATTTAAGGCTAGATTCAAGAATATTACAAAGAGAAATCTCTTGACATTTTCAAGAATGTTACATTGGTTATCAAATTTCAAACTCTTGATAATGCTTAGGAAATTAAGCTATCTCTAGTTTTAATTCAAGATTCAAAATAACTTCATGCCATGGTATCCCCTATGCCTCATCAAGTCCACATGGTCCCCTTTGTGCTTACAAACATGCAAGGAAAATATTTAAGAGCTAATTCAATGTTGGAATATCTCAAGATTAAGGCTATGCATACATTCATGGGCAATTTGAATATGGTCTAAAACAGCCCCATGCAAGAAGTGGCAATGTGTATCATATCACAAAATCATTTTATGTCACAAAACCAAGGCTATAAGCTTATTTGATACATCTACACATCAAAAAAATCAGAATTTGAAAATGATGTCCAAAAGGTAATGCATTGACTACATGAGTATGTCCAAACAAATCAACCAACCCATGGGTACAAGGATGAATAGAAAGGTGGAGTGCTGCAGAAAAAATACAGCAAAAGCAGCATACTAGAAGTGGAAAAAGTGGGGCTGCACCAAGAAAGTGGCCATAATTGTTGCCAAAAATGGAAACTTTGAAGATTGAAAGTTGTGCAAGAGCTATGCTTTTGGTACAACAGAAAATGCAGCAGAAAAAAGTGAGATTAGGAGGCTTGGAGGCTGCACAAAAGGATCATTCACTATCATTCACATACACAACATTTTGGAGATAGAGAGATTTGGGAGAAAAAAATAGAGAGAACAAAAAACCAGCAAAAAGAGAAGAAAGAAAAAGAGAACCACTAAAGAGCAAGAGCCTTCACAACATAGAGTGAGGAGTGGAGCACATTCATCCAAAACCAAGGAGGACTTGCAAGAAGAAGAAACTCTTGGGTATCCATTTACTCAAACTTTTCTCTCTTTATTTCTTTGCTCTTATATTCATTTTGTTTACTCTTTTATGTGTTGTTGAGCTGTATATACCATGAAAGGCCCCATAAGGGACCAAGAAACCATTGTCAAGAAACTACGAAAACGAAGGAAAACATAGAAAAAGTTAGGATTTTGGTTGTTTTAACAGGCTAACGGTCGACCATAGCAGGTCTATGCGTCGACGCATAGCCTGCATTTTTAGACAAATTTAAAAAAACTTACAGTATGCGTCGACGCATGAGTCGGCGGGCGCTTACCCGTCAGTCTATCAAAATGGTGTGCGCCGAGTGTATGGTCGACGCATGGTGTTTATGCGCCGAGCCGTGGGAAAAGGCTGAAAGTCATGCGTTGACCCTATGGTCGACTCATGGCTTCAAAACATGCAAAAAAAAGAGAAATTTATGGCTTTGTGCAGTTTGTTATGACTTCAAATATCTTCAAAAAAAAAAACCTCAAAAATTTGTTTCTCAAAGAGTTCGCACGGCGAACTCTTTGAAGGCACTTCGTGCCGTTTTTTTTTTAGCCGACTAATCCCGTATGTTGTATGATTTTAGTAGGAATGTTGCTATTGTCCTTGGTGACTTTTGATTCCAAAAACCATTTTCAAAAAGCAAACTCTCGATTTTATCGAGCCGTTTTTAACCCTTGTAAGTCGGCCGCCTTGTGCGTCCGCCATCGACCTTGCTCGCTTCACCTCAAACCTTTTTAAACAATTAAATCCTCGACCCAACGTCAAGCGAATTTTCTCAAGCATTGTCAAACCATCTTTCTAAAATAAATCATCTTTGTATTGAACTAAAAGAGGGGATTAAGTGTAGACTTTCTTCCTCTCCGAGTGTCGAGATACTCACTGTAGTGTGGGTGGTTTAGACACTCGTCTTTCAATACGAAGACAACTTCCTTTCGCAACCTTTCCCACCTAAAACCTCGGTCCCGCACCGAGTGAATTTTTAAACTCTTTTCATAACAAAAATTTGAATGGTCGTGGAGTGGTTAGGCGTAGGCCTTCTCCTATCCCGAGTGCTGACGTTTACCGTAGGGTTCTCTGTCGCAAAAGCACTTACCATTCAAAACCAAAAAACACTTTAATAAGAGAATGAAGTTCTCTTTGTATTGAACTAAAGAGAAAGGATTAAGTGTAGACTTCTTCCTCTCCGAGTGTTGAGACGCTCACTGTAGTGTGTGTGGTTTTGATACTCGTCTTTCAATACGAAGATGCTATGTTCGCCACACCCTTTCATAACAAAAACTTTGAGATAAAGAATTGGGTACTACCCGTAGGGGTTACTATCCGAGGACCTATCTCGCCCCTAAAAAAAATAATTCAACAAATCAAATGTGACATCTTGCCTCGCATGGCGAAAACTTATCTTTCGAAAAGGATATGATACATCCGTTCTACCGCAAACAGGTAATGCCTAAGTCTCCAGCGAGCGAGCAGCAATACACCTAACTGCTAGAATGCGTACGATAGCGTCATCCAATAAAAAACATCAACAAATCGTAGGCCGAACTACGGCTGCTCTGATTCTTTACTTCTTTTAAAGTAAAGATACGTAGGTACATGGGCCACAATCCTTGTCGAGCACATTCCCCCTTATGTCTGTAGTTCCCCAAACTACGTCGACTCTGATTTTCTCATATCCGTTGAGAATACGTAGGCCTAGGACCGCGAAGTCCTACCGAGTCTTTTCTTTCTTTTCTTCCCCGTTATCCCTCCTTCTCTCTTCCTAGGAACACACTTTTATAGCATAATCTTTTAGCAAATAAATCACACACGACAAACAAATGGTTCACATCGAGTACGATGGATGCGAGGGGTGCTAATACCTTCCCTTCGCATAACCGGCTTCCGAACCCAATCTTGGTTGCGAGACCATCTTGTCCATTATTTTCTTAAGGTTTTCTCGATATTTTCCTTTCCCCTCATGGGATAAATAAAGTTCGGTGGCGACTCTTCTGTCCTTTTCCTTTTTCGCCTTCCCCGTCGTTGCGCGTATTTTTTCGAGTAGCAAGCCAAACCTAGTTTGTTTGTTGCATTTGTGCTTTATTTGCTTTTATGTTTTATTTTATTCTATTATTGTGTTTCTTTCTAACCTGTTGGGTTTATTGGGATGGGTTTGTGAGGATAAAGCTTTCTACCCGAGCTTTCGAGTATACACTAAGATTAGGAGGTGGTTTCTTTCTGATTTGCGAGACGTAGGACTCGTTGAGTTGGATCGAATTCCACCGCTCAGATGAGACCCCGTTGGAAAGATTATGTCCTACGTGTAGTCGTAACGGCGTTTTATTTTCGACGTGGGATTTCGTGATTCTGGGGACCTCTTGTAGAACCTTATTCCAAAAGGTTACTAAAACATAACTCTGTGTTCATCCTTTTGAAGGGATTACCGTCTTACGAGTAGTCGTTATGATGGAAAACTTTTGAGGGTTAGTGCATGGGACTTTGTTTAAAAGCCTTTTGGGATGCCCTCTTATAAACCAATAGATTGCCCACCCAAGGTGAGAGATACCCTTTTGTTATCTTGCAGGATTTGTAACTTTAATTCTTGATGAGGATCTGTTCTCGTGTGCACTCATTGCATTGCATTTGCATAAGCATATCTGCATCATTTTGCATTTTCTTCCCTAATCAGTGCCAAAAGCTTACCCGTCCTTGTTCATAACCCGCAATTGATTTCCCGACACTCCTACTGAACTCGTGAGAGCTGTGAAGTGTTTGAAACAAAAGGAGCATAGACGCCTTGAAGTGCTAGTTAGATAAAGCAAGCAGAAGTAGCTATGCCAGAGAATGATCGCTAGAATGTTGATCCCCCACAAGGATTTATCATGACGAATAATCCATTGTATGATCTTCCGCTTGATGGCCATCCTCCGCAAGTAAACGTTCCTACTCGACCCCAGAGGATGCCAACGACTTCACCATGAAAGAAAAGCTTCGCGCCCTTGAGGAGACAATTCAAGTTATGAGAGTGTCTGACATGCCCGGCCTCGATGCTGCTGATATGTTTCTAGTGCTAGATTTGGTGATCCCTCCGAGATTCAAAATACCCAACTTCGAGAAATACACCGGCTTTAGTTGCCCGAGGCGTCATTTGGTGATGTACTGCCGAAAATGACCCCTTATACTCATGACGATAAGCTGATGATTCATTGTTTTCAAGAAAGTCTGAGTGGGTCATCATTAAGTTGGTACACGGACCTCGAAAGAAGCCATATCCAATCATGGAGGAACCTAGCTAGCGATTTTCTAAAGTTTTACTAGTTCAACCTAGACACTATTCCCACCCGCATGTAGTTGCAAAGCCTTTCTCAGAATGAAAACGAACCTTTTAAGGGATATGCACAGCGGTGGAGAGAATTCGCAGCAAGAGTGCAACCACTACTCTCGGACAAGGAGCTGACTGAAATGTTCATCAACAGTTTGCATGGCACTTATCTTGAAAGAATGGATGGATGTACGCCACCAAGCTTCTCTGACCTTGTGATTGTAGGAGAGCGCATCGAAAGCTACCTTAAAAGTGGACAAATCCAAGATGCCTCAAGCAGTCAGGCCAGTGAGCTTGAGTCTTTCGACGATTTCCATGAGGAAGAGAAGGATGAAACCAGCACACTCATAGAGAACATTGGGTATCCTCATGATGTACCAGAAAAACTCTATGGTCCTTCATCTTCTCAACATGCATCATTACTAGTGCCATGTTATCCTTATGGGAAATCAGCCATGCTTAAAGCTTCTTCCCACAAGCTATGGGTCGCTCCTCATACAAATCAACAAGTCCATGGTTGAGGTCATCCGAATCAGCGCCGCAATCAGAATAGGCCCAACAACAACTTGGAAAGAAGGACTGCTCCTCTTCATCCAGTCCCTATGTCGCACAGTCAGCTTCTCTCGCCTTTGATTCAAAACTCATTGGTGGAGCCTAAAACTCTTAAGCCTATGCCATAAACTTACCCTCCTGGGTACAATCCCAATGTTCAGTATGGATATCATGGAGGATCCATGGGGCACTCGACTGAAGAGTGCAAAGTCTTCCAAGCCAAGGTACAACAACTAATTGGCAAAGGGTACATCTCTTTTCCAGAAGGAAGTTTGGTTGTCCATGTCAACCTCTCAGCTGTCTAAGCTCGAAGATTTCAAGGGTCATTTCCAGAAGCCAGTGGTCCAGACAGGCAGACGTCCTCAACATTGGAAGTCCTTGGGCACTTTTCATCATTTGCATTTGTAGTTTACTTCTTGTTAATTGCTACTTGTGTTTAAACATTGTTGTTTTGAATGATGATATTAATGAAATGATTATGCATTTTCCGAATTGCTCACGTCGTATTCACTCATTATTTCCACTTATCACAAACACATACACTTTATCCACTCCATTATATCACTGTTGTTTTAGCAAATATTGGAGGGAGGATGACGAAAACGAAATACCCATAATTGCAAAACCGTATGCTTTTGGATAGAATGTCGTCAATGATGTACATGCATTGTTTCAAATCCCCTAAACACCGGATATATAAGGAGTTAATCCCTAGTCAACCACTTCGAGCCTAGAAGTAGGAGTTTCTTCAGACATTCGAACCATTACACTTAACCTGGGGCAGGGTAGTTGTTTAGTTAATTCAATCCCGCATTCAAATAAACAAAGCAAAATCCAGAAGACGGTTGTTCATCAATGACTCACGAAATGGCAGTCACAATTCGCCAACAAAATTAAAAAATAAAATCATCAAAAGCCTGTTAAGTCAAGCACCTCAAAAGGAGACTTAGGAAAAATCAAGGCAATCCCGATGGATCTGACAAGCAAAATCAGTCCATGCAAAAGTTAGGGATCAAAAAAAAATCAAAAGAGGCCTTTAAACCCTCAACAAAAACAAAATAAGATTCAGTGGCTATTCAAATCAAGAGCCACTAACATCTATCAAAATAAGGTGGCTGCCACTTTAAGCAAACCTTGAACCATCAAGATTACACCGTCAAGGTAAACATGTGCAGAATTAACTGAACGTAGGTATGAAGATCATCACGAAGAAGGGGTGGGTACAAATAATAATTTGAGCCTTATATCCTTTGTTTTACAACCGTGAACCAGACCACGTTACGACCCTCGAAAGACCTAATTGAGGCGAGGTTTATTATGAAAGCATACTATTGCAAGGTTGTGTAACCTGACTCCCCACATATTTGCTAATCATCAACATTGGTGTCAATATCCTTGCTATACCTTTCATACCAATCAAATTGGCACAACGTTTGGACTAACGGTCCATTCGTCTCACAATCACGACACTTAATGAATGACATTTCCTTCAAAAAACTTGCATGAACGTCACATTAAAATTATCATTCGTGAATAAACAATTTTAATTGCAAGTCAGTAGTTGGCATCAAGGAAATTCCAACACGAAGCAATCAAACAGGACTGAATTATTCAGAGTCTGGATGAAAATCAAGTATACCTTGTCACCCTATGGATCTGGGGCATTGACATCCGAGAAGTTGGAATCAATCAGTCTGAGGCTAATCCCCAAACATCAGTTGATCATGGGGCAGATCATCAAGAAGCGGTTAATCAAAAGTGGATCATGCCAATCAGGGGCTGGCCACCCAGAGTTTCTTTAACTTGAGGATAGATCCCTCCAATGTTCAATCAGGATAAGTCAAGTCGCTTCAACGCTCTTTCAAGAGCAAGCTACTTCAAAGAGTATATTGAAGCCAACCACTAAGAGTCGGTTAAACAAACGATGAATCCTTTCGTGGTACAAACTCTGGGGCAAGCCATCTTGAGGTCATCTCATGGCAAGTTACTCAAGCAAGTTCATCCTCATCAGCAACTATTGAGTTCAAGACGAGTGTCGGGGAATCATACCGTCACCTCACCCAATAACCTTAACCTTCCGAAAAGGCCTTGCTGTCTTGGATCCGTCATCCTACAGCCTAAACCTGTCACCCATCAAAACAAATCAGAACCTCCAAAGTTCAGTTCTTGTCTGGAAAACCTTTATACCAGTCCCATCTGGTCAACCCTTCACTAAACACCAATTCCCTTCCGGTACATGTCAGCCCTTAAACCAGCTCCCATCTGGTCATCGTTCCTTTAGCCTTCCGTTTAATCAGTCCTCGTCTGGCAAACCACGAAGTCAGTTCCAGTCTGACACCAAACCTAGAAGTCAGTTCTCGTCTGACAACTTAACCTTTTGCCACCAGTTCTGGTCTGGTAAACCTTATCCCGAAATCCAGCTCCCATCTGGCAAACCACAAAATCAGCCCTCCTTTGACAACTTAACCTTTCGCCAACCAGTCCCATCTGGTCTACCCTCCGAATACCAGCCCTCATCTTGTACTTCCAACCCAAAGTCCAATTTACATTGGCAACCATCAAAAGTCCACCACATCATCACCTGCATTCCCAATCAACTGCCTGCATCCATCATTATCATATGCATCATACACATCGCATTCGACTTCATAAGCATCTTGCATCATATGCATACCTATAATCATATCATACTCCCGAGCTCTTGTATCTCCACTCTAGCATTTGCATTTGCATTTCCATTTATGGAACATCATTATAATCAAGCATTCACATATGCGATATCAGGTCCAGGATCAATTTCGAAGATTTTCAAGATCATTATCAGCCCAGTCAGGGGCATTCTCTGCAAGACTGTGGGTGTTCCCCACGAAGTTGTGCAACTTTTGTTGGGTAAATTCAAGAGCTTCAACGCAATCAACAGCCCAGTCAGGGGCATTATTTGCAAAGACTGTGGGTCCTCCCACAAAACTCAAGATCACCAAAGCAAAATCCAGCACAGTCAGGGGCATCTTTTCAATACCATGGGTGTACTGCATGACGTATTTCAACCCCGTGGTTAATCAGATCTTCAAATCAACATGCAGCCAAGACAGGGGCATCTCTAGTAAAGTCGTGGGCGATCCCCAGTGCTTTGTCCCCAGCAGTTTGAAACCTTGACAATCAAAGGATATCCTCAGTAGGTCAAGATTGACATCTCCGGCAGAGCAGGATCATTTCCAGTAAGCGGGTGCGGGTTTATCCCCCAGCAGTGGAACGAATTCAGAAATTTGTTTTCCCTATAGAGTTTGTACAACTGGCTCATTTTCCCCTCAGAGTCTAGGTCATTGACTCATTCCTCGAGTGGAAGTTGTATTTGTTGAGTTTATTGCTCATTTCCCCAAGCAAAGGTTGATGTTGATTCCCTCGTTGTCTAATCCCCAACAGGGTGGATTTGCTCTTAGCGGAACAATTCTACCCAGAAGGACATCCAGGGTTTGTTTTCCCTAACATTTGTACTAGACGTGTCTAGTCTTTTCCCCGGCGGAATTAATCCTTTCTCTTTGGCATTTATTTTGCTAAAGTGTTTCCTTTGCATTTGCATCATGCATAACATCCTCCCAAACGCGTATCATTTCCATTTCGTATGGAGCATTACGCCATGTTCAAACATATGCATGTAAAACATAAGCCGGGTTGCCACCCCTTTGTTTTCAAGCGTATCTCCAGCAGTTATCAGTATATTTCTCAATCCTACATGGTATCCAGACCTCCGTCCAGGTCATTGACAAATGTGTTTATCTTATCGGTCTCCCTAGCGGAGTCTATTTATTCAAGTTCATGTTTCTCCAACGGATTTCTTCACCCAGATGGTGAATCGACGAATGTTCTTCTGAACTTAGGGTTGAGCTGACCTTTGGGTCCGATGCTCGCTTTTAGCAAAATGAATTGACGGTGAAGTCAAATGATTTTGATAATTGACGACGACGTCAGATTATGAAGGGAATTGACGACGAAGTCAAGCCATTTTGGGAATCGACGACGAGGTCAGATTATGAAGAGAATCGACGACGAGGTCAGATTATGAAGAGAATCGACGACGAGGTCAGATTATGAAGAGAATTGACGACGAAGTCAAGCCATTTTGGGAATCGACGACGAGGTCAGATTATGTAAAGAGTTGACGGCGAAGTCAGATTATGGAAGGGTGACGGCGAAATCAGGTGTCCTACCAATTTGATGTTAAGGACTGACAGCGAAGTCAGGTGTCTTTCTAAATTTTATGTGAGAATTGATGGCGAAGTCAGATCATGTAGAGGGTTGACAGCGACGTCAGAATGGTTTGAGAAATAACGACGAAGTCAGATGATTTGAATTGACGACGAAGTCAGGTTATGTTGTAAGTTGATGGCGAAATCAGAGGATATGGAGGACTGGTGGCGAGATCAGATGCTCTACCAATCAGATGTTTTACAGATTATGTTGAATATTGACGGTGAGGTTAGATTTCACAGATTTGATGTAAAGTTCCGACGGCAAAGTTAGATGCTATTAAGAGCTGACGGCAAGGTCAGTTGTTTGTATTTGATCTACGACTGATGGCGAAGTCAGATGTTCTACCTGATATAGGTGCCTGACGGTGATGTCAGAGGTTTCATTCTGCGGTTGACAAATTTTTGGGTTCTTTTATATTCAATCACCTTTTACCTCGAATGTTTGAAAGCGTTTGCTTTTTCATCCCTTCAGGTCCAAGTCGATTGAATAGGGGCAGCTGTTGCACCCCAAAATTTGCCCTCTTTCAAGGCTTGACTCATTTCTTCCAAATTCAATGACATGAGGAAGGTCCATTATTCCAAATTCAAGGTTCATGAATTCAAGGCTAGATTCAAGAATATTACAAAGAGAAATCTCTTGACATTTTCAAGAATGTTACATTGGTTATCAAATTTCAAACTCTTGATAATGCTTAAGAAATTAAGCTATCTCTAGTTTTAATTCAAGATTCAAAATAACTTCATGCCATGGTATCCCCTATGCCTCATCAAGTCCACATGGTCCCCTTTGTGCTTACAAACATGCAAGGAAAATATTTAAGAGCTAATTCAATGTTGGAATATCTCAAGATTAAGGCTATGCATACATTCATGGGCAATTTGAATATGGTCCAAAACAGCCCCATGCAAGAAGTGGCAATGTGTATCATATCACAAAATCATTTTATGTCACAAAACCAAGGCTATAAGCTTATTTGATACATCTACACATCAAAAAAATCAGAATTTGAAAATGATGTCCAAAAGGTAATGCATTGACTACATGAGTATGTCCAAACAAATCAACCAACCCATGGGTACAAGGATGAATAGAAAGGTGGAGTGCTGCAGAAAAAATACAGCAAAAGCAGCATACTAGAAGTGGAAAAAGTGGGGCTGCACCAAGAAAGTGGCCATAATTGTTGCCAAAAATGGAAACTTTGAAGATTGAAAGTTGTGCAAGAGCTATGCTTTTGGTACAGCAGAAAATGCAGCAGAAAAAAGTGAGATTAGGAGGCTTGGAGGCTGCACAAAAGGATCATTCACTATCATTCACATACACAACATTTTGGAGATAGAGAGATTTGGGAGAAAAAATAGAGAGAACAAAAAACCAGCAAAAAGAGAAGAAAGAAAAAGAGAACCACTAAAGAGCAAGAGCCTTCACAACATAGAGTGAGGAGTGGAGCACATTCATCCAAAACCAAGGAGGACTTGCAAGAAGAAGAAACTCTTGGGTATCCATTTTCTCAAACTTTTCTCTCTTTATTTCTTTGCTCTTATATTCATTTTGTTTACTCTTTTATGTGTTGTTGAGCTGTATATACCATGAAAGGCCCCATAAGGGACCAAGAAACCATTGTCAAGAAACTACGAAAACGAAGGAAAACGTAGAAAAAGTTAGGATTTTGGCTGTTTTAACAGGCTAACGGTCGACCATAGCAGGTCTATGCGTCGACGCATAGCCTGCATTTTTAAACAGATTTAAAAAAACTTACAGTATGCGTCGATGCATGAGTCGGCGGGCGCTTACCCGTCAGTCTATCAAAATGGTGTGCGCCGAGTGTATGGTCGACGCATGGTGTTTATGCGCCGAGCCGTGGGAAAAGGCTGAAAGTCATGCGTTGACCCTATGGTCGACTCATGGCTTCAAAACATGCAAAAAAAAGAGAAATTTATGGCTTTGTGCAGTTTGTTATGACTTCAAATATCTTCAAAAAAAAAAAAACCTCAAAAATTTGTTTCTCAAAGAGTTCGCACGGCGAACTCTTTGAAGGCACTTCGTGCCGTTTTTTTTTTAGCCGACTAATCCCGTATGTTGTATGATTTTAGTAGGAATGTTGCTATTGTCCTTGGTGACTTTTGATTCCAAAAACCATTTTCAAAAAGAAAACTCTCGATTTTATCGAGCCGTTTTTAACCCTTGTAAGTCGGCCGCCTTGTGCGTCCGCCATCGACCTTGCTCGCTTCACCTCAAACCTTTTTAAACAATTAAATCCTCGACCCAACGTCAAGCGAATTTTCTCAAGCATTGTCAAACCATCTTTCTAAAATAAATCATCTTTGTATTGAACTAAAAGAGGGGATTAAGTGTAGACTTTCTTCCTCTCCGAGTGTCGAGATACTCACTGTAGTGTGGGTGGTTTAGACACTCATCTTTCAATACGAAGACAACTTCCTTTCGCAACCTTTCCCACCTAAAACCTCGGTCCCGCACCGAGTGAATTTTCAAACTCTTTTCATAACAAAAATTTGAATGGTCGTGGAGTGGTTAGACGTAGGCCTTCTCCTATCCCGAGTGCTGACGTTTACCGTAGGGTTCTCTGTCGCAAAAGCACTTACCATTCAAAACCAAAAAACACTTTAATAAGAGAATGAAGTTCTCTTTGTATTGAACTAAAGAGAAAGGATTAAGTGTAGACTTCTTCCTCTCCGAGTGTCGAGACGCTCACTGTAGTGTGTGTGGTTTTGATTCTCGTCTTTCAATACGAAGACGCTATGTTCGCCACACCCTTTCATAACAAAAACTTTGAGATAAAGAATTGGGTACTACCCGTAGGGGTTACTATCTGAGGACCTATCTCGCCCCTAAAAAAAACAATTCAACAAATCAAATGTGACATCTTGCCTCGCATGGCGAAAACTTATATTTCGAAAAGGATATGATACATCCGTTCTACCGCAAACAGGTAATGCCTAAGTCTCCAGCGAGCGAGCAGCAATACACCTAACTGCTAAAATGCGTACGATAGCGTCATCCAATAAAAAACATCAACAAATCGTAGGCCGAACTACGGCTGCTCTGATTCTTTACTTCTTTTAAAGTAAAGATACGTAGGCACAAGGGCCACAATCCTTGTCGAGCACATTCCCCCTTATGTCTGTAGTTCCCCGAACTACATCGACTCTGATTTTCTCATATCCGTTGAGAATACGTAGGCCTAGGACCGCGAAGTCCTACCGAGTCTTTTCTTTCTTTTCTTCCCCGCTATCCCTCCTTCTCTCTTCCTAGGAACACACTTTTATAGCATAATCTTTTAGCAAATAAATCACACACGACAAACAAATGGTTCCCATCGAGTACGATGGATGCGAGGGGTGCTAATACCTTCCCTTCGCATAACCGGCTTTCGAACCCAATCTTGGTTGCGAGACCATCTTGTCCATTATTTTCTTAAGGTTTTCTCGATATTTTCCTTTCCCCTCATGGGATAAATAAAGTTCGGTGGCGACTCTTCTGTCCTTTTCCTTTTTCGCCTTCCCCGTCGTTGCGCGTATTTTTTCGAGTAGCGACAGCTGGCGACTCTGCTGGGGAACCTAGCAAGCCAAACCTAGTTTGTTTGTTGCATTTGTGCTTTATTTGCTTTTATGTTTTATTTTATTCTATTATTGTGTTTCTTTCTAACCTGTTGGGTTTATTGGGATGGGTTTGTGAGGATAAAGCTTTCTACCCGAGCTTTCGAGTATACACTAAGATTAGGAGGTGGTTTCTTTCTGATTTACGAGACGTAGGACTCGTTGAGTTGGATCGAATTCCACCGCTCAGATGAGACCCCGTTGGAAAGATTATGTCCTACATGTAGTCGTAACGGTGTTTTATTTTCGACGTGGGATTTCGTGATTCTGGGGACCTCTTGTAGAACCTTATTCCAAAAGGTTACTAAAACATAACTCTGTGTCCATCCTTTTGAAGGGATTACCGTCTTACGAGTAGTCGTTATGATGGAAAACTTTTGAGGGTTAGTGCATGGGACTTTGTTTAAAAGCCTTTTGGGGTGCCCTCTTATAAACCAATAGATTGCCCACCCAAGGTGAGAGATACCCTTTTGTTATCTTGCAGGATTTGTAACTTTAATTCTTGATGAGGATCTGTTCTCGTGTGCACTCATTGCATTGCATTTGCATAAGCATATCTGCATCATTTTGCATTTTCTTCCCTAACCAGTGCCAAAAGCTTACCCGTCCTTGTTCATAACCCGCAACTGATTTCCCGACACTCCTACTGAACTCGTGAGAGCTGTGAAGTGTTTGAAACAAAAGGAGCATAGACGCCTTGAAGTGCCAGTTAGATAAAGCAAGCAGAAGTAGCTATGCCAGAGAATGATCGCCAGAATGTTGATCCCCCACAAGGATTTATCATGACGAATAATCCATTGTATGATCTTTCGCTTGATGGCCATCCTCCGCAAGTAAACGTTCCTACTCGACCCCAGAGGATGCCAACGACTTCACCATGAAAGAAAAGCTTCGCGCCCTTGAGGAGACAATTCAAGTTATGAGAGTGTCTGACATGCCCGGCCTCGATGCTGCTGATATGTGTCTAGTGCTAGATTTGGTGATCCCTCCGAGATTCAAAATACCCAACTTCGAGAAATACACCGGCTTTAGTTGCCCAAGGCGTCATTTGGTGATGTACTGCCGAAAATGACCCCTTATACTCATGACGATAAGCTGATGATTCATTGTTTTCAAGAAAGTCTGAGTGGGTCATCATTAAGTTGGTACACGGACCTAGAAAGAAGCCATATCCAATCATGGAGGAACCTAGCTAGCGCTTTTCTAAAGTTTTACTAGTTCAACCTAGACACTATTCCCACCCACATGCAGTTGCAAAGCCTTTCTCAGAATGAAAACGAACCTTTTAAGGGATATGCACAATGGTGGAGAGAATTCGCAACAAGAGTGCAACCACTACTCTCGGACAAGGAGCTGACTGAAATGTTCATCAACAGTTTGCATGGCACTTATCTTGAAAGAATGGATGGCTGTACGCCACCAAGCTTCTCTGACCTTGTGATTGTAGGAGAGCGCATCGAAAGCTACCTTAAAAGTGGACAAATCCAAGATGCCTTAAGCAGTCAGGCCAGTGAGCTTGAGTCTTTCGACGATTTCCATGAGGAATAGAAGGATGAAACCAGCACACTCATAGCGAACATTGGGTATCCTCATGATGTACCAGAAAAACTCTATGGTCCTTCATCTTCTCAACATGCATCATTACTAGTGCCATGTTATCCTTATGGGAAATCAGCCATGCTTAAAGCTTCTTCCCACAAGCTATGGGTCGCTCCTCATACAAATCAACAAGTCCATGGCTGAGGTCATCCGAATCAGCGCCGCAATCAGAATAGGCCCAACAACAACTTGGAAAGAAGGACTACTCCTCTTCATCCAGTCCCTATGTCGCACAGTCAGCTTCTCTCGCCTTTGATTCAAAACTCATTGGTGGAGCCTAAAACTCTTAAGCCTATGCCAGAAACTTACCCTCCTGGGTACAATCCCAATGTTCAGTATGGATATCATGGAGGATCCATGGGGCACTCGACTGAAGAGTGCAAAGTCTTCCAAGCCAAGGTACAACAACTAATTGGCAAAGGGTACATCTCTTTTCCAGAAGGAAGTTTGGTTGTCCATGTCAACCTCTCAGCTGTCTAAGCTTGAAGATTTCAAGGGTCATTTCCAGAAGCCAGTGGTCCAGACAGGCAGACGTCCTCAACATTGGAAGTCCTTAGGCACTTTTCATCATTTGCATTTGTAGTTTACTTCTTGTTAATTGCTACTTGTGTTTAAACATTGTTGTTTTGAATGATGATATTAATGAAATGATTATGCATTTTCCGAATTGCTCACGTCGTATTCACTCATTATTTCCACTTATCACAAACACATACACTTTATCCACTCCATTATATCACTGTTGTTTTAGCAAATATTGGAGGGAGGATGACGAAAACGAAATACCCATAATTGCAAAACCGTATGCTTTTGGATAGAATGTCGTCAATGATGTATAGGCATTGTTTCAAATCCCCTAAACACCGGAGATATAAGGAGTTAATCCCTAGTCAACCACTTCGAGCCTAGAAGTAGGAGTTTCTTCAGACATTCGAACCCTTACACTCAACCTGGGGCAGGGTAGTTGTTTAGTTAATTCAATCCCGCATTCAAATAAACAAAGCAAAATCCAGAAGACGGTTGTTCATCAATGACTCACGACATGGCAGTCACAATTCGCCAACAAATATAAAAAATAAAATCATCAAAAGCCTGTTAAGTCAAGTACCTCAAAAGGAGACTTAGGAAAAATCAAGGCAATCCCGATGGATCTGACAAGCAAAATCAGTCCATGCAAAAGTTAGGGATCAAAAAAAAATCAAAAGAGGCCTTTAAACCCTCAACAAAAACAAAATAAGATTCAGTGGCCATTCAAATCAAGAGCCACTAACATCTATCAAAATAAGGTGGCTGCCACTTTAAGCAAACCTTGAACCATCAAGATTACACCGTCAAGGTAAACATGTGCAGAATTAACTGAACGTAGGTATGAAGATCATCACGAAGAAGGGGTGGGTACAAATAATAATTTAAGCCTTATATCCTTTGTTTTACAACCGTGAACCAGACCACGTTACGACCCTCGAAAGACCTAATTGAGGCGAGGTTTATTATGAAAGCATACTATTGCAAGGTTGTGTAACCTGACTCCCCACATATTTGCTAATCATCAACGTTGGTGTCAATATCCTTTCTATATCTTTCATACCAATCAAATTGGCACAACGTTTGGACTAATGGTCCATTCGTCTCACAATCACGACACTTAATGAATGACATTTCCTTCAAAAAACTTGCATGAACGTCACATTAAAATTATCATTCGTGAATAAACAATTTTAATTGCAAGTCAGTAGTTGGCATCAAGGAAATTCCAACACGAAGCAATCAAACAGGACTGAATTATTCAGAGTCTGGATCAAAATCAAGTATACCTTGTCACCCTATGGATCTGGGGCATTGACATCCGAGAAGTTGGAATCAATCAGTCTGAGGCTAATCCCCAAACATCAGTTGATCATGGGGCAGATCATCAAGAAGCGGTTAATCAAAAGTGGATCATGCCAATCAGGGGCTGGCCACCCAGAGTTTCTTTAACTTGAGGATAGATCCCTCCAATGTTCAATCAGGATAAGTCAAGTCGCTTCAACGCTATTTCAAGAGCAAGCTACTTCAAAGAGTATATTGAAGCCAACCACTAAGAGTCGGTTAAACAAACGATGAATCCTTTCGTGGTACAAACTCTGGGGCAAGCCATCTTGAGGTCATCTCATGGCAAGTTACTCAAGCAAGTTCATCCTCATCAGCAACTATTGAGTTCAAGACGAGTGTCGGGGAATCATACCGTCACCTCACCCAATAACCTTAACCTTCCGAAAAGGCCTTGCTGTCTTTGGATCCGTCATCCTACAGCCTAAACCTGTCACCCATCAAAACAAATCAGAACCTCCAAAGTTCAGTTCTTGTCTGGAAAACCTTTATACCAGTCCCATCTGGTCAACCCTTCACTAAACACCAATTCCCTTCCGATACATGTCAGCCCTTAAACCAACTCCCATCTGGTCATCGTTCCTTTAGCCTTCCGTTTAACCAGTCCTCATCTGGCAAACGACGAAGTCAGTTCTAGTCTGACACCAAACCTAGAAGTCAGTTCTCGTCTAACAACTTAACCTTTTGCCACCAGTTCTGGTCTGGTAAACGTTATCCCAAAATCCAGCTCCCATCTGGCAAACCACAAAATCAGCCCTCCTTTGACAACTTAACCTTTCGCAAACCAGTCCCATCTGGTCTACCCTCCGAATACCAGCCCTCATCTTGTACTTCCAACCCAAAGTCCAATTTACATTGGCAACCATCAAAAGTCCACCACATCATCACCTGTATTCCCAATCAACTGCCTGCATCCATCATTATCATATGCATCATACACATCGCATTCGACTTCATAAGAATCTTGCATCATATGCATACCTATAATCATATCATACTCCCGAGCTCTTGTATCTCCACTCTAGCATTTGCATTTGCATTTCCATTTATGGAACATCATTATCATCAAGCATTCACATATGCGAGATCAGGTCCAGGATCAATTTCGAAGATTTTCAAGATCATTATCAGCCCAATCAGGGGCATTCTCTGCAAGACTGTGGGTGTTCCCCACGAAGTTGTGCAACTTTTGTTGGGTAAATTCAAGAGCTTCAACGCAATCAACAACCCAGTCAGGGGCATTATTTGCAAAGACTGTGGGTCCTCCCACAAAACTCAAGATCACCAAAGCAAAATCCAGCACAGTCAGGGGCATCTTTTCAATACCATGGGTGTACTGCATGACGTATTTCAACCCCGTGGTTAATCAGATCTTCAAATCAACATGCAGCCCAGACAGGGGCATCTCTAGTAAAGTCGTGGGCGATCCCCAGTGCTTTGTCCCCAGCAGTTTGAAACCTTGACAATCAAAGGATATCCTCAGTAGGTCAAGATTGACATCTCCGGCAGAGCAGGATCATTTCCAGTAAGCGGGTGCGGGTTTATCCCCCAGCAGTGGAACGAATTCAGAAATTTGTTTTCCCTATAGAGTTTGTACAACTGACTCATTTTCCCCTCAAAGTCTAGGTCATTGACTCATTCCTCGAGTGGAAGTTGTATTTGTTGAGTTTATTGCTCATTTCCCCAAGCAAAGGTTGATGTTGATTCCCTCGTTGTCTAATCCCCAACAGGGTGGATTTGCTCTTAGCGGAACAATTCTACCCAGAAGTTTGCTCAGAAGGCCATCCAGGGTTTGTTTTCCCCAACATTTGTACTATACGTGTCTAGTCTTTTCCCCGGCGGAATTAATCCTTTCTCTTTGGCATTTATTTTGCTAAAGTGTTTCCTTTGCATTTGCATCATGCATAACATCCTCCCAAACGCGTAGCATTTCCATTTCGTATGGAGCATTACGCCATGTTCAAACATATGCATGTAAAACATAAGCCGGGTTGCCACCCCTTTGTTTTCAAGCGTATCTCCAGCATTTATCAGTATATTTCTCAATCCTACATGGTATCCAGACCTCCGTCCAGGTCATTGACAAATGTGTTTATCTTATCGGTCTCCCTAGCGGAGTCTATTTATTCAAGTTCATGTTTCTCCAACGGATTTCTTCACCCAGATGGTGAATCGACGAATGTTCTTCTGAACTTAGGGTTGAGCTGACCTTTGGGTCCGATGCTCGCTTTTAGCAAAATGAATTGACGGTGAAGTCAAATGATTTTGATAATTGACGACGAGGTCAGATTATAAAGGGAATTGACGATGAAGTCAAGCCATTTTGGGAATCGACGACGAGGTCAGATTATGAAGAGAATCGACGACGAGGTCAGATTATGAAGAGAATCGACGACGAGGTCAGATTATGAAGAGAATTGACGACGAAGTCAAGCCATTTTGGGAATCGACGACGAGGTCAGATTATGAAGAGAATCGACGACGAGGTCAGATTATGTAAAGAGTTGATGGCGAAGTCAGATTATGGAAGGGTAACGGCGAAATCAGGTGTCCTACCAATTTGATGTTAAGGACTGACAGCGAAGTCAGGTGTCTTTCTAAATTTTATGTGAGAATTGATGGCGAAGTCAGATCATGTAGAGGGTTGACAGCGACGTCAGAATGGTTTGAGAAATAACGACGAAGTCAGATGATTTGAATTGACGACGAAGTCAGGTTATGTTGTAAGTTGATGGAGAAATCAGAGGATATGGAGGACTGGTGGCGAGATCAGCTGCTCTACCAATCAGATGTTTTACAGATTATGTTGAATATTGACGGTGAGGTCAGATTTCACAGATTTGATGTTAAGTTCCGACGGCAAAGTTAGATGCTATTAAGAGCTGACGGCAAGGTCAGTTGTTTGTATTTGATCTACGACTGACGGCGAAGTCAGATGTTCTACCTGATATAGGTGCCTGACGGTGATGTCAGAGGTTTCATTCTGCGGTTGACAAATTTTTGGGTTCTTTTGTATTCAATCACCTTTTACCTCGAATGTTTGAAAGCGTTTGCTTTTTCATCCCTTCAGGTCCAAGTCGATTGAATAGGGGCAGTTGTTGCACCCCAAAATTTGCCCTCTTTCAAGGCTTGACTCATTTCTTCATTTCTTCCAAATTCAATGACATGAGGAAGGTCCATCATTCCAAATTCAAGGTTCATGAATTTAAGGCTAGATTCAAGAATATTACAAAGAGAAATCTCTTGACATTTTCAAGAATGTTACATTGGTTATCAAATTTCAAACTCTTGATAATGCTTAGGAAATTAAGCTATCTCTAGTTTTAATTCAAGATTCAAAATAACTTCATGCCATGGTATCCCCTATGCCTCATCAAGTCCACATGGTCCCCTCAGTGCTTACAAACATGCAAGGAAAATATTTAAGAGCTAATTCAATGTTGGAATATCTCAAGATTAAGGCTATGCATACATTCATGGGAAATTTGAATATGGTCCAAAACAGCCCCATGCAAGAAGTGGCAATGTGTATCATATCACAAAATCATTTTATGTCACAAAACCAAGGCTATAAGCTTATTTGATACATCTACACATCAAAAAAATCAGAATTTGAAAATGATGTCCAAAAGGTAATGCATTGACTACATGAGTATGTCCAAACAAATCAACCAACCCATGGGTACAAGGATGAATAGAAAGGTGGAGTGCTGCAGAAAAAATACAGCAAAAGCAGCATACTAGAAGTGGAAAAAGTGGGGCTGCACCAAGAAAGTGGCCATAATTGTTGCCAAAAATGGAAACTTTGAAGATTGAAAGTTGTGCAAGAGCTATGCTTTTGGTACAGCAGAAAATGCAGCAGAAAAAAGTGAGATTAGGAGGCTTGGAGGCTGCACAAAAGGATCATTCACTATCATTCACATACACAACATTTTGGAGATAGAGAGATTTGGGAGAAAAAATAGAGAGAACAAAAAACCAGCAAAAAGAGAAGAAAGAAAAAGAGAACCACTAAAGAGCAAGAGCCTTCACAACATAGAGTGAGGAGTGGAGCACATTCATCCAAAACCAAGGAGGACTTGCAAGAAGAAGAAACTCTTGGGTATCCATTTTCTCAAACTTTTCTCTCTTTATTTCTTTGCTCTTATATTCATTTTGTTTACTCTTTTATGTGTTGTTGAGCTGTATATACCATGAAAGGCCCCATAAGGGACCAAGAAACCATTGTCAAGAAACTACGAAAACGAAGGAAAACGTAGAAAAAGTTAGGATTTTGGCTGTTTTAACAGGCTAACGGTCGACCATAGCAGGTCTATGCGTCGACGCATAGCCTGCATTTTTAAACAAATTTAAAAAAACTTACAGTATGCGTCGACGCATGAGTCGGCGGGCGCTTACCCGTCAGTCTATCAAAATGGTGTGCGCCGAGTGTATGGTTGACGCATGGTGTTTATGCGCCGAGCCGTGGGAAAAGGCTGAAAGTCATGCGCTGACCCAATGGTCGACTCATGGCTTCAAAACTCGCAAAAAAATGAGAAATTTATGGCTTTGTGCAGTTTGTTATGACTTCAAATATCTTCAAAAAAAAAAAACCTCAAAAATTTGTTTCTCAAAGATTTCGCACGGCGAACTCTTTGAAGGCACTTCGTGCCGTTTTTTTTTTAGCCGACTAATCCCGCATGTTCTATGATTTTAGTAGGAATGTTGCTATTGTCCTTGGTGACTTTTGATTCCAAAAACCATTTTCAAAAAGAAAACTCTCGATTTTATCGAGCCGTTTTTAACCCTTGTAAGTTGGCCGCCTTGTGCGTCCGCCATCGACCTTGCTCGCTTCACCTCAAACCTTTTTAAACAATTAAATCCTCGACCCAACGTCAAGCGAATTTTCTCAAGCATTTTCAAACCATCTTTCTAAAATAAATCATCTTTGTATTGAACTAAAAGAGGGGATTAAGTGTAGACTTTCTTCCTCTCCGAGTGTCGAGATACTCACTGTAGTGTGGGTGGTTTAGACACTCGTCTTTCAATACGAAGACAACTTCCTTTCGCAACCTTTCCCACCTAAAACCTCGGTCCCGCACCGAGTGAATTTTCAAACTCTTTTCATAACAAAAATTTGAATGGTCGTGGAGTGGTTAGGCGTAGGCCTTCTCCTATCCCGAGTGCTGACGTTTACCGTAGGGTTCTCTGTCGCAAAAGCACTTACCATTCAAAACCCAAAAACACTTTAACAAGAGAATGAAGTTCTCTTTGTATTGAACTAAAGAGAAAGGATTAAGTGTAGACTTCTTCCTCTCCGAGTGTCGAGACGCTCACTATAGTGTGTGTGGTTTTGATACTCGTCTTTCAATACGAAGACGCTATGTTCGCCACACCCTTTCATAACAAAAACTTTGAGATAAAGAATTGGGTACTACCCGTAGGGGTTACTATCCGAGGACCTATCTCGCCCCTAAAAAAAACAATTCAACAAATCAAATGTGACATCTTGCCTCGCATGGCGAAAACTTATCTTTCGAAAAGGATATGATACATCCGTTCTACCGCAAACAGGTAATGCCTAAGTCTCCAGCGAGCGAGCAGCAATACACCTAACTGCTAGAATGCGTACGATAGCGTCATCCAATAAAAAACATCAACAAATCGTAGGCCGAACTACGGCTGCTCTGATTCTTTACTTCTTTTAAAGTAAAGATACGTAGGCACAATGGCCACAATCCTTGTCGAGCACATTCCCCCTTATGTCTCTAGTTCCCCGAACTACGTCGACTCTGATTTTCTCATATCCGTTGAGAATACGTAGGCCTAGGACCGCGAAGTCCTACCGAGTCTTTTCTTTCTTTTCTTCCCCGCTATCCCTCCTTCTCTCTTCCTAGGAACACACTTTTATAGCATAATCTTTTAGCAAATAAATCACACACGACAAACAAATGGTTCCCATCGAGTACGATGGATGCGAGGGGTGCTAATACCTTCCCTTCGCATAACCGGCTTCCGAACCCAATCTTGGTTGCGAGACCATCTTGTCCATTATTTTCTTAAGGTTTTCTCGATATTTTCATTTCCCCTCATGGGATAAATAAAGTTCGGTGGCGACTCTTCTGTCCTTTTCCTTTTTCGCCTTCCCCGTCGTTGCGCGTATTTTTTCGAGTAGCGACAGAGGGTCAACAAAAATGACTCAAAAGTCAAACCAAAAATGATCAAACCTGGGGAAAAAACATCCTATAAAACCCTTCATCTCATCATTCATATGAGAAAAAAGTTTCAATCATTGGAGATATCAATTGGTCAAGAAACAAGCATGAAACAAAAAGAAGCAAGAGAAAATTCAATTGAAAACACCTCCACATATTAAATTCCTTTTTAATTGAAAAATAAACCAAAAATAAAAATAAAAAATATCAGGAATTAGTTAACACAATAAGGTGTCCTAAAAATATTTTTGTGGAATTTTATCAACATTGGAGGTATTTTCAAATGAATTAAATCTAAACAGAAATGAAATTAAAAAGAAAATAAAAGAAATAATAGGAGGCGTGGCAAATAGCAATTATTTCAGTTCAAAGCATTGGGCTCAGCCAGGATGGGGGTGCAAGAAGCAATCCAAGCCCAAACAAAAACCAACTCAGTCACCAACCAAAATGCCTCGTTTCATTAATTGACCTGGCAAGTCAATTTCCACGCCAGCGTAGTCAAACGATCCAAGTCGTTGATCCAGTCAGGTCAATGAGTCAACACGCACACATGGAAATACACATCATCTCGCCTGAAGAAAAAACCAGACGACGGAGCATCTGTTCCAATCATCTTCTCCGGCGAGGTGGCCGGAGATCAGATCCAAAACCTAACCAATTCTTACAAAATCTAATACCAAAATGCTCGTCTCATCACATAGGTCATGAATCCAGTGCTCAAATTCATTTATCATGCATAAAATAAGAGATTCGAACGAGAGAAAGTTTGAACACACAATTGTAAAATGTATCAAACATAGCAATTAACCAACCAGAATTTGCTTACTAGGTGTAGGTCTTCAGATGCAACAACAATGGCATGGAATTGATGCGTATCATGAGAGAAATTTGGATTTGAAGGTTACCTAATGGAGTATCTCTGTTGGAGCTTCAAATGCACTTGAGCTTGCTTCAAATCGTGCAGAATCACTCAATGGACTTTAAGGAAGATGATGATCACTTCAATTTTGCTTGAGATGGCTTGGATCTAGATCTGAGATTTTGAATTTTGCTCTTCAATTTTCAAATCTGGTTTCTGCTCTCCCTCCATGAAATTGCACGAATGAGCTCTTAAACTTGATTGGAAGCTTTTATATGATGGATTTCTGAGTGAATGGAGGCCCAATGCAGCTTCAATTTGTTGAATTAAGAAAATTCCTAATTTAGAAGGCATGCCCATGTACACGTGGTTTTGGCTCCAAATTCCCTTGAAAATGATTCGAATCAACAGCTGGGAATGTGAATGTTTCATCTGGATTGAAATTTGGCCTTTATTTGATCCAATGGTGGAGATTTGAATTGAAACTTCTTCTTGAAGTAAACTTGAAAACCACGTAATTTTGATACCATACACCAAAACTGATTTATGCATCTTTCTTGTTATGACATTGTGAATCAAAATAAATATAAACATGGCATGTAAATGACCCAAAACCATTTCAATTGAATTCATGCCTTTAATGTCCATTTTCACTTGATTTTCTTCACCAATCTCCATATCCTTGCATAATTCATGACAATTTGGTGTTCCATGATGAAATTGAGATCATTTGGAGCAACTTTCATGTTGGAGAAAGTTTCACTTGAAGTGCACAAAGGTACGAAGATGACCCATAATCAAAATGACCTATAATCTTACTTTCCCAAAATACCCCTGCCTTGTAAGCTTCATAACTTGAGTTCCACAAATGAGATGAAGGACTTCTAGGACTTTATGAAAATCTAAGATCATTAGGAATTACTTTCATGTTCATTAAAAGTTGAGGAGAAACATGATTCTAGGTCAAAAGTTCCTTGGAAGTTGGTTGACTTTTGTTGACTGAAAATATGGTTCATTTGAGACCTCTAACTTGCCAACATCATATCTTGAGTTCCTCAAACCCAATGGATGAGTTCTAGTACTCAAAAGAAAGATAAGAAAATTATTTACAAGTCTCATGTTTGCATCAAAGTGAGATTACACTTGTATCTTGAGGTATGTGGTCTTGAAGTTAGGCACTAAACAGGGGATTTTACACTGACAAACCTCTGAAACCCTAATTTAGTAACTTCTCACACTCTTGATTCTTCTTGATTTGAACTTGAAATAACATCCTAGATGTCTCAATACAACTATCCATGACTCCAATGACTTGGAATTGAGTCTCAAACACCTTCAAGTCCTCAGTTGACTTTGCACTAGGCAGATGAAACCCTAGGGATGCAACCCCTGACTGTGGCTTCTTGCACATGATATAACAACTTAGATGTCTCCACAATGGCTTCAAAAGCACTCAATGAGCTTCTCCACCATCTTCTATCCATATCCATGAACTTGTGATCCTCTGATGATCCTCAGTTGGCCTCCAAGATAGGAGGTGAGCAACACATATCCATCCACTCCCTCAAAGAGCTTTGACTCCTTCATGATGATAATAAGCACTTGATAACTTGATTACACTCTTGCTTGAGGTTAGAACCCTTTAATACTCTTATCTTGAGATGCACACCTCTCTTGATCCCCTGAAAAAACCAATGCTATGCATATGCAAATGCTAGAAACATGAAATGAAACACAAGCCAGGCAAAGAAAAAGGTTGGGCAAATTTTGGGGTACAACACTTAGGTATCAAAATTATGTAAAAATTTGTAAATGAATGTAACAGACAATGGATTTATTACTTGATATTAAATGGATCTCCTTCAATCTATTAGCAATTAAAATGATGAAGTGAAGAACCTTCCTCCCCCTTCCTCCTCTTGAATTTGAATTTTTGCAGTGAGGTATTTTTGCAGTGAAGAATCCTCCCTTAGTTGCCAAAATGTCCATTTCTGTATACATAAAGCTTAAGTAACTTGTACGTTTTCCATGAACAATTGAACTTGTGAATCTAGATTGTAAGCCATAATTAGACCTTGAAATTATAATCAAAGCCTGAGCTTCATATTTGTACTCGTGACAAAATCGACGATACATCTTGGACTTCATTTGAGAGCTTATATCAAAACTTGACATAAAGATGTCATCCAAACTTTAACTCTTCAAAGCATATCACTGACAAATTGATCTTTAGTACCCGCACAATTAAAGAAAGATTCAGATGGTGATGAACCTGATGTAATACCCTAATTTTTACCCCTAATATCCCACATGTCATTTGCATCTCATCCCACAAACAAGATCGCGAGCTTTGGTTCTCTTTTGCCTTCCTCTGCAGGTTTGTTCTTAAGTGATCACTGGGCACCTTTACTTTCTTGTTTATTTGATATTTGTTTATGTTTATGTTTACTAACCATTAATCAAAATCTAAAAATATATGCTTGTTTTCTCTTTACTAACTTTTTCAGGAAGATTTGGAACAAAGGTATCAAATACTAGTCCCCCAGCTCGAATGAATTTTATCTGAAAAAGTCAAAGTTGATATGCAAAAATTTCAAAATCATCGGATCAAGAGTCTCCCATGTTTTTATTGACTTTTATTCAAGAGACTCCAAGGTTCATGTGTTTATTTCCATGCCTTCTTTGACAAGCAAAAGAATTGAGCCAGAGCCAGCACAATCCAACCAACAGGGCATTTTTCAAAATTTTCAACTGTGTAATCGATTGCACCCTGCATATTTTGCCTAGATTTTGAAGTTTTCAGCAATGCACGATTCCACAAGGACAAAATTGGCCAAAATCAACAATTTTCAAATTTTGAAGCATTTGGCACCAATTTCATCATTTGAGAATATTCTAGATCACCCAAAAATAATTTCACGACCTCATCACAATTAATTCCCACCATACACCTTCACTAATCACCACTTGATCTTGAATTTCCCTCCAAATTCAAATTCCAAGCCTAATTTTGATTCCAAACCAAACTCCAATCCACCAAATTTTCCAAGCCTAAATCCTATAAATAGAGGCCTCATTTCTCTCATTTCTCAAGCTTTTGATAGCCAAAATTACGTTGTCAAACTCTTTCTTGACTTTCAATTTTCTCCAATTACCAAATTCACCAAAGCTCTTTCTCCCTTTGAAAGATTAGTAAGTTCATCACTAGAATTTACTAATCTTTGAGCTAAACCTTCATCCATTCACTTTTTCATCCTCAATTCTTGTAGATCAAAGCTTTGAAGTGGTGTTTATGGAGTTTGATTTGAAGAATTTTTAGATTTGAAGTGGTAAACCCTTATTCTACCATTGTTATGCTTGATCCATCTTCCACAATATGATCTATTGTTGATTCTTGTTGCTTGATCTATGGATCTTGCAAATTGTATTCCATTGGTCCTATTTACTGTTATTTCACTTGAATTTTTATGCTCAATTGCATCCTTGATCAAGAGATGTTTGAAGAAATGTTTGAGCATGGTTTTGCCTTTTAAATGTTGTTTTTGCTGCTGTCTGTTAGTGTGCAATCGATTGATGTATCAGTGCAATCGATTGTTGTATCAGTGTAATCGATTGCACGGTGTTGTTTTTGTCCAGAATGCTGATTTTTGCTGTGCAATAGATTGTTCTATCAGTGCAATCGATTGCACCTGTATAGAATGTGTTTTTTGGCTCTGTTTTGGGACTGTTTTGGTTCTCACTTCTTCTTCTTTCATTTCCTTTTGGTTTTAGCCATGAAATACACTTTTAAAGGTCATATTCCTCTTTAAATTCATTGGACTTAGGGTGTAAATGAAATTGGATAAACATTCATCAATTCAAATCTATCTTTAAAGTGAATTGTTCAATTCATTTTAGGTGCTTTGAGTTAATGATAGGTTTAGTGCTTTAATCCACCAAGATGAGTGGATGAACTTAAAGATGGAATGATCTTGAACTTGTAATTCAATTTGGCATTCCCTCTCCATTTCTATTTTTCTTTTGATCGATGAAAATCTTCGATATCGTTTGAACTTATTTCAAGTTCTTAATGAAGATGAGATCGTTACCTCTTTTCTTTTTGTGCGGTATTGCTTTCAGAGTGTGATCTACATATCACTTCTCTAGCATGCATTAGCACTAACATTGTATTGACCGACCTCAGATAGTCGTGGTTTCTACATAAACCCGATTACGATTGCTTAACATAGCGCTACATTGTCCCGTAATCGGAAAAGTGATCATTAGTGGCTCAAACCTATGTTTGAAAGTCCAAGTATGGTTGACTATTTGTCTTAAGTCCATCATATATGAAGCTTGTTGTTAGGAGGCTTTGGTATTATCAATCCTCTAATGAGTTTTCATTAACCTTGGTCTAAGTGCAAGAATTAATCGTCGTTGATCATTTGTGTTGTACCCCAAAATTTTACCAACCATTTCTTGTACTTGGCTTATGTTTCTTTGCATTTTCACATTGTTGCATAGCATAGCATTTGTTCTTGAGACATGGGATCAAGGTTTTCCTGTGGCCCGGAGTTCGCTTTCAGTACGAGAGACCAAACAGCGAGCATCAGAGGCTCCGACACTTATTTTGCCCAACGATCGAGCGTTCGATTTTATTTTATTTTGCAGGTTATTTTCAGCTTAAAAGACAGCATTCAGGCTATCTCAAGCATTCTCACGGTTGTAATATTTGAAAGCAAGTTTCAGAGGCTGAATAGGGCTCAAAATGGTTGAAAACAGGCAAATGTGCAGATTTCCCTCCAAAAGGCGCCAAAATTCAAATTTTGAAGGTGTTAACCGATTAACCAAAGCAAAATCAGGCCAAATTTGAAATTTTGAAGGTGTTAATCGGTTAACACATATGGTTAATCGATTAACCAGTGCAAATTTCTGCTCTGTACGTGAATTTCCAAGTAAAGCCACTTTGGGGTCTATCTTGATCACATGATAAATTGATTTTACACCAAAGAAAGGATCTAGAACCATTTTGAATTTTGGTTAATTTTTGAATTAAATAAAACTTCCTCCAAATTCCCATTCCTAATTCCATTCCAATTTTCACAAACCACACTCCAAACCTCATTTGGATCCAAACCTAAGGGGTATTTAAATGATTTTCTCCAAACCTCACACACAATCCTCATAATTTCATTCTCATTTCAGAATTCACTCTCATTCTCTCAATTTTCTCTCAACTTTTCTTCCCACCAAAACTCCATTAAAGCTCTTTCTTGAAATTCCTTGATTCTCCATTGGAATCATTTAGTTCTTGAGCTAAAGCCTTCATCCTTCATCCATATCATCTCCAATTCTCCATTCAATTTTCGTGCTATTGTGGATCTGAATTTTGAAGTTGATCTAGAGGAGCTTATTTGGATAATTCTTGCTTAATTTTGGTGGATCTTCATTTCTACTACAAGTAATCACTTGGATCTTGAAGGATTTCCGAATTTCTTGCTTGGATCTGCTCAATTGAAGTAAATCAACATTCACCAAAGCAAATCTCCGCTTTGTAGGTTGGCAATTCTAGACCCGATTCTGTTTTTGAGCTTATTTGCATAATTATCATGTTGATCTTCATTTTTGATTGATTTTGCTGATGTTTGATCCATATGATTTGAGATCTTGATGTTTGAACATGCTTACATGTTGATTTAATCACTGTTTTCTGGTTTAAATTCGTGCATAAGTGATTATGTGATCATCCGGATTATTGGATAAGTGCTTATATGTTGAAAATGCTGTTATCTTGTTGTTTTTCTGCTTCTACTACAGGGTTAATCGATTAACCCAGGGTGTTAACCGATTAACCGTTGCGAATTTTCAATTTTTTCAGGCATTTTTGATTGGTTAACCGATTAACCCCTGGGGTTAATCGATTAACATTGTGCCAGCAGGCCTGTTTTGCTGTTTTTCATGCTTGTTTTGATGTCGTTTCACTTCGAATTCTCATGGATCAGTATGATGCATTAGGAGTGAGATGTTTTGGATATATGTCACTGTTCTTGATTGTTTAATCATGATTCTTCGAAGCGCGGTCGTTTTCCACTTGAATGCATACTCTCGTATATGTTGTTCAAAGTGATGTTTATCTTTGGTCTTGCATGAGCATGAAGAATGATTTGGTTGAGATGTGCTTGCGGTGGCTGCTGTCCCACACTTTTTCCTCCCACTTTTCTTCGGTGATTGATGTTTGAATGGTTGTAGGAGTCATGACTTCTCCCATTGCATCTCACTTTTGGCTTGAACTTGTTTAAGCTTATTTGTTTGCATTTCTCATATTTGTTTTGCATGTTCTTATTTGCTTGAAGAGCTTGAGATGTGCTTGTGATGGTTGTTACCCCAAACCTCCTTCCTCCCTCCTCATCTTTGTGCTGCATTGCATGTTTGCATACTTATCTTCTTTCTCATTCGTGCTCGCTTTCTTTCTTTTGTTTTCCTTTGCCATGTTCCCTTAGGACCTCTAATCTTTCATGTTCAAGATGGATTATGATAGACATTAGGTTTGAACCATGCATGATAGCATTAGGTAGCATTCCCTGTTAATCCTAACTTTAGGACCACTTTGCATGACAACGTTAGGGCCGAGTTTCCCTTAGACCTTCCGTGTGTCTCTCTTCTCATCTCCTAAACACTTCAAAACACTTAATAAAGAATGACTTGTGTTGTACGCTATGAGCCTTAAGTACTTGGGGAATGATGATTGGGGGGCCTCCTTTCAATTGTCTAGAGTGTTTAGCGTATGTCCTTTGGACGATATGTGACGCATTCGCTCCTAGGTCATAGTCTTTAGTGCAACATGAATTACGTTTGCTCTGATTTCTCATACCAGATGAGGATACGTAGGCACAAGACGACGATGTCTTGGCGAGCAACCTTCCCCACCTTCACCCGTAGTTTTCCGAACTACGTTGACTCTGACTTTCCCATTGCACGAGGGAGTACGTAGGCATAGAGTGGCGATGCTCTATCGAGTCTCTTTTCTTTTCTTTTATCCTGTGGCCTATAGTTTAGATAGTTAAACACCTTTTTTGATAGAAAACAAGCGTGGATCCCGTCGAGTACAATGGACGTGAGGGGTGCTAATACCTTCCCCTTGCGTAACCGACTCCTGAACCCAAGATTTGGTTGCGATGACCTGTCTTTTCCCTTTTTCGTAGGTTTTCTATGATCATTTCCTTTCCCTCTTTTGGGATAAATAACAAACGGTGGCGACTCTTCTATCCTTGCCGACCCCTCTTCGCAGCGATGTGACAATTTGTATTAACTACTAACTCACTAACATTTTCATTGTACTAACTTTGTTTATGTTTCCTTCTTGCTCCCTATCTCTCTTTTATTTTTTATTCTCCATTATTATCATCTCATATCATATTTTTGTTTATGCTTCCGTTATTTTACCTTTGTCTGTTGGACACATATTTTTGTTTCCGCCATTTTTTCTTTTGTCCCTTTGGACCATATCTTGTTCAAAACACGAATAAAGGATTAAACCTCTAAAAAACTTAGTGTTATTAACTTTGTGGCTATGCTCTTGGACTATTGTTAGACATTGGAATTCTTGGACTATTCTTGGACCCTTGGACTTAGAATTAGGTCTCTTTACCTATGCTTGGAGTATTATGGATCTTTGCCTTTATTTGGCTGGCTTATTTGCTTATGCTTAAGATGGATGGAATTCTTATTTGGCTTGCTATGGAGTGTGATATAAGTTGGTTAGATCCTTCTTATCTCTAGCTTTTATTTTGCTTCATAGGATAGTCGCTTCATCTCCTCCCCTTCTTAAATTTTCAAAATCCTATCCCTCTTTCAATACCTTCTTGTTTTCAAACTTCAAAACCACTTTCATAATAAAACCTTGACTTTTGTCAAGTTGATTTTCAAACTTTGTTTTTTTTAATAAGTGTCAATCAATGTTAATCATATTTTGACAAATTTCAAAAAGACTTTAAAAAAGATCAAATCTTATTCAAACTTTTTGTGCCTTTTGTGCACTTTTCATTTTAAAACTTTTCATAAAGTTTAGATATGAGTCATTTCCATAGTTGAGATATAATTCTCCTATTCCCCATAGTGTTAAGATTTTGACATTTTCCACTTAGATCTTGAGTGATAGACTTGTTGATAATCCAAGCAAAATCCTCCATCTTTAGGTGATGCAAATGTTGTCTTATACTTGTGGGCGACTAGTCGTAGTTTTCTCCTTAAAATGATGACTTGTCTTTACATTTAAAATCAATCAAAACCAACAAATTTTTGTTATTTGTACCACGAACTACGGGGTTTTGATCCTATATTGCACTTTGTGGGTACATAGGCATGAGGCGATAAGTCTCTCCAAACACAAAAATCTAAAAACATAATTCTCTTCTCATCTCCCCAATCTCTTTTCAAACCAAAATGCGTAAATATTTCAAAGGGATCCTACAGAGTACTATAGACGTTTTGGGTGCTAACACCTTCCTATTGCGTAACCAACCCCCTTACCCCGATCTCTGTTTCTTTTGTTCTTGTTTTAGAACTCTTTGGTTTTGTTCTCTCTTTTTCCTTTCCTTTTTTTGGATAAAATAAAAGTGTGGTGGCGACTTGTCGCTACTGCAAAAAAACGAGGCCGGAAAAACAGAAGAGTCGCCACCTTTCGTTATTTATCCCTCAGAACGGGAAAGGAAACGATCGGAAAAACCTGACGAAAAGGTATAAGACAAGGTCATCGCAACCAATGTCTGGATTCGGGAGTCGGTTACGCAAGGCAAAGGTATTAGCACCCATCACGTCCATCGTACTCGATGGGATCCACGCTTGTTGTGTTCATCTGACGGGTTTGTTACATCTATCTACACTAAAGGTCTGGTATGAAAAGAAAAGAAAATGACTCGGCAAAGCATCGCGCTCTATGCCTACGTATTCCCGTCTGGAACGAGAAATCAGAGTCAACGTAGTTCGCCTAACTACGGGTTACGGGGGAAGGTTGCTCGCTGAGATATCGCATCTCGTGCCTACGTACTTTCACACAGCGTGAAAGATCAGAGCGAATGTAGTTCGCGACACGAGGGACACAGGTTTGTCTTTTTTATCCGAGTAGGGTTAACAGACGGTTCCAGCAGTTTGGTGTATGCAGCTCGCTCGACAGAGACTTAGGCGTTTACCGTTTGCGGTAGAACCGGGAGTTAACAGAACTCTCCTTCTGAAAAAGTTTTCCAAGAATTAAAGGTCCAAGAGGACAAAAAGAGTTTGATCTTTGTTTTCTGTTTTTTAGAAGAAGTATCTTTTTATGGATGTTTGCAACTAATATCGCACTAGAGACTATGACCTGAGAGTGAATGCGTCGCATGTCACCCAAAGGGTGCCATACTAAACATCCAGACTGTTGGAAAGAAACTCTTCAACAACCATTTGTCAAATAGCTTAAGGCGTTGATGTGTGTACCGTTGTATGATAACCGTGCAATGCGAAGGGCAACATCTCGTGCCAGTCTTTGTATGTCACAACCATCTTCTGAACTATCTTCTTGATGTTCTTATTGGCCGCTTCGACAGCGCCATTCATCTTGGGCCGATAGGGAAATGAATTGTGATGCTCAATCTTGAAATTCTGGCACAATTCCTTCATCATCTTGTTATTCAGGTTCAACCATTGTCAGTAATGATTCTTTCAGGAATGCTGTAATGACAGATGATGTCCTTTTTGATAAACCTGGCTACTACTTGTTTGGTAACATTAGCGTAAGACGCTGCTTCAACCCATTTGGTGAAGTAATCGATAGCTACCAAGATGAACCGGTGTCCGTTGGATGCGGTGGGCTCAATTTTGCCATCATATCGATGCCCCACATGGAGAAAGGCCACGGGGACGCCATAACGTTCAAAGGGCTTGGCGGCACCTGAATCTTGTCTGCATAAATCTGGCATTTATGGCATTTCTTCGCAAACTTGAAACAGTCTTTTTCCATTGTCAGCCAATAGTATCCTGCCCATAATAACTTTCGAGACATAGCGTGTCTGCCGGTGTGCGTGCCAAAGGTTCCTTTGTGGACCTCCTCCATGAGCAAATTAGCTTCTTTTTCATCAACACATTGCAAAAGCACCAAATCATGGTTTCTCCTGTATAGAACACCATCTGGATTCAAGTAGAAGTTGCCAGCCAATCTCCTAAGAGTCTTCTTATCGCGGCCGGATGCCTCAGTTGGATACTCTTGGTTCTTTAGGAAATTCTGGATATCGAAATACCACGGATTGCCATCGAAAGCTTCCTCAATGGCGAATATGAAGGCGGGCCTATCAAGGCGAGAGATAACTATTCTGGGAGCATCATTCCAGAAGTTAACTTTGTACATCGAAGACAATGTCGCAAGAGCGTCAGCCATCTGATTTTCTGCCCGTGGCACGTGGTGGAACTCTACTTTGTCAAAGAAAGGAAGCAACCTCCTCGCATAATTCATGTACGGTATCAGATTAGGATGGCGAGTCTCCCATTCTCCCTTGATCTGATTCACAACTAACGCGGAGTCTCCATACACATCAAGATTTTTAATCCTCAAATCAATAGCCTCCTCGAGACCTATGATACACGCCTCATATTCAGCCTCATTGTTTGTAACTGGAAATGTCAATCTGGCGGTGAACGGGATGTGCATCCCATGAGAAGTCGTAATGATTGCCCCAATTCCACTTCCATATGAATTAACAGCACCGTCAAAAATCAACTGCCATTGGGAACCCGGCTCAGGACCTTCACCATGCAACCGCTCTTCGCAATCTTTCATCTTCAAATACACAATATCCTCGTCCGGAAAATCAAACTTCATCGGCTGGTAATCATCGATTGGCTACTCAGCCAGGTACTCTGACAGTACGCTACCTTTGATAGCCTTTTGCGAAACATACTATATATCGTACTTTGTCAGTACCATCTGCCATCGGGAAATCCATCCTGAAAGTGCCTTCTTTTCAAAGACGTATTTGATCGGATCCATCTTCGATATCAGCATGGTTGTATGATTTAGCATGTATTGTCTCAAACGTTTGGCAGCACAAGCAAGTGCATAACACGTCTTTTCGAGCATTGAGTAACGGGACTCACAGTCTGTGAACTTTTTACTCAAGTAATAGATCACATGCTCTTTTCGTCCAGTCTCGTCGTGTTGACTGAGAACACAACCCATACTGTTCTCAAGAACTGTCAAGTACATGATTAGTGGTCTCCCGGCTACTGGGGGTATCAAAATCGGAGGTTCCTGCAAGTATTCTTTTATTCTTTTAAACGCCTTTTGACAATCTTCATTCCAGACAATCGTCTGATCTTTTTTCAACAGTTTAAACATTGGCTCACACGTGGCTGTGAGGTGAGATATGAATCGGGCAATATAGTTCAACCTCCCCAAAAAACCACGAACCTCTTTCTCTGTTTTTGGCGCTGGCATTTCTTGTATTGCTTTTATTTTAGCAGGATCAACCTTTATTCCTTTTTCACTAACAATGAACCCCAGTAACTTACCAGATCTCACCCCGAAGGTGCACTTATTAGGATTCAGCCTCAACCTGAATTTCCTAAGCCTTTCAAACAATTTCAGAAGATTCACCAGATGCTCTTCCTCCGTCTGGGATTTGGCAATCATATCGTCAACATAGACCTCGATCTCTTTAGGCATCATGTCATGAAAGAGTGTCGTCATAGCACGCTGATATGTTGCCTCAGTGTTCTTCAAACCAAAGGGCATCACTTTGTAGCAGAACGTTCCCCACGGAGTAATAAAAGTTGTTTTCTCCATATCCTCCGGCGCCATCTTAAACTGATTATAGCCCAAAAAGCCGTCCATGAAGGAAAACACCGAGAATTGAGCAGTGTTATCGACCAACACGTCAATATGAGGAAACGGGAAGTCATCCTTAGGGCTCGCCTTGTTCAGATCCCGATAGTCAACGCACATCCGCACCTTACCATCTCTCTTTGGTACAGGTACTATATTGGCAACCCAAGGAGGGTAAGTTGTAACAGCTAAGAAACCAGCGTCCCACTGTTTCTGCACTTCCTCTTTAATCTTTACGGCCATATCTTGTTTCGTTCTTCTGAGTTTCTGCTTGACCGGCAGACAGTCTTCACACAATGGCAAGCGGTGGACCACAATATCAGTGTCTAGCCCAGGCATATCTTCATAAGACCAAGCAAAGATGTCACTATACTCTCGAAGCATCTCGACAAGTCTCTGCTTGATATCACTTTGCAACGCAGCCCCTATCCGGACATTCCTGACAACCTCTTCCGGACCCAAATTAATGACTTCAATATCCTCCTGATGAGGCAGAATGATTTTCTCTTCTTATTTCAAAAGACGAGTCAGCTCTTCTGGCAAGTCGTCGTCTTCAACAATCTCTTCCTCGACTTGAAATACCGGGTGCTCAAAGTCGAAGCGAGTCATAGGGAGTTCTTGATCGGTGTCATCTGAAATGTGGATCCTGCAAGAGAAAGGGTTAAATGCTTCAAATGATATGCAAACGAGGCTCACAACCAAATTGCCATTTTATTGTAAAATAAACAACAGAAAGCAGAAAAACAGGGATCACAACATTTGTATGAGGAAAACGCCTTTATTTGATGATTAAAACAAAGCATACACATAAGCAAGTAGGCCCTGAAATAAAATCACTATGCCCCGGGTAGGACATAGGATTGTACAATAATTGAAAAAACAAGGCATTACTGTTTCGGCGTCACTTGAATAAAGTCCTGGATAGACCATTTGCATAGGCTTTGTCCTGGCTCGCTGGGCTTGATCCACGAATCCATGTCATAGTCTCTATCTCCATCTTCACTGTCATACACAACATTGATCCTTTCAAAACTGACTCCTCCTGGAGTAAACACAATCGGCCCTTTGAACCTTGGCGCGCTCTGGGAAGAAGATGACGACGACGGGCGATACCCTAAGCCGGACTTGTCTGGCTTAACAGGAATCTCCAGAACTTGACCCCAACCTTTGGTCTCCCCGGCCTGAACTACCGCTTGGGCTTCTTTGTACAACGACATAGCCACCCCTGGCCCACTGCTTATGATAGGAGATTTGTCTCTGATCTGCACCCCTCCAAAGGCTTGGCACAATGTCTCATGGATCTCCCCATCCACTTCGACATATTTGAACGACGAAAGGTGACTAACCAGGATGTCCTCCTCCCCACATATGGTGACAATGCTACCACCGACCATATACTTGAGCTTTTGGTGCAACGTAGACGTTACATCCCCTGCAGCGTGAATCCATGGTCGTCCAAGCAAACAGCTATAAGCTGACTGTATGTCCATGATATAAAACACAGTGTCAAACACTTCCGGACCAACCTGGATTGGCAAAGTCAGTTCTCCAAACACGGACCTTCTAGTCCCGTCAAAAATCTCTCACTACCAAGTCACTTGGTGTGCAGATTATGCCTCGGGTATCTAGCTTCAACAACACCTTCTTGGGCAAAACGTTCAAGGATGAACCAGTGTCAACAAGGACATGAGACATAACAATGCCCCTACACTCAACTGAAATATGCAACGCACTGTTGTGGTTGCGGCCCCTGGGTGTTAAATCAAAGTCTGTAAATCCAAGGCCATGCCCCACGTTCACATGTGCAATCACTCCTTCGAGCTGATTCACAGATATCTCCTAGGATACAAAAGCAGCGTCAAGAGCTTTCAGCAAAGCGTTCCGGTGAGCCTCGAAACAAAGCAACAATGACAAAATCGAGATTTTGGAAGGCGTTTGCTGCAGATGATCAACAATTTTATAATCACTCTTCCGAATCAATATCATAAATTCTTCTACATCTTTGGTCAAAGCCTCTTTTTCCTTCTCTTGAGAAGGTCCTCCTTCATCGACTTTACCCTTCCCTCTGGCAGTTCTCTCAGCTTCTACTTCTGGTGACGCAACAATTCTACCACTGCGGGTTATGCCCCCTGCCCCCACAAGGTTATCAACTGACCCTGCCGGCGGGCTTACCAGGTTAATCTTCTCCCCATTGCAGTAAAGTTCCGCCCCATAATTCCAAGGGATGGCTTTAGTGCTTTCATACGGAATGGGTCCAGCTTTGGTTATTGTAATGGTCGGCCTCTTGGGAGGCGCCGATATTGTGACAGTTTTAAACGGGAGATTAATCGTTGCAACTTTTCCCTGCTTTTCAGCTATTGCCTCAACAGGCTTCTCTTCAGCAGTACGGTCGAATTGCAGCGTTCCTTCATCAATCAGCCCTTGGATACCTCTTCTCAAGTTATCACAACCCTCAGGCCGGGCCGCACAGTTAACATAATCTGCATCACAGCTAGGGAACACTCCCCCTTTTAGCAATCTGCCCTTGACATAACCTAGAGGTGTCTGTAGTTCACCCACATTCATAACCAAATTCAGGCTGGTATCTTCCAAGACTGCACCCACCTGCACAGATCCGTGAGCTGGCATCAGATTTTTCTCAATGTTGGGTGCCTCATTACCAAATTTTATAGCCTTGCTATCTATCAAATCTTGCACCTTGTGCTTGAAATCATGACAGCTCTCGATGCTGTGACCGGGTGCCCCAGAGTGAAATTCGCAATGTGCATTGGCGTCATACCTGAAAGGAGGCGTGCCCTTTAACGAAGCCAACGTCCTTTTCTCAACAAGCTGCAGCTGTAACAAAGTCGGAAGAAGCTGAGCATACGACAATGGAGGTACATCAAATACTCTTTTCACATCCCTATCCCGACCTTGGTATCTTTGTGGAGCAGAATTCTGTCGTCCCTGTTGCTGTTGTGGCTGTTGTTGTTGCTGTTAAGGTACAGGAATTGTCACACTGGCAATTTGCTGCTGAAGGTATTGGTTTCGACCTCTACCTCTCCCGCGGGAGCTGTAAACTGAATTAGTATCCCCCTGTCTCTTATTCCCAAAAGCTCTCTTACCACCTCCAGCTGAGGTTGACTCTCCCGCTTGGATCTTGCCAATCTTGACACCATTCTCTATACACTCTCCCAAAGGTATCAACTCAGAAAAATTAGTCGTCGTACAATTGATAAGCCTGTCATAATACAACCCAGACAAAGTGCCCACAAACATATCCACCAACTCACACTCTACCATGGATGGGTGCACCCTGGCTGCAAGCTCACGCCACCTCTGGGCATACTCCTTGAAACTCTCGCCAGTCTTCTGAGAAAGATTTTGGAGTTGGACCCTGTTCGGCGCAAGGTCGCTGTTATATTGGTAATGCTTGACAAAGGCTTCCGCCAACTCCTTCCAGCTACCAATCTGAGTAGGCTCTAACCCCATATACCATTCCAATGACGGCCCGACAAGCTATCCTGGAAAAAATGCATCAGCATCTTTTCGTCATCAGAATAGGTGGACATTTTCCGATAATAAGACCGCACGTGAACTCTTGGGCAAGTATCTCCCTTATACTTGTCAAAAGTGGGCGCTTTGAACTTGAGTGGCACCCTCAGGCCAGGAACCAATCCCATGTTGGCCATATCCAACCCTGTGGAATTCTGATTAGCAAGATTCTTCATTTGTTCTTCCAACAACCTGAACCTTCTATCCCTGTCGGTGGGCATCTCAAGATCCCTGCCTGGCGGAGGGAAAGCATCTTCTTGACGATCTTCGCCCTAGTGAGAATCCCCGTTGTCATACCCAGCATAAGCAGTATTAGGACCAAAACCAACCTGATTGAACCTGGGACCATACCCCATATTACCAAATCCCTGATTGCCAGTACTTGGCTCGAAACCAGCGTTGTAACCGTTGTTGCTTGCATTGCCAAAACCTGCGTTACCGAAACCCTGATTGCCACAACCCTGATTTCCATAGCCCTGATTACCACCAAAACCAACATTGCCGACACCAATACCCATACCAGTGTTGCCAGCACCAACACCAAAACCAGTATTCCCAGTTCCAACATTGAATTCAGCATTACCAGCACCAATATTACCGTTGGTTTCCACATGCCCGTTACCGTTACCAGTCACATTCCTGTTCCCAGATCTGTTACCATTCTCAGTCGCATTGGGGACAACCACCGGTATAACATCACCAGCTTGGAAAGTCTCGCCATGAGGAGGATCAGTAGCAATTCCGCCATGTAGCACACCCTGATTGTCAACCGGGCAATCAGAGGCTGCACCAGAGTCTGCAGCTGCTCCTGGCCCTTGGCCATAGTTTCCATCACTTGCATGAACTGCACCATCCTGTCGCGCATCTCCTGCATCTCAACTTGCATTTGATCCATAGCTTTCTTGCAATTGCTTCTGGTAGAGTAGCGATGAATTCGTTGATCGGCAATCTTGAAACATGTGTCAACAGAGGGTTAGGAAACACAGTACAAGGTACCGGCTATGAAAATGATTTATGCAAATGCAAACGTGTGTCTGTGTGTTAGGGAGATTTTTCCGTCGATTCGAGTGCCAGAGTGCCAGTGCTGATAACAAGAAGTCCAGATCCAATCACTGAAATAACATCTCACACATATATGGCCCAACAATGCAACAGTACAATGTCAATGAATACATGGAAAATCAATAGCATGACCTCGACCAACAAGCCTGGTGATGGTCAGCCTACAACAAAGATCAGAAAAACAGAGGGCTACAAAAATAATCAAGTGCGACAACGGGCACGAAACTCTTCTAGCAACTCTTTTGTCTTGGGATGATCAGGCCGAGTGAGTAACCCTTCAACAAGCAACTCTCTCTGCATAATAGTGCACTGAAGTCCTTCAACAGAATCTTCCCATGCTCCTTGGCCAAAACAATCCTCCAACCTTCACTTCTTAGACTCGAACATCTGCTTGCGATCTTTCAGGGTAGCGAGAGCTTTGTTTAGCATGTCTTCAGTGGCATATTTGCGAGCAGTTTCCTCATCAAACCTCTTCTCACTAGTCTTCACCTGAGTCTTCAATTTGGAGATCTGCTGTTTCAGTTTATCCTCCCTCTCTTTGTTGCTGCCTATAGTGGCATTCCACTGTTGATTAAGCTTAGATATTCTCTGGTATGCTTCATCCAAGTGCTGCTTCTTGGTGGCCAGTACATCGTTGACGGATTTGAAGTCCAAACCCAAACGTTCACGATCAGCTATCTGCTTATTCAAGTCTGTACCTAACCTGTTCACCAACTCTGTCTGCTTCTTGAAAGAGTGGACGACTTCGTTTCTCTCGCTTCTGATCTGGGCCAGCTTTTTCTCTAACTCTTCATTGGCCTTTTCAGCTCTTCCTTCTCAACTAACACCTGATTATACTGCTGAATAGGAACGGTAGTAGGCTCTTCAACCACAGGAGGGCATTCCTGCTTAGCAGGCGGAAAAGGCATCCCTATTGTCTCTGCTCTGGTCCTGATCCAAGTCATGTAAGGAGCATAAGCTTGGCTATTGCTCTTACCCAACAATGATTTCCCTCGTCTAATGATATCATTTCAGGCATGCTGAAGCTTAGATAACATATCCCCCTCTAGAAGACCGGTGAGGTACAGAGATTCCTGCACCTCTTCCTCTTTTGGCGGACCCCTCAAAGCATAGGCAAACTGTCTGACAAGTAGGGATGGATTATAGTTGATCCAACCCTTTCTTCCAATCAACGACACATTTGGAAACCACTGCAGCTGAATATGACCTCAGTACCCAACATATCTCTATCAAACCACACAATGCTCTCTGCTGATAAACCCATCAAACGCTCAGACCATTCAGCTGTGGCTGCAGATGAAGCAAAGAGACCCTTCTTAGGCAGGTGACTATCAAACCATCTGTAGAGTAAGGGCACACAACATGATACATTCTTACCCCTTCTGTTTTCGTTCTTGTAATGGACAGAATGATATACATCTCCGATCAAGGTAGGTACTGGATTCCCTGATGCAAAGATATGAAAGGCATCCAAGTCCACAAAATCAGGCATGTTGGGAAACAAAATGATACCATATATGCAGAGGGCAATAATGGAGTTGAATGCGATCCAACAACCGTCTTTGGCACAATGTTGGGCTTTCCCAACTAAGAACTGCAGAGAAAATCCAGGAACCCCATTCCAACTGGACAGGATCAACTCAGAGGCATCCAAATGAAGAGAAAGAGCTAGATTAGCCAGATTAGGCTTAGCATCCATGTGAACAAAAGCCATCTGACTCTTAATAGGTACACCCAACAACTCAGCATACTCCTCTAATGTAGGTGCAAGAATGAAGTCTGGGAAAGTGAAGCATCTCATAGGAGGATCATAGAACTGCAGCAAGGCATACAACCCATTCAACTCAAACACAAAAAGTTCACGAACCAGACTGAGCAGTTTCCCATAAGATTTCCTGAATTCCCCTCTCACTGTATCATTTGCCAAAGCAATCAAACTGGACAACAGAGCAACATCTGGGGTGGGGAGATTGTAGGCCACATTCTTCCTCAGAGATCCCATGATAGCACAACAGAAGGCAAGAAAACCGGAACCGGGGGATAATATGCACCTACAACACAGACACACGTTAATGATATGCAAATGATTATGCAAAATGAAAAATGAAAACATGCAACAGGGGATCAAGATGGTGATGCTGAGTAGATCAAGGCTCTGTTCCAACACAACCACAACTGCTCTGACAATACAACCCTGACGAGGACCAATAAATATGCACTGTCGAGAACAACCACATATCTTATGATAAGAACCCTCTGAACCCAACAACACTGATTCACTGCCAAGAAAACCAAGTTGTCTGAAGGTTAAGGTTTCCTGCAATAACCTGACGCCGCTCACATGTATGGACCTAATCACAGACAAGGTATGGCATCCTATGCGTTTCCCGGTGTCACAGACTTTCAAGAGCGATGATACGATACCTAGAAGGTGTGGCATCATCATCTCTTGAAGTGGCCTCACTCAGCTGAGTCACAAATGATCGGTCCCCAGAGTCGACAATCCTCCAAACCAACAACCCCTCAAGTCCAAAAGGCCGGAAAAGAAGTCAACTAGGAGAATCTCGTCTGAGCGTGGATTTTGTGTGACACTAGTGCCTGCAAAGCAAGCACACACCCACTAATTTCCACAACTAATGCTAAGTACACTCAAGCCTGGGTCTGGCTTCTCACTCATCAGAGCCCCTTCCCACAACAGCACAATAATAATATCATACTGAAAACAAAATGCAGAAAGTAAAGTGCGATAAATAAAACCCAACAGGTAAACACACAAGCGCTAGGATTGAATCGCATAGGGAACCAGAGTCACCAGCTGTCGCTACTGCGAAAAACGAGGCTAGCAAAACAGAAGAGTCGCCACCTTTCGTTATTTATCCCTCAGAACGGGAAAGGAAACGATCGGAAAAACCTGACGAAAAGGTATAAGACAAGGTCATCGCAACCAATGTCTGGATTCGGGAGTCGGTTACGTAAGGGGAAGGTATTAGCACCCCTCACATCCATCGTACTCGATGGGATCCACGCTTGTTGTGTTCATCTGGCGGGTTTGTTACATCTATCTACACTAAAGGTCTGGTCTGAAAAGGAAAGAAAATGACTCGGCAAAGCATCGCACTCTATGCCTACGTATTCCTGTCTGGAACAAGAAATCAGAGTCAATGTAGTTCGCCTAACTACGGGTTACGGGGGAAGGTTGCTTTCCGAGATATTACATCTCGTGCCAACGTACTTTCACACAGCGTGAAAGATCAGAGCGAACATAGTTCGGGTCATGAGGGACACATGTTTGTCTTTTTTATCCGAGTAGGGTTAACAGACGGTTCTAGCAGTTTGGTGTATGCAGCTCGCTTGACGGAGACTTAGGCGTTTACCGTTTGCGGTAGAACCGGGAGTTAACAGAACTCTCCTTCTGAAAAAGGTTTCCAAGAATTAAAGGTCCAAGAGGACAAAAAGAGTTTGATCTTTGTTTTCTATTTTTTAGAAGAAGTATCTTTTTATGGATGTTTGCAACTAATATCGCACTAGAGACTATGACCTGAGAGTGAATGCGTCGCATGTCACCCAAAGGGTACCATACTAAACATCCAGACTGTTGGAAAGAAACTCTCCAACAACCCTTTCTAAAATAGCTTAAGGCTCGTAACGTACGACGTCAATTAACCTTTATTATTGTATCTTGATTTGTTTGAAGATGAGAAAAGAAAAGATGCACTAAAGGGGAACTGATTCAATCCTAAAGTTGTCATGCAAATTTGAACCTATGGTTGAGGTTAGAAGGGAACTACCTAATGTTATCATGCATGGTTAGAACCCTAATGTCTGTCATAACTTCTCTTGAACAAGAGAAGTCAGAGTTCCTAGGGGAACATGGCAAAGGAAAACAACAGCAGAAAGAAATAACTGTAAAGAAACAACTGTAAATAAAATGCATGCAATGCAACAAACAAGCAGAAGGAGCCAAGCTCAACTTTTAGAGCAAGCAAGCCCAAAGGAAACACACAAAACACATGCAAGGGAGACAGACTCAACCTTAAGCTAGCTAGCAAAGCCAGATAATAACAGTCAAGCAGAGGGAGCCAGACTCGACCTCTTATGCAGAAAAGAAAAGGGAGCTATTCTCAACCTTTAGGATGCTCTTAAGCCTAGAAACATCTATATGAGAACCTAGTCTAATGTAACACACAGTCAATTAGTCACACAAGCAAAGTAGAGCAGTCAGAAAATACAGCAGACAAACTAGCAGACAAACAACTCAACAACAAAGCAGATAAACAGCAAACAATCAAACAGTTTGCAAACAACTTCAAGTCCAAGTCATCTTCAAGAGAAGTCTGCATCTTCATGCTTCAACAAGCTCCAACAAAAGGGAAGAGGATTAACATCAAGATCAAAGGATGATGATGGGAAGCAGGATGGAAACCAAGGGAATCCAACCTGACACTCAACCAGTCATCTGAGATAGGCATCCTCAAAGGTTCTACCTCTTGTGAAATGCCACACATCCTTCCAAAGGAGGGATGGGGCTTTCACATAGGGACCTTGGATCATAGGATGAGAATTGAAAGCAATCAAAGAAATCCATGTTTATTTGAAGAAGGAGAGAACAACTAAGCTCTTCCTAAACCCTAATTGAACAGGCTCAAAGAAAGCTTCTAAAGGGAGGTCTAAACACCAAATCAAGCATCACTACCAAGCAAACAGAAGCTTATACATCTATAAAGCACCAACAAAGAAGATTAACAAACCTATTATTCACTAAAGGCCACCATTGAGGTCATTCTAAAACAAGTGCTATGTGAAAGCAACTTAAAACTAGCCTAAGTATCAAATCTATGAAAAATACTAAAACTACTTCTAAAATCCTAGGAAATTTTCTAAGAGAACCTAAACATGTTAAGGACCTATAGTAGAAAGTTCAAGAATCAAATCAAATGGGAAGGTCACCTAAAAAAATCCTAGATCACAAGGTATCAAATGAAAACCCTAAAATGGAAGGTCTAATGATCCTAATCCAAAACAGAATCTATTGTTGTCTAAAAAAATCTAGATTAAATCCTAGGGGATCATGCATCTCTAATCTACCAGCTAGCCAAAAATCAGCCCCAAAATCAATACCAATTGCAAAAGCAAAAATCAGCAAAATCATGGATCAAATATGCAAAATTAAAGAAATAGCAAAAATGAGAAAATACCAAATAAATTGAAAACCAGGAAAAAATCAAATATTAAAGCATAGGAAAAACAAGAATAAAATTAGGAACATGGACATATTTTTATTTTATTTTTCTGATCAATAATGAAATTAAAATGAATTTAAAATGAAATAAGCAATTAAAATAAAAGAAAAATGAATTAAACAAAAATAAAAAGCTGAATTAAATGAGAGGCGTTGGATGGATTGACTGGTCAAAGTATCTAAAGGCTCATGCGCTGCCACCTCATTTAATGGAACACAGCGTTTGGTTTAAGTCTAAGTCAATTCTGAGGTTAAGTCGTGGCCATTGGATGAGGGGACTTTGTCAACATTCTAACCAGATCCAAGGGTGCACACTTCGTCTTCCTCGTTTGAAACCTCAGATGGAGAGAAACAACAACGGTGGCCGAAGATGACTTCCGGTCATCTTCTCCGGCGGTCCCAAAGTTGCAGGTCATGGAATCCTCATTAAAGTTCAAGAAACTTATGTCATTCTCTCTGTTTTTCCACGCTGATTTCAAATCCGTCATTTGTTTTTACTGATTCTCCATAGATTTTAAAACACGATCCACAACAGAAAATGTGTCAAATAAATAATCAGCACGAAACTCCAATTTCTTGCCATGGATATCTTCCTTAGGTTACATAGATCATCCTCAACTAATTAGATTATGTTAAAACCTCATGATCAAGTCAATTCAACTCCAAACAGAAATCACACATCATCCTAATTTGTCTCTAATCCTTCAAATTGTGATCCAAAATCCATCTAGTATCTCTCCTAAAGCCTAACCACATGTCAAAATATGCTAGATCATGCTAGAAAAAGTGCAATCGTGAAAAATAAAAACCTGGAATGTATCTTGAAATTGAAGTATCTGCAGAGTGATTCTTGGCTTCAAACTGTGCAGATCTACTCAATGAAGTATGCTGAAGATGTTTCAATCCAAGAATTGTCTTGATTTGCTCTGGAAATGAAACTCGATTCTTCACTTGGAGCTTGAAAATGCAACTTTCTCTCTCTGGTTCTAGCACGAAAGGAACACCAAACTTGCTCTGAATTCATCATAGAACTTATATAGAAGTGATTTGTGGGCTTTAGAGATCCAATGGAGGCCCAAATTCAGAAATCCCAATTTCAATTTTCTTTGAAAATTACAAACATGGAATGCACGAATTTGCACTCAAAGCTTCCCCAAGAAGCTTCAGTTCTATTCCTTGTGGTCTGTGGAAAGTGTAGAGATTGATTAGAGAGCTTAAACTCCTCTCATGACCAAGTTTGGATGTGTTGCTTATTTGTGAAGTAACAAGTTAAAGCACCATGAAATAGGCCCCAAATGAAAAATCCAATAATGCCAAAGTGTTTAGAATGATTTTTCTGATTAAAATGAGTACTCACTTGCCTTGTTTGAGCACAAAATGAATTAATCTTGAATTTTTCACTTAAATGCCTTTAAATTCTCCCTTTTGCCAAATTTCTCAAACCAAGTCTCACCCTAAGCCAAATCAATTCATCATGAGGACATGGTTGACCTAAAAACATCATTTTGAGAAAGTTTTGTGTTGAAAAAAACTTCATTTGAAGCTTGCAAGATAGTGAAAATGACCCATAATGCCAAATGACCTATAATCTTACTTTCCCAAAATACCCCTAACTTGTAAACCCAATAACTTGAGTTATACAAATCAGATGGAAGACTTCGAGTACAATTTGGAAAGCTAAGGTCAAGACCCACAACTTTCATGTTGGCCAAAAGTTTAGGAGAAACACCCTTCTAGGTCAAAAGTTCCTTGGAAGTTGGTGAACTTTCACAGATAAATTTCACATTCCTCATATGACCTGTAACTTGTCTGGACCATAACTTGAGTTCTATAAATCCAATGGAGGACTTCTAGCACTAAAATTAAAGATAAGAACATGACCTACAAGTTTCATGTTGGCCAAAAGTAGAGATGAAACTTGCATCTTGAGATAAGTGGTCTTGAAGTTAGGCACTAAATAGGGGATTTTACCCTGAGAACCCTAGTTTAGCAACTCCTCACACTTTGAACTTTTCTTGAATTGATCTTGGACTATCTCCTCATGTATCTCAACACAACTATCCATGATCACAAATACTTATAAGTGAGCTTTGATCCTCTTCAATTGCACAATTGACTTAGTGTTACTCAGATGAAAACCCTAATTGCAACACCCTCAACTGTGGCTTTTCACACTTGACACAATGACTTGATTGAGCTCCACCATGACCCTCAAGGAACTCTATGAGCTTTATCCACACATTTTCTCCTTGATCAAGGGTCTAAAACCCACTGATGATCTTCAATTGGTCCTCAGATTAGGAGATTAACCACATACAAACAACTGAACTTCTCAAGAACCCAACCCTCTTCCTGATGACTATGAAGACTTCTCAAGCTTGCATGAGACCTCTAGATAGGCTCCTCCTGATATAAACCACACTTGATCCCCTGCACAAATGAAGAATGCTATGTTATGCAAATGTTAGATCAATGATATGCCAATGCAATGAAACATAAACCAAGTAAGAAAAGGTTAGGAAAATTTTGGGGTGCAACACGACTCTGCTGGGGAGTAGTCCCTAGTGGGTTTAGCCTACTTTGATTTATTTATCACTTTTTGTTTGACTTATTTGTTATTGTTTGTTCTGTTTTGGTGCCTGGTGATCTAAGTGGTGAGATAAGTCCTATACCCGGACTTGAGTGCACTTATGATAGGAGGGTGGTATAGTCTTGTTGGCTTGCGTGGAGTAGTCCTTACTAAGCTGACTTGAGATCCCCTGCTCAGTGGAGGCCCCTTTGGAATTACTGATGTCTTACGAGTAGTCGTGATTGGCATTACTTTTTCCGATCTGGGAGCCTGAGAAGCTAAGGACCTTAGAACCCTTTAACCCATCTTGGCCTTATTAGGACGTGGTGCGGTGGCTATTCAGGTGTAGACTTGAATTAGTTGTTACGTGATACCACACTCAAACGAGTTTTCTTGAGAATATTGTTGGCCGACGAGTAGTCGTTTAAGCCGATAATATCCAAAAGATGGAATTATGACTCTGGGAACTTTTTTTAGAACCTTGTTCTACAGGTGATGATATAACCTTAGTACATACCATTGTGGGTTGGTTGGTTCTTACCTGTGGCTCCATGCTCGTGTCGAACCTTTGAACCAGCGTGCTTTGTGTGCCTTGTTTATGGGTGTTGCATCTTGCACTCATTCATTCATGAGCATTTTTGTTTCAATCGGTTTTTAAGGATATCAGATATTTTCCTTTGCAAACATCGCAAATATTGTGATTATGGATATTGGAAGGAGAAACACTCATAAGTACGGTTTTCGAACTCCCGATCTTACAGATTTGAGAAAGCTAGTGCCCTTGGTAGTTGATCGTTCAGGTTTCAGATCTCGTTATGGGAGGCTTCTATTTGTTCTTTCTACCAACATTGAAGACGGAATTCTGTATACCCTTATGCAGTTCTATGACCCTGTCTACCGAGGCTTTACTTTTCCAGATTATCAGTTATTGCCAACCTAAGAGGAGTACCCATATCTTATGGATGTGCCAGTCTTGATTGAGTTGCTTGAGCAGGGCGCTGTGAAGAGGCATGCGGAGGATTTATTTTCCTCTACTACTCCATCAACACATCCTTCTACTTCTGGTACTTGGAAGGGTATTGTGGATCATCTTGTGCTAGAGAAGATCACCATGAAGCACAACTATAAGATAGAGATTAAGAAACTTCGAAGGAAGTATCAGTTTGGATCGTCATCAAATGTTCCTTAGGACCTAGCTTTTTCTTATTTTGATATTATTGTATCTTGTACTTCCAAGTGTAACTCTTTCCAATATTCAATGAAATGAGATGTTTATCATTATTTCAAAAAAAAGTGTTATTTCTTTATGATGTTTGTGATTTCTTTATATCTTAAAGATCATTGAAAACTGGTTGAAACATTTGCATTTTGCATTTGTATTCGCATCATTGTGGATTGTGTTTTGTCTTTCCCAGGTGTCTTATCTGTTTCTTTTGGTCTTCGTTCAACCAAGTTGTCGCATCACTACAATACTCGAGCTAACTCTAAGAAAAGATGGATCATTTACAACAAGAGAACCGCGAGCTTCGTGAAGAGGTATCAACTCTGAAGGATGGTTTGGAGAGACTCACTGCTGCGATGGAAGCTCTGGTGGCTGATCAGAATCAGCCACCACTACCTCCTCCTTCCCCTGTGCAAATAACTGTGATTTTTGAGATCGGATCAACACCCATTTCTATGGCCTCGGTTAATGCTTCTCAATATCATATGCCTACTGGTTTCCCTTGGGGCATGCCTTTCAATTATGTACCAGAGGGATATCGACCTCCTGTTTTTGAAGGTCCAAGAGTGTCTGCTGTCATGGTTGTACCACCTCCTATGGTTAATGTTATTCCTAATGCTGAGATTCCGGTTATTCCTAATGTCATACCTATGCCACCACTTATAGCTCATGCTACGCCTTATGCTGAAGAGCAAATTTTCCACATTGCTCCCAGCGAGAGTTTGGATGTTATTGATCGTATGGATGATTTTCAAGATCAGTTTGCTGAATGCAAAGAGAAATCAGAGCTTTAAGGGGAAAAGAGTTATTTGGGAAGAATGCTCATGAGCTTTGTCTTGTTCCAAATGTGAAGATCCCTGCCGAGTTCAAGGTTCCATATTTTGAGAAATACAAAGGGAACACCTGTCCACAAAGCCATTTGGTGATGTACGCAAGAAATATGTCTACCTATACTGACAACCATCAGTTGTTGATTCACTATTTTTAAGATAGTCTTATCGGTGCTGCGCTGAAGTGGTATATGGGACTTGATAGTTCCCAAATCAAGACGTTCAATAATATCTGTGAAGCTTTTGTTCGTCAATATAAGTATAGTCTTGATATGGCGCCTGACTGCAATGTCTCAGAAAGAAAAAGAAACTTTTAAAGAGTACGCGCAAAGATGGCGTGAAATTGCAGCTCAGATAAGCCCTCCGCTTGAGAGAAAGAGATTACCAAAATCTTCCTTAAGACTTTGAGTCCATTTTACTATGAAAGGATGGTTGCGAGCGCTCCCATTGATTTCACAAAAATGGTTAATATGGGAATGAGATTAGAAGAAGCTATCCGTGAGGGACGCCTGGCTAAAGAAGGTAATTCTGGAAGTGCGAAGAAGTTTGGTTCTAGTTTTTCTAAGAAAAATGATGGAGAGACCGATGCCATCTCTCAAAAGAGGTCTAGAAGATGCAGGGTTGTGAACAACAATGGTAGTCGTCGTCACCAACAAGTAGCATATGTTACACCGGTCATCAATGTCACTCATATCGCTCAAGTTACTTCAAGTTATCAACCATGTTTCCAACAGAAAACAACTCAGCAAGGTCATGCGCAGAAGAAACCACAATTTGATCCTATTCCAATGACGTATATTGAATTATTTCCGGCTTTGATAAAGAAAAATTTGGTTCAGTCTCGTGACCCACCGTATGTTCCTTCTGAAATTCCATGGTGGTATAAGTCAGATGCTCATTGTGCATTTCGTCAAGGTGCCCCTGGGCATGATATTGAAAATTGCTATCCTCTGAAATATGAATTTTCAAAGCTCGTAAAAAGTGGTATTCTGTCTTTTGAAGATACCAACCCTAATGTGCAATCAAATTCGTTGCCTAATCATGGTAACGCAACTGTCAACATGGTATATGGTTGTCCTGGTACATACTGTATTTTCAATATCCGCTGGATTCCGAGGTCGCTTGTTGAGATGCATGCTACTTTGAGTGAATTCCATGATATTGAGCATGATTACGCCGCCTGTTGTATTTGTTCTGTGAACCCCCGTAGGTGTGTGATTGTAAAAAGAGACCTACAAAAGATGATTAACCAGAATTTGATTCAGGTTACTGCAAACAGAAATGAAGTTGAAAATGAGGTGAATGTCATAGTCCCACATTTCAATATTGCTGAGCGAGTTGTAATTTCTTACAATAGTCAGAAATCTGTTGTGACACCTTTGGCTATCCGTTTTCCTGGCCCGGTACCGTATGAATCAGACAAAGTCGTTTCCTACAAATACAATGCTACTATGTTGGAGGATGGAAAGGAGGTTCCCATTCCTTCACTTCCCTCAGTTGTGACTATTGCTGATGTAGGTCGTGTGACCAGAAGTGGTCGAGTTTTTGCTAATGTACCCTTGAAGACGAGTGAAGATGTTGTGGGTAAGCAAGCTCAATTGAAGACTTCTATTGAATTTGGTCAATCAAGCGACACGAACCAGAAATCAGATAATGCTGAGGTTTTGAAATTAATCAAGAAGAGTGAATATAATATGGTAGATCAATTGTTGCATGCACCATCAAAAATATCTGTTTTATCTCTGTTAATGAGCTCCGAGGCTTACCGTGAATCGTTGCAGAAAATATTGGAACAAGCTTATGTAGATCATGATGTGACTGTTAACTAGTTTGATAGCATTGTTGCCAATATCACTGCATGTAATAATCTGAGCTTTTGTGACGAAGAGTTAACCGAGCATGGAAGAAATCATAATTTGGCTCTCTATATTTCCATGAATTGCCAAGAGGACGCTCTATCCAATGTGTTGGTTGATACCGGGTCATCGTTGAATGTGATGCCAAAGTCTACTTTGTCTAGTTTGTCTTATCAAGGTACTCCTATGAGGTTCAGTGGGGTCATTGTGAAAGCCTATGATGGATCGAGGAAAACTGTGATTAGAGAGGTTGATCTCCCTATCAAGATAGGTCCGTGTTTATTCCAGATTACTTTTCAAGTCATGGATATTCATCCTGCTTATAGTTGTCTTCTAGGGCGCCCGTGGATCCATGAAGCCGGAGCTGTCACATCGACACTCCATCAAAAGTTGAAATTTGTCCAGAATGGAAAACTTGTTGTTGTTGGTGGAGAACAGGTTATGTTGGTAAGCAGTTTGTCATCATTTTCTTATATTGATGCCAACGAGGATATTAGAACTCCGTTCCAGACCCTTTCTATGGTTGATAATGTTGTTAAGAATAACGGGGTGTCCATGTCTTCTCTAAAAGATGCACAACATGTGTTGTAGAATGGCCAAGCTGGTGGATGAGGCCGAGTTATTGAAGTTGCTGAGAAAAGAGATAGAGCTGGTTTGGGTTTTACATATGGTTCAACCCGCAAAGAGCTAAAGAATATTCATGATGTTTTTCGAAGTGTTGGGTTCATCCATACTAAAGATCATTCTACAGCTGCAATTGCTGAAGATGACTCTGAAGGTTACATCTCATTTGGTTCTGAAAGTGATTCCATTCCTGCTGAAGACTGAAGGCCTTATTTGGAAGATCTGGGATATGATTCTGAGACAGAAGATGCATATATACCCTTCTACTCTCCTCGACCAAGACTAAAGAGACCTGAGTATGAAGTCAGTGCTATAATTGAAGATAATCAAGAGGAAGAAACACCCAACTTTGTGACGCGTGGGTTGATATGCCAGAGTTGGATCGCTGTTGACATTTCTACTGTTGTTTATGTTTCAAAGTAATTTGTTTTTATTTCTTTCAAAAAAATCCTTTCATTCTGCCCAAGGTGAAAGTGAATTTATGAGGGCTTTGTTTCAACTTTTATCATCATCAATAAAATGTTATTCTGTTTATCCATATGTTGTTTTCCCTTTTTGCTTTATTTCTGAAAAAAATGGTAACCTAAAAAACCCAAAAAATAATAATGTTATGATCACTTTTATCTGCATGATACTTGCACTTCTTGTTCATTTTCTAAAATCAAACATAAATCATTATGGAGATTGATTGTTAAACCCATTGAAAATAATGACCCTATGCCCTCTCCCAACTTTGAGTTCCGTATGTTTGAAGCAGAAGAGGAGGATGTTGAAGAAATTCCTGATGAAATTTCCCGATTGCTTGAGCACGAGGAGAAGGCTATTCAGTCTCATGAGGAGCCGGTGGAATTGGTTAATTTGGGTTCTGAAGATGATAAGAAAGATGTCAAGATTGGGGCACTACTTTAGTCAGATATTAAGAAGAGGATGGTAGAGCTTCTTAGAGAATATGTTGACGTGTTTGCTTGGTCCTATCAAGACATGCATGGTCTTGATACGGATATTGTGGAGTACCATTTGCCATTAAAGCCTGAATGTTCACCTGTGAAGCAGAAATTGAGAAGAACTCATCCCGACATGGCTGTAAAGATTAAGGAGGAGGTTCAGAAGCAGATTGATGATGGTTTTCTTGTGACTGCTGAGTATCCTCAATGGGTGGCCAATATTGTGCATGTTCCAAAGAAAGACGGAAAAGTACGAATGTGCATTGACTATAGAGATTTGAATAAAGCAAGTCCAAAAGATGATTTTCCACTACCACACATTGATTTGGTGGTAGATAATACTGCTAAGTTCAATATCTTTTCATTTATTGATGGATTTTTCGGTTATAATCAAATAAAGATGGCACCTGAGGATATGGAAAAAAACAACATTCATTACATCTTGGGGAACATTCTGTTACAGAGTGATGCCCTTCGGTTTGAAAAATGTTGGTGCAACGTACCAGAGAGCTATGTCCACTCTGTTCCATGATATGTTGCATAAAGAAATTGAGGTCTATGTGGATGATATGATTTGTAAGTCGAAGACTGAAGAAGATCATATTGAATACTTATTGAAGTTGTTTCAACATTTGAAAAAGTTTAAGCTCCATCTGAATCCTAATAAATGTACTTTTGGTATCCGTTCTGGAAAGTTGTTGGGATTTATTGTCAGTCAGAAAGGAATTGAGGTTGATCCTGGTAAAGTTAAAGCTATTCAGGAAATGCCTGCACCCAAAACAGAAAAAACAAGTGAGAGGACTCTTGGGACGTTTGAACTACATCTCCCGATTTATATCCAATATGACTGCCATGTGTGCACCAATCTTTAAGCTTCTTCCCAAAGATCAGGGTTGTGTTTAGACAGAAGACTGTCAGAAGGCTTTCGAAAAATTAAAGAGTATCTGCTTGAACCTCCTATTTTGTCTCCTCCCGTAGAAGAAAGACCTTTGATCATGTATCTGACCGTGCTAGAAGAGTCTATGGACTATGTTCTGGGTCAACAAGATGAATCTGGGAGAAAAGAATTTGCCATTTATTATTTGAGCAAGAAATTCACTGATTGTGAGTCTCGGTACACAATACTTGAAAAGACATGTTGTGCTTTAGCTTGGGCTGCCAAGCGTCTCCGCCAGTATATGTTAAATTGTACAACTTGGTTGATATCTAAAATGGATCCAATCAAGTATATCTTTGAAAAGCCTGCTTTAACTGGGAGGATTGCTCGTTGGAAAATGCTGTTGTCAGAGTATGACATCGAGTACCAAACTCAAAAGGAGATAAAAGGAAGTGTTTTGGCTGATCATTTGGCACACCAGCCAATTGATGATTATCAACCTATCTGGTTTGATTTTCCTGATGAGGATGTGATGTATTTAAAGGTTAAAGATTGTAAGGAACCATTACCTGAATAAGGGCATGAGCTTGGATCCCGTTGGGGTTTGATTTTTGACGGAGCTGTTAATGAATTTGGCAAAGGTATTTGAGCAATTATTGTTACCCCTCATGGTTCTCATATTCCTTTCACCGCAAGGTTGGTTTTCGCTTGCACAAATAACGCGACTAAGTATGAAGCCTGTATTATAGGCTTGGAAGAAGCCATTGATTTAAGAATTAAGATCCTTGATGTATATGGAGATTAAGCTCTAGTGATTAATCACATTAAAGGGGAGTGGGAGACACGTCAACCTGATTTGATTCCTTATCATGATTATGCAAGAAGGTTGTCAACTTTCTTCAATAAGGTTGAGTTTCACCATATACCAAGAGCAGAGAAAAGAATGACAGCTTTGTGTCATGGACAATTGTATCATCAAAGAATGAAGAAAGCATTTGATAAGATGGTTCGACCTCATGTTATCAGAGAAGGCGACCTCGTGCTCAAAAAGATCTCAACTTTTACTACTGATTATAGGGCAAGTGGACTCCTAATTATGAAGGGCCATATGTTGTTAAGAGAGCCTTCTCTGGCGGTGCATTAATTCTTACAACTATGGATGGTGAAGAGTTCACTCGTCCTGTGAATGTCGATGCAGTCAAGAAATACTTCGCCTAAAGATAAAAGAACAGCTCGCTAAGTTGAAAACCCGAGAGGGTGGCTTAGGCAAAAATGAGCGTCTTGGTGGATTGAAAACCCGAAAGGGCAGTCCAGGCAAAAATCAGAGACAAAAACAGAAATAATCATCTCGGTAGATTGAAAACCCGAAAGGGCAATCTAGGCAAAAGTTAGCGATTATGGCAAGTAACTGCATCTGGCTAGTCTTGATTGCTTGAAGCACCATTTCCCATCAAGGATTTTACTTTAATTATCCTCAGCTGAAGTCTCAAGCACAGTTGGAACTTAAAGTTGTTAGAGAGAATAGTGGTGATTATATTTCAATGTAGCCCTTTCCATTGTACTTACCATTTTTCCAAACTTTGTAATAATCCATGGAGTTATGCCTTTTTGCGGACTACCATTCTATCAATAAAATTTGGGCCTTTGTCCCTTTGTTTGCAATTCTCATTTTATTTCTGTTTATAGAAATTCATTTTATTTTTTATGATGATTTTTGAAACAAATGTGAATAATTGATTTAAAATTTTGAAAATTATAAAAACATTTTTCTTTGATTTATGAATATAAAGAGGAATGTCGACAGTAATTCCAAGAATGGTAAAATAACGAAGCGCAAAGCTTAGTGTTTTCCTCAGTGAAGTGTGTTCTTGTTGATTTTCTCCTTAGTAGAGTTCGTTGATGTTTTCCTCAGCAGGGTTCTTTCTTGCTCCTCTGGTAGAATTTATTGGCAGCTCCCCGGTAGAGTTGTGTTTTTCCAGTAGAGTTTGCTGATATTCCCTTAGTAGATCTTTGTTCCTATGGATACCCGGATGAGTGTTATTCAGTTTTCCCAACTAAGTCTTGATTCAAATTTTATCCATCTGAGTATGTCTCCTTCATCCAGCCATGTTATGATCAGACAGTTGAGCAGTTTTGAGTGTCACCTCTCCTTGATGTTACTCCCCATGCAAAAATTTGCCTTTTGCTGATTCCTAGTAGAGGTTATGAATATTCACTTTGGATGTTTCCCAAGCAAAGAAAATGATGTTGCTTTTTCCTAAGAAGTATTGATATAACAGTCACCTGTCGAGTTTTCACTCGCCTTGTGTTGGGTACTGATTTAAAATCCCCCACAGCTTGACTTTTTGCTATGATGTTGACTTCTTATTCCCCGACAAGTTCAGGATATTTCCCTAAGAATTAGATGTTTCTCAGAGTTCTTTATTGTATCCCCAGAAGAGCTTTGTTATTCGCAAATGGAGTTTGTGTGGATGTTTACATGATTACAATTCTCCAGCGGTTTCATTATTTTCCTCAGCAAATCTCTTCACCCTTTTGAATTAGGTTTCGAATGGATTCTTCTTATCCCCAAGAAGAGTCGAGAAGATTTGGGTTGATATTCCCCCAACAGTTTATCTTCTCTATTCGAAGAAGAGTTGATGATGTTATCCCCTTGTGGAGTTGTGTAGTTGTCTGCATGATTCCAATCCTCAGCAGATCTCTTCATCCCTTTGAAGCAGATTTCATGTGGATTTTTCTTATCCTCAAGTAGAGTTAGAAGATTTGTGTTGCTATGTTTTCTCAAACAGATCTTTCCCTAGAAGCGGAATTTATATTGTTGTTCCTTCCTACTGGAGTATTGATGTTTGAAGATTGATCTTTGGATTTTCCCTAAGCAGTATCTTTCTTTTCGTAGTGGCATTTGAGCCTTGTAGTAGGATTTATTTTCCTTTGATGGCTTTTGCTTATTTCTTGCAGGTTTTCCGCTGTTAAATCCCCAGCATGACCTTTAGTGGTGTCTCTAGCTTGATGAGATTAGCCGAGTATTTCTAGTGGTGTTGTTGATGTTTTGTTCACCCTCTGTTTATCCTTTTTGTCTATTTTGTCAGCATATTCATACGCATATGCATTGCATGTGCATTTCATTTTTGTTGAGCATAGCATGTTTTTGTTGCATTGTGCATCCTACATTTTTGTTGGTGCTTCCCTTTTCCCAATGTTGTTATCCCCGCGGAGTGCGTGTGTCTTCTCTCCATTAGAGTGTTGACCCTTAAGTAGAAAATACCCATCCTTTCTAATTCCCCACTGATTTTATGTCTCGTGGAAGATGTTTGTTTTAGCTTTCCTCCCTAGCTTTTATCTGGATGGAATTATTCCCCAGTTGAGTTATTTCCTCATTGGGTCGAGTCTTGTTTGATCGTTTCTCTCCAGTTTGTTCCTGGATTGAACTTTAGTCTCTTGCGACAGTTATTTTGGATTTCCCTGGGCTGTGAAACCTGGATGATGAGAAGGTATTTATTTCTCCCTTTTGAGGATTAATTTCCTCGACAGAAATCTGTTATTAATCCCCATCAAAAGATGAAGATTTGAATTTCCTCAGCGGTGTTTTGATAACATTCTCTTGGTAATTACTTGTGTGACTTCATGTGGCAGCCTCTTTATTTGAGCAGCTTGTGTAATCTCCAGAAATTTATTGTACCTTCGCAAACAATGACATTTCTCTAGTTCATTCTCAGAAGAGAAGATTATTGTGAAATGATGGATCCTTATCCGATCAGTTTTTCCATCAAATGGCATCTCCGTGGAAGAAGTCCTAGTGAGAAGTTTGTTGTGAAATCCCTAACAGATGGTTGTCTCTTTATTTAAGAAGTATGTTGTTTGATTTATCCTACCCGTATCTTTTTCGAAGATCTCCGACAGAGTTATTGATATTTCATCCCCAACAAATGGTTGTCTCTTTATTTGAGAAGTTCGTTGTGTGATTTGAGCTGCCTATTGAATGGTAGCAGGTATTCCTTGTGAGTTCATTACCCATATTTTTTTACCTAGTGACGTGTATCCGGTAATGTTTCTTCACCTTTTGAGTATTTTGCTCATCCGTTTTGGTCAGTTACCGACATATTTTTCTAACTAGTGACTGGTAGTCGGTAATCTTTCCTTGTGACTTCATTACCCATATTTTTCTACCTAGTGACGGGTATCTAGTAATGTTTCTTCACCTTTTGAGTATATTGCCTTTATTTTGCTATTTATTGACAGGTTGAAGCTAATATTTCTCACCCTTTTTGGTTGGTTATCCTTTTTTTTTACCCATTTGACCAGTAAAAGATAATCCTTCCTCCATAGCATTGTTGCCTTTATTTTTCTACCCAGTGACAGGTAGCAGGTAACATTTGTCTCCCTTTTGGTCAGTTACCGTCATATTTTTCTACCCAGTAACCGGTAGTTGATAATCTTTCCTTGTGATGATACTCCTTTTCCTACCCAGTGACAGGTAGTTGATATTTTGTTTACCCTATCCAGTAATCGATAGCTGGTATCCTTTTGCTTCAGGTTTATTACCCTTGCTAAACTACTCAGTAACTAGTAGTTGGCATTGTTTCTTTTCCTACCCAGTAACAGGTAGCTGATTATGTCTCAACAAGTGGATTACTTTTTACCCAGTAACTGGTAATAAGTAATACATCTCTTTGTTTTCTACCTAGTAACTAGTAGATAACAATTCTCTTACGTTTATTGCACTTTTTTTCTACTCAGTAACTAGTAGAAGTAGTCTACCTGATCTTTTTGGTTCGAGTATCTTCGCCCAGTAACCGGCAGTTGGTATCTCTTTCCCTGTTGAGTCTTTCCTTTCCTTTACCGGAATAGGATCTTGCTCTTTTGTTTTCCCCTGTGGAGTCTCTTTTATTCTTTTTCTCCCTAGCGTTTGTTTTTCTCCTATGGCATTTTCTCCCCACAGTGGTCTTGTGTTTGCATACCATACCTTTAACATAATGATATCATTTTGTGGCCTCTTAGGGTCAAAAATTGGGTTTATTTGTTATATTTAAGTCTCTTTAATCTGGTTGAGACAAAGATGCCAATCTTCATATCTTCGGATAGAAGAAACTTAAATAGGGACAGCTGGAATACCCTAATTTTTACCCCTAAGATCCCACATGTCATTTGCATCTCATCCCACAAACAAGATCGCGAGCTTTGGTTCTCTTTTACCTTCCTCTGCAAGTTTGTTCTTGAGTGATCACCGGGCACCTTTAATTTCTTGTTTGTTTGATATTTGTTTATGTTTATGTTTAGTAACCATGAATCAAAATCCAAAAATATATGTTTGTTTTCTCTTTACTAACTTTTTCAGGAAGATTTGGATCAAAGGTATCAAATACTAGTCCCTCAGCTCTAACGAATTTTATCTGAAAAAGTCAAAATTGATCTGCAAATAATTCAAAATCATCTGATCAAGAGTCTCCCAAGTTTTGATTGACTTTTATTCAAGAGATTCCAAGTTTCAGGTGTTTATTTCCATGCCTTCTTTAACAAGTAAAAGAATCGAGCCAGAGCCAACACAATCCAACCAACAGGGCATTTTTCAAAATTTTCAACTATGCAATCGATTGCACTATTGGTTCAATCGATTGCACCCTGCATATTTTGCCTAGATTTTAAAGTTTTCAGCAATGCACGATTCCACAAGGACAAAATTGGCCAAAATCAGCATTTTTCAAAATTTGAAGCATTTGGCACCAATTTCATCATTTGAGAATATTCTAGATCACCCAAAAATAATTTCACTACCTCATCACAATTAATCCCCACCATACACCTTCACTAATCACCACTTGATCTTGAATTTCCCTCCAAATTCAAATTCCAAGCCTAATTTTGATTCCAAACCAAACTCCAATCCACCAAATTTTCCAAGCCTAAATCCTATAAATAGAGGCCTCATTTCTCTCATTTCTCAAGCTTTTGATAGCCAAAATTACCTTGTCAAACTTTTTCTTGACTTTCAATTTTCTCCAATTACCAAATTCACCAAAGCTCTTTCTCCCTTTGAAAGATTAGTAAGTTCATCACTAGAATTTACTAATTTTTGAGCTAAACCTTCATCCATTCACTTTTTCATCCTCAATTCTTGTAGATCAAAGCTTTGAAGTGGTGTTTGTGGAGTTTGATTTGAAGAATTTTCAGATTTGAAGTGGTAAACCCTTATTCCACCATTGTTATGTTTAATCCATCTTCCACAATGTGATCTATTGTTGATTCTTGTTGCTTGATCTTTAGATCTTGCAAATTGTATTCCATTGGTGCTATTTACTATTATTTCACTTGAATTTTCATGCCCAATTGCATCCTTGATCAAGAGATGTTTGAAGAAATGTTTGAGCATGGCTTTGCCTTGTAAATGTTGTTTTTGCTGCTGTCTGTCAGTGTGCAATCGATTGTTGTATCAATGCAATCGCTTGCACAGTGCTGTTTTTGTCCAGAATGCTGATTTTTGTTGTGCAATAGATTGCGATATTAGTGCAATCGATTGCACCTGTACAAAATGTCTTTTTTGGCTCTGTTTTGGGACTGTTTTGGTTCTCACTTCTTCTTCTTTAATTTCCTTTTGGTTTTAGCCATGAAATACACTTTTAAAGGTCATATTCCTCTTTAAATTCATTGGACTTAGGGTGTAGATGAAATTGGATAAACATTCATCAATTCAAATCTATCTTTAAAGTGAATTGTTCAATTCATTTTAGGTGCTCTGAGTTAATGATATGTTTAGTGCTTTAATCCACCAAGATGAGTGGATGAACTTAAAGATGGAATGATCTTGAACTTGTAATTCAATTTGGCATTCCCTCTCCTCTTCTTTTTTTCTTTTGATCGATGAAAATCTTCGATATCGTTTGAACTTATTTCAAGTTCTTGATGAAGATGAGATTGTTACCTCTTTTCTTTTTGTACGGTATTGCTTTCGGAGAGTTATCTACATATCACTTCTCTAGCATGCATTAGCATTAACATTGTATTGACCGGCCTCAGATAGTCGTGGTTTCTACATAAACCCGATTACAATTGCTTAACATAGCGCTACATTGTCCCGTAATCGAAAAAGTGATCATTAGTGGCTCAAACTTATGTTTGAAAGTCCAAGTATGGTTGATTATTTGTCTTAAGTCCATCATCTATAAGCTTGTTGTTAGGAGGCTTTGGTCTAATCAACCCTCTAATGAGTTTTCATTAGCCTTGGTCTAAGTGCAAGAATTAATCGTCGTTGATCATTTGTACTAACTACTAACTCACTAACATTTTCATTGTACTAATTGTGTTTATGTTTCCTTCTTGCTCCCAATCTCTCTTTTATTTTTTATTCTCCATTATTATCATCTCATATCTCCTATAGAGTACTATAGACATTTTGGGTGCTAACACCTTCCCATTGCGTAACCAACCCCCTTACCCCGATCTTTGTTTCTTTTGTTCTTGTTTTAAAACTCTTTGGTTTTGTTCGCTCTTGTAGATGCTCTTGATTGGCTGCATTTTATGGAGAAAAAATGTTGTATGAATGAATGTCACAACTGATGTTATGACATACATGAAGAGTGTCCTGCAGGGAGAGCTAAGAGTAAGTGAAGCTGAATGTCATAACTGAATGTTATGACATCGATCATATGACATCAGGGCGCGCAGGGTTTGTTTTTCTGTTATTAGCTCAGGCTATACTTCAAGAAACAATCCAGGAAGCATAATTATTTTAGGAGACATAACAGGCATTGCTGAGGATAACATAGAAGACTCCTGACCTGATGATAAGTGCGCAGCTTCATGAAGAGAGGTTTATCTTGGGTAAACCTAGTTTTCTCCATCAAGGCCCAAAGCAAGTCTGTTGCTATAAATAACAGAAGGATCATTCCTAATAAGGCAGAGAACTTCTAGAGAGAGACTGGAGAATGTGTCTTGTGAGTGAAGAGGTTGTTCTTCACGTGGTTTGTGTGAGTGAAGTATTTTGGTTCTTCACGTGTGTCTTATGATACTTGTATGCGAAGCAATTGTCAGTTGTATAACTGCATTGGTTTAGTGTGTATGAACTGCGGTGTTCATTGTGCCAGTCAAAGCTTTTAAGCAAGAGGGCTGTGTCACTTGATCAAAGCTGTGAAGCAAGATCAAGGTGTGTGTTTGAAGTGTGTCTTCATAACTCTATTGTAATTGGTTTATATCACTGAGGTGATTGAAGGGGAGTGAGTGGGAAACTCTGGTCTAGTGGTCTCTAGGCTGAAGTGTCATTGGGTAGGTCTTAAGTGAAGAGTGAAAACGGGTTGTTTGACTCTAAATTAATTCTACTGATAGTGAATTTCTCCCTGGCTTGGTAGCCCCCAGATGTAAGTGTGGTTGACACTGAGCTGGGTGAACAATTACTTGTGTTATTTACTGCTTTCCATTTACAGCTTTTTACTAAGTGCAGTGGTCTGTGTTACATTGGATGTCATAACATCCGTGATAACATCCATTGTGTGCTTGCCAGAATTTCAATTGGCATCAGAGGAGGCACCCTGCCTGTTATTTTTTGGGTGAGATCTAGGGAAGATAAATTCTGGTACTATGGATAAAGACATAGGATTCACGAATAGACCACCAATTCTGGATGGCTCAAATTATGACTATTGGAAACCTAGGATGATTGCCTTCTTAAAGTCTTTAGACAGCAAGGCATGGAGAGCTGCAAACTCAGGATGGGAACATCCAGTAAAGACTGATAAAGATGGATTGCATGTGCTTATACTTGAAGAAGAATGGACCAAAGAGAAAGAAGCCTTGGCTCTTGGGAATTCTAAAGCTTTGAATGCATTGTTGAATGGTATAGACAAGAACATTTTCAGAATGGTGCATCATTGTGAGCTGGCTAAAGAGGTTTGGGATACTTTCAAAATAAATCATGAAGGAACCTCTAAAGTCAAGATGTCAAGATTGCAAATGTTGACAACCAAGTTTGAAAGCCTGAGGATGAAGGAGGATGAGACTATTCATGAATTCTACATGAATATTCTTGAGATAGCTAACACCTCATGAGCCTTTGGAGAAAAGATGTCTGAAGAAAAGCTTGTGAGGAAGATTCTCAGATCTTTACCTAAAAGGTTTGCCATGAAGGTCACTGCTATTGAAGAAGCTCAAGACATATGCAATATGAAGGTGGATGAACTCATTGGTTCTCTCCAAACCTTTGAGATGGGAATGTGTGATCAGGCTGTGGAGAAAAAGAACAAGAGCTTAGCACTTGCATCAAACACTGCAGAAGACTCTGATGAAGGCAATAATGGAAGCAAGGAGAATCTCTCAGAAGTTGTAGGTATGCTTGGTAGACAACTCAACAGACTCATGAAAAAAGGGTAGATAAGAAGGGCAGATCCAATGTCAATAACATCTCATCTGACATTGACAAAAGAGTCAAGTTTGAAGAAAAGACCAACCAAAACAAAGGAGCTCAGTGCTATGAATGTAAAGGATATGGGCACATTAAAATAGAATGTCCCACCTATCTCAAGAGGAAAAAGAAGGGCCTAGCAGTTACTTGGTCTGATGGAGATTCTAAGAATGGATCTGAAGAAGAATCAGCCAAGCATGTCACTGTTTTGAACAGTGTATGCATATCTGAGGGTGACTCAAGTGAAGATGAGTTGACCTTTGATGAACTTGCAGTCTCATATAAACAACTATACAACAAGAGTGTTGAAGTATGTCAACTAGGCGAGAATCATAAGAAAATCATCAAGATATTGGAAGCTGAGAAGAAGGGGAATCTTGTAACCATTGACTCACTCAACAGTGAAGTCAAAATGTTAAACTCCAAACTTGATCAGATGACTAAATCTGTTAGGATGTTAAACCCTGGGACTGACACTTTAGAAAAAATCCTAAAGAGTGGTCAGCAAGCTGGAAACATGTCTGGATTGCGATTTGTAGATGAACAGAAACCCACCTTGAAACTAAAGGTTGAAAATCATAGACCAAAACGGATGTCACGACCAATGTCACAACATCAGAAGACCAAAAATATGAATCAGGCAAGGAGAAAGTCCCAAAGGTGGAGGTGTCACTACTGTGGAAAATTTGGACACATAAAACCTTTTTGCATCAGTCTGCATGGATTTCCTAGTCACCTTCATCAAAATGCTCCTGTCAAAAAGCACCAATGGGTGGCAAAGGAGGTTAGTATAATAGCTCATACTTCTCTGAGAGTGTCAGCTAAAGAAGACTGGTATTTTGACAGCGACTGTTGTAAGCACATGACTAGAATAAAGAATATCTTGATGGACATCAAACCACATTCCACTAAATATGTGACCTTTGGTGATGGAGAAAAAGGGGAAATCAAAGGGGTTGGGAGACTAAATTGTCCTGGAGTTCCTAACCTAGACAATGTATTGCTGGTGAAGGGACTGACTGCCAACTTGATAAGTATCAGTCAGCTCTGTGATCAAGGACTCAATGTCAACTTCACAAAGGGAGAATGTGTTGTCACAAATAGAGATAAAAAGGAAGTCATGAGGGGAGCCAGGTCTAAAGATAACTGTTACTTGTGGGAGCCTCAAATATCAATTAACTCTACTACTTGTTCTATAACCAAAGAAGAAAAGGAAGCCAAACTGTGGCATCAAAAACATGGACATCTTCATCTAAGAGGGATGAAAAAGATCCCTTCCAAGGAAGCTGTGGGAGGAATTCCAAAGCTGACTCTTTATGAAGGTAAGGTCTGTGGTGAATGTCAAGTAGGCAAGCAAACCAAGGCATCTCATCCAAGAGTTGGACATTTAACTTCCTCTAGAGTTCTGGAACTATTGCACATGGACCTGATGGGACCAATGCAAGTAGAAAGTATGGGTGGCAAAAGGTATGCATAAGTAGTTGTTGATGATTACTCCAGATTCACCTGGATAAATTTCATCAAAGAAAAATCTGATGTGTTTGAAGTCTTCAAAGATCTTTGCATTAAACTTCAAAGAGAAAAGGAGAGTGGTGTTATCAGGATCAGAAGTGATCATGGAAAGGAGTTTGAAAACTCTAAATTTGCTGAATTCTGCATAATAGAAGGTATCAGTCAAGAATTCTCCTCCCCTATTACTCCTCAACAAAATGGAGTAGTAGAAAGGAAAAAACAGGACTATTCAAGAATCTTCCAGAGCCATGATTCATGCAAAGAAATTACCTATGCACTTTTGGGCTGAGGTAATGAATACAACATGCTATGTTCACAACAGAGTTACCTTGAGAAAGGGAACATCTTCCACTCTGTATGAATTATGGAAAGGAAGAAAACAAATTGTGAATTATTTCCATGTGTTTGGGAGCAGGTGCTACATCTTGACAAATTGTGAACAAAGGAGGAAAATGGATCCCAAAAGTGATGAAGGCATATTTCTGGGATACTCTACTAACAGCAGAGCCTACAGAGTATATAACTCCTGAACAAAAGTCTTGATGGAATCCATTAATGTTATTATTGATGATCAGCATGAAGAAATCAATGTCATAGAGGATGTTGGAACATTCCTTGAGACACCAGCTGATGATTTAGTCAATTTTGAAGATGTTCAAGATGTAACTCCTGATTCTGATTCAGAAACTCTCAACAGAGAACCTTCTATTAGGATCCTTAAAGATCATCCCAAAGATCTTATCATTGGAGACCTCAACAATGGTGTAAGAACCAGAACCAGAGAAATCGTTTCAAATTCATGCTTTGTATCCAAGATTGAGCCAAATAATGTGAAAGAGGCTTTAACTAATGAATATTGGATCAAATCCATGCAAGATGAGTTGGAACAGTTTCAAAGGAATGAAGTGTGGGAATTGGTCCCAAGGCCTGAAGGAACAAACATCATTGGAACCAAGTGGATTTACAAGAACAAGTCTGATGAACAAGGAGTTGTAACCAGAAACAAGGCTAGATTAGTGGCACAGGGTTATGCTCAAGTTGAAAGAATTGATTATGATGAAACTTTTGCACCAGTTGCAAGACTTGAGTCAATCAGGTTGTTGTTAGGAATTGCCTGCATCCTGAAATTTAAACTATTCCAGATGGATATGAAGAGTGCTTTTCTGAATGGATATCTGAATGAGGAAGTATATGTGGCACAACCAAAGGGATTTGAGGATCCTAACTTGACAGACCATGTATACAAGTTGAAGAAGGCACTATATGGATTAAAGCAAGCTCTTAGAGCTTGGTATGAGAGACTAACTAAGTTTCTTACCACCAATGGATACAGAAAAGGAGGGATAGACAAGACCCTTTTTGTAAAGGATGAAGTTGGAAAAATCATGATTGCACAAATCTATGTGGATGACATAGTGTTTGGAGGGATGTCAGACAAAATGGTGAAACAATTTATCAATCACATGCAATCTGAGTTTGAAATGAGCATGTGTGGTGAACTAACTTACTTCCTTGGACTGCAAGTCAAGCAAATGGAAGATTCTATATTTATATCCCAAAGTAAATATACCAAAAACATAGTCAAAAAGTTTGGGGTGGACAATGCTGGTCACAAAAGAACACCTGCACCCAGTCATCTAAAGTTATCAAAAGATGAAAGTGGTACTAGTGTGGATCAAAGCCTGTACAGAAGCATGATCGGAAGCTTGTTGTATCTAACAGCCAGCAGACCTGATATTGCATTTGCAGTTGGTGTATGTGCCAGATATCAAGCAAATCCTAAGGTAAGTCACACAAATCAAGTCAAAAGGATTCTCAAATATGTGAATGGAACTTGTGATTATGGTATACTTTACTCTCATGAGTGCGATCCTACATTATCTGGATATTATGATGTTGACTGGGTTGGAAGTGCTGATGATAGAAAGAGCACCTATGGTGGATGCTTCTTCTTAGGGAACAACCTCATATCTTGGTTCAACAAAAAGCAAAATTGTGTCTCATTATCCACTACTGAAGCTGAATACATAGCAGCTGGTAGTACTTGTTCTCAGCTAGTCTGGATGAAGCAAATGTTAACTGAATACAATGTCACTCAGGATGTCATGACATTGTACTGTGACAATCTCATTGCTATGAATATTTCCAAGAACTCAATCCAGCATAGCAGAACTAAGCACATAGATATAAGACATCACTTCATAAGAGACATTGTGGAAGACAAAGTGATTTCCTTGGAACATGTGTCCACTGAACTACAGCTAGCTGACATCTTTACAAAGGCTCTAGATGCTGCTCAATTTGAGAATTTAAGAGGAAAATTGGGTATTTGCATGTATGAGGACCCATAGCAATTACTGGCACGTGAGAGTTTTAAAACTTTAATGCAGTCCACAACCTTGACCACAGAAACTCTCCATTCCATGAAAATGTGCTATATCACTGCATATACAATTTTCTCCGCCTCCTCCACTTTACAGAATTCTCAGCCTGCACTCCGCAACAAGATGACTTTCCATCATGATGCCTCTTCATCCAAGACCCCTCCCAAATCCTAAAAAGATGCCCCTCCCACTGCTGAAGAACCCAAGAGCAAGTATCCTCCTCCCACTACTGAAGAACTTAGGCGAATCAGAAACATGGAAGGCTCGACATACGTGGACAAATCCATTGGGGAAATTGTTGATGATATACTCAAGAAAGAACTGCCTTTTCGGGGCATCACCATTCCCCTGACTCGCATGGATCCACCTCACAATTCTGATATGCCAGAGGACGACCCTGATGACATCAATAAGGACATCTCATTATCAGATTCAGATGACAGTGATTCCAGTTCCTTTGAGGAAGATGAATAATGTGGACTGATAGTCTACAGTGGATCTCAGGTTGCTGGTTGCTAAGATGAGAATGGTGTGCTGCTGTTTGATTATTTCATTGGTTTTGTTTTGACTTTTGTAACAGCTTGCACTTGTGATGCTCTCCATGAGCAGTTTTTGTTTGTAATGACCCCAAACATGTGTAATGTTACTCATTATGATATATACTATGTTATTAGTTTGATCTTAATTGTGTCTAAAAAGGGGGAGAGAGTGTTAGATAACAGCAGGTAGTGACAGCAGGTTAGAGAAGTGTACCTTTCACAGGTGGAAGACTTGGCTGAATTGCTGCTACAAGTGTGTTGCAGGTGTGATACAGGGGTTGCTGCAAATATGCATGATTGGAGATTTTACTAATGTGCATGTGTGATAACAGCTGATGCTGTTAGTGATGTGTGTGTTTCTTGATGGAACCTAGTAGTATTGTAGCTGCTAGTAGGGTGTGTTTCTGCAGGGTGTTTGCAGAATGTATGTGGCTGCACCTCTTCAGGGGGAGTAGCATAGGATGTTGTGCTTCACAGGTGATTGTGCACTTCAGGATGTCATCCTGAATGTCATAACATCCATAATCCAGAGCAGGCTGGATGAATTTGTGCGACTGCAGGTTGGCTGCAGGTTGTGTGCATTGATGTATTGTGCATCAGTTGAGGGGGAGTAACCCATAATGTTGCTCAAAACATTGTGACATCTGTAGTGCTGACTACCAGATGATTGCGTATGAACAAGTTGATCCTGAGAGCTAACGGTGTGAGTATATGCAGACAACACTAATAGTGTGTAGCTAGTAGCTTTCCTGCATGATATGTTAGATTTCTGCTGCTTATAATATCTGATACTATAAAAGTGTTTTAGTCAAAAATTTGCCAAAGGGGGAATTTGTAGATGCTCTTGATTGGCTGCATTTTATGGCAAAACATTGTCATATGAATGAATGTCACAACTGATGTTATGACATACATGAAGAGTGTTCTGCAGGGAGAGCTAAGAGTAAGTGAAGCTGAATGTCATGACTGAATGTTATGACATCGATCGTATGACATCAAGGCGCGCGCGGTTTGTTTTTATGTTATTAGCTCAGGCTATACTTTAGGAAACAATCCAAGAAGCATAGTTATTTTAGGCGACATAACAGGCATTGCTGAGGATAACATTAAAGACTCCTGACCTGATGATAAGTGCGCAGCTTCCTGAAGAGAGGTTTATCTTGGGTAAACCTAGTTTTCTCCATTAAGGCCCAAAGCAAGTTTGTTGCTATAAATAATAGAAGGATCATTCCTAATAGGGCAGAGAGCTTCTGGAGAGAGACTGGAGAGTGTGTCTTGTGAGTGAAGAGGTTGTTCTTCACGTGGTTTGTGTGAGTGAAGAATTTTGGTTTTTCACGTGTGTCTTAGGATACTTGTATGCCAAGCAATTGTCAGCTGTATAACTGCATTAGTTTAGTGTGTATAAACGGTTGTGTTCATTGTGCCACTCAAAGCTTTTAAGCAAGAGGGATGTGTCACTTAATCAAAGTTGTGAAGCAAGATCAAGGTGTGTGTTTGAAGTGTGTCTTGATAACTCTATTGTAATTGGTTTATATCACTGAGGTGATTGAGGGGGGGTGAGTGGGAAACTCTGGTCTAGTGGTCTCTAGGCTGAAGTGTCATTGGGTAGGTCTTAAGTGAAGAGTGCAAACGGGTTGTTTGACTCTAAATTAATTCTACTGATAGTGAATTTCCTCCCTGGCTTGGTAGCCCCCAGATATAAGTGTGGTTGACACTGAACTGGGTGAACAATTACTTGTGTTATTTACGGCTTTCCATTTACAGCTTATTATTAAGTGCAGTAGTCTGTGTTACATTGGATGTCATAACATCTGTGATAACATCCATTGTGTGCTTGCCAGAATTTTAGCTCTTTTTCCTTTCTTTGTTTTGGATAAAATAAAAGTGTGGTGGCGAATTTGTTTTTTTAAGTTAAGTTGATCAATAACTTATACTCACAAATTTCCCCGCTACACCTGGTCTACAACCCATGAAGATATAACCTATAATATTACTTGCTACGAGGATCAACTAATCCTCAAACAACTATGCTCCGCCAAGAAAAACCCTAATTCTCTTCGAGAGCACGCTACAAATTCTTTTGAATTAAAGTCCATTGGTCACGTTTTGAAGCATTTGATTGAGAGAGTGAACATTATTTATTAATGTGCCTGCACAAAATGGTTAGTGATAATAAGCATATGCACAAAGATCGTATAACCTAAAGATGTTGATGCAAGACGATGTATAAAGAGGTGGGATCTTATGGGCAAAAATTAGGGTGTGACACAAAGCTTTTGATTTTATGTCTATCTATATTGTCCGTTTATCTGTGAAACTGGAATCAAGGGGGAGATCTCCTTGAAATATATAAACATGTTTGCATTTTTCATTTGCATACTCATTTGCATGGCAGGTGTTCTGGTTTTATTCTCATCTCTGCTTGGCTTTCTCTTATCAACAGGATTGCCGAATTCGGTTTTCACAGATATTCAACTCGGGGAAATCAATAGAGAGTCATGGATCAAGTAAAAGCTGAGCTCCATGAAGTTAGGACTCATATGATGAAATTTATGGAACTGATGCAAAATGTAGCTCAAGGACAGGAACAACTGAGAACTGTGGTCCAACCTCTAATTGCACAACTTGATGAAGTTGGTGTTCTACATGGTGGAATTTGTTTGGTCCCTCCTCCTAGAAGTGATGTCGGTCCTCAAAGTGATAATGGGCCTACTGTTGTTGTACCTCCGGGCGGAGGCATTGTTCATGGTCCTGGTAATGGTGTTGGTGGAGTAGGTATATGTGCAGTGCATGGGCTGCTGGGCCATAGTGGGATGAAGATCGTCAAGAGGACGTCTTCTTTATGTGTGACATGGACGTTGGTCTTCCACCAGAAGTCGACAAAAGGTTCAAGTTTAATGAAGAGAAGATGAGGGCATATGAGAATCAAAACTCATTAGGCCTTGACATGTCAGACCTTGGTTTGGTCCCTGGGGTAAGAATTCCTCTGAAGTTTAAAGTGTCCGACTTTGACAAATATAAGGGGACAACCTATCCTAAAACTTATATCCGTGCATACTACAGGAAAATGTATGCATATTCTGATGATGAGAAGCTCCTAATGCACTTCTTTCAAGATAGTTTGGTAGGACCGTCGTTGGAGTGGTACATGGGGTTGGAGAGAACTCATGTTAAAAGCTGGAGAGATCTTGCGGAAGCCTTCGTTCGTCATTACCAATACAATAGTGACTTGGCACCAAATAGGGTGCAACTACAGAATTTGTCTCAGATGAATAATGAAAGCTTTAAAGAGTACACCCAGAGATGGCGTGAGTTGGTTGCAAGGGTTCAACCTCTAGTGATGGAGAGGAAACTGATAGATATGTTTATGGCTATGTTGCCTAGGACGTACTATGAGAGGGTATTAAGAAAATGATTGATTAGGGTTATTTGCAGTTTGATAGAATTGGTGTGGAAAATGTGGAAGATGTCAAGGACAAGGCTAGTGATGATGGAAACGATATTGCCATAATTTCAATCCCTTACAGGACTATTAATATCTCAGCACCAGCAAGGCCAGCACATGTAATCATCACTATGCTAGGACCAGTGCCGTATGAAAGAACCAAGGTTATCCCATGGAATCATGGGGCTGAGGTCTTCTGCAATGGACAAAAGCAAGAATTGATGGGTTTTACTATTGATAACATAGTTGGTGCAGGAGGGATTACCCGTAGTGGAAGAGTCTTTTCTCCGCCTAAGGTTAATGTTGACAAGACTGATAAAGGTAAAGGGAAGGCAATTGAAGAGGTTGTGCAGCAACAGGCTGGTGGTGATAGTTCTTTTTCTAAAGATGCTAAAGAGTTCATGAAATTAAGCTGCAAGAATGACTGCAAGATTGTAGACCACTTGAATCAAACTCTATCAAAAATATCCATTTTATATTTATTGTATGCTCTGAGTCACACCACAATGCCTTGTTGAGGATTTTGAATTTTGTCTATGTACCCCAAGAAATCTCTATTAATCAGTTGGAAAGGGTATTGGCACACGTTAGTGCTGGTAGTGGTTCGGGCTTCACTGATCTAGACTTGATTCATGGCAAGAGGAATCACAATCATGCCTTGCATATTTATATGGAGTATAGAGGATCTTTATTGTCGCATGTCCTAGTTGATACAGGATCTTCACTCAACGTGTTGTCGAAGGAATCCTTAATGAAGTTGGATACTCAAGGTTTAATCTGTACACCAAAAGATCTATGTTTGGGGAGATAACAATGCCCATTCAGGTGGGACCTGAAACTTTTGAAGCGACATTTTATATAATGGACATTCAACGGCTTATAGTTGTCTACTAGGCTGACCTTGGATACATGTTGCATGGGCAGTAACATCGAATCTACATTAAAAGCTGAAGTATATGATGGAAGGGAAGGTAGTCATTGTTTGTGGAGAGAAGGATATAATGATCAGCCATCTATCAACATTCAAGTATATGGAAGTGGATGGGGAAATTCATGAGACTCTCTGTCAGGTCTTTGAAGCTGTGAAAATTCAAGGGAAGCCTCTTGTCGAGGTTAAAGGTCCAGAGGTTTCAATGTCTTCGTTCAAGGAAGCACGTGCAATTGTGGAATCTGATAACTTTCAGAGATAGGGCCAGGTTTTAGACGTTCATGCCAAGCAAGAAAAATTTGGTCTAGGGTACAAGCCCTCCAGCTCATCACAAGATCCTCCGAAGTATAGAGGACCTGTCAGATTCACCAGCGGTGGAGTTATTTTTGACAGAATTTATGCTATTAAGGATGACGAAGGAGACAGTAATTGCAACATGGATGCTTGGATTCATCCTTGTGTTCCCGTCCAGAGGCTATGCAATTGGACTGATGAGGATATCATTTAGATCACTCATGAATAGTAATTCTCATTATTTTTTATTATGTTCAGTCCTACATTCTGTCCAAGACGTAGTGACCCATCTGTGGGGCCTCTTTTTTTATTTGCATTATCATCATAAATAAAGGACGTTTTTTTCATTCAAATGTTTTGATCCCTGTTTTTCCTTTTTCCTTTTTGCATTTTATCAATAGAAAAATGGCAATGTGTTTTTTTTGTTGCATTTCATAATAAACATAAAACATCAATCATGCAGGTCTTTTATCTCGGATACCATCGATTATGATTCAGCTATGGCTTAGTATGACTTTGGTAATCCCATTTATCAAGCTGAAGAAGACACTGATGAAGATTATGAACTACTTGAGGAGTTAGCCAGAATTCTAAAGCAGGAGGAAAGGGTCATTTTGCCTCATCAGGAGGATATCAAAGTCATTAATTTAGGTACCGAGGATGATAAGAAAGAGGTCAGAATTGCGGCTGCTTTGAAAGACAATATCAAGAGAAGATTGGTTGAAATGCTCCATGAGTATAAGGATATCTTCGCTTGGTCTTACCAAGACATGCCCGGGCTGGATACAGACAATGTGATACACCGGTTACCTCTCAGAGAAGAATGTCCACCAGTGAAACAGAAGTTGAGAAGGACGGGGCCTGACATGGCAATCAAGATTAAGGAAGAGGTTCAAAAGCAGTTGGGCGCTGGTTTTCTTGTTGTCACAAATTATCCTCTGAGGGTTGCCAACATTGTGCTTGTACCTAAGAAAGATGGAAAGGTCAGGATGTGTGTTGATTACAGAGATCTGAACAGAGCAAGCCCGAAAGATGATTTCCCTCTCCCATACATTGACGTGTTGGTTGATAAAACTGCTCAATATTCTCTGTTTTCCTTCATGGATGGCTTCTCTAGGTATAAGCAAATCAATATGGCCCTAGAGGACATGGAGAAAACTACTTTCGTTACACTGTGGGGGACTTTTTGCTATAAGTTGGATTAAAAAATGTTTTGGCAACCTATCAGCGGGAGATGGTGACTCTCTTTCATGATATGATTCATCAAGAGATTGATGTCTATGTTGATGACATGATTGCAAAGTCACAGACGGAGGAAGGACATTTGGTTAATCTTCTGAAGTTGTTTGCAAGGTTGAGGAAATTCAAGCTGAGGTTGAATCCTAATAAGTGCACCTTCGGGGTGAGGTCTGGAAAGCTGCTAGATTTCATTGTCAATGAAAAGGGTATCGAGGTAGATCCTGCAAAAAACAAAGCTATACATGAAATTCATGAGACGAGGATGGAAGAAGAGGCTCATGGTTTCCTAGGGAGATTGAACTACATTGCAAGGTTCATCTCTCATCTTACAGCCATATGCGAGCTAATATTCAAACTGCTAAGAAAAGATCAAGCGGTCAGGTGGAATGAAAATTGTCAGAAAGCATCTGAGAAGATAAAAGAATATTTGCAGAAACCTCTGATACTAATGCCTCTAGTAGCAGGGATACCTTTGATCATGTATCGTTTGGTTCTTGAGAATTCAATGGGATGTGTGCTCGGTCAACATGATGAGACAGGTAGAAAAGAGCACACCATCTACTACCTGAGTAAGAAATTCACTGATTGCGAGTCGAGGTACTCGATGCTGGAGAAAACATGTTATGAACTCGCTTGGGCAGCTAAGCATTTGAGACAGTACATGTTGAACCACAAACCCTATTGATATCGAAGATGGATCTGATCAAGTATGTGTTTGAGAAACAAGTACTCTCCGGAAGGATTGTCAGATGGAAAATGGTTATGGCAGAGTATGATATCCAGTATGTTTCCCAAAAAGCCATTTAGGGAAGTGTTTTGTCAGAATATCTTGCTGAACAGCCAATTGAAGACTATCAGCCAATGAAGTTTGAATTTCTAGATGAAGACATCATGTTTCTTAAAGATGAAAGACTGTGATGAGCCTTTTCCTGTCGAGGGTCCTGAGATTGGATCTCAGTGGAGTTTGGTTTTTGACGATACTATTAACTCATATGGCAATGGAATCAGGGCAATCATTACAACTCCTCATGGTTCCCACGTACCGTTTATTGCCCGATTGACGTTCTCTTGCACTTACAATGAATCAGAATATGAAGCGTGCATTATGGGTTTGGAAGAGGCCATTGGTCAGAGGATCAAGAATCTTGATGTATATGGAAATTTAGCACTGATTGTTAATCAGATTGAGGGTTGGGTATTATTAGATGACTATGGAATTTGATTGCTTCAAGTACGCCAAAATGTACCATAAATTCCATATTTATGATGATAAGGTGCATGTGCCACCGACCCCTCTGAACATATTGACATCTCCTTGGCTCTTTGCTATGTGGGGCATTGATATGATTGGAAAGATTGAGCCAACTACTTCCAATATACATTATTTCGTTCTAGTTGCCATTGATTACTTTATCAAGTGGGGTGGAAGCAGCCTCATTTTCTAATGTCACGAAGCAGGTGGTCGCCCGATTCATAAAGAAGGACATCATCTATCGTTATAGAATCCTAGAGTGAATCATTACTGATAATGGTTCGAACCTGAACAACAAGATGATGAAGCAACTGTGCTAGAGTTTCAGGATTGAACATCACAATTTTTCTCTGTATCGTCCAAAGATGAATGGTGTTGTCGAGGCAGCGAACAAGAATATCAAGAAGATTGTGTAGAAGATGGTAGTAACCTACAAGGATTGGCATGAGATGTTGCCCTTTTCTCTACACGGTTATCGTACTTTGATACGTACATTAACAGGGGAAATTCCTTTCTCACTAGTGTATGGTACGGAAGCATTCCTACCATTAGAAGTTGAGATTCCTTCTTTGAGAGTGTTGGCTGATGTGAAGCTTGACGAAGCTGAATGGATGCAAGCCAGGTTGAATCAGTTGAATCTTATTGACAAGAAAAGATTGGCAGCCATTACACATAACCGGTTGTACCAGAGAAGGATGAAGAAAGCCTTTGATCAGAAAGTGCATCCTCGGTGCTTCTATACAGGTGATTTAGTTTTGAAAAGGATTACTCCTCAGACAGATCATAGGGTCAAATAGACAAAAACTACGAAGGTCCATATGTGGTAAGAAAGGTTTTCTCTAGTGAATCCTTGTTACTATATACTATAGATGGCGAAGACTTTACGTCCCCTGTGAATGCAGACGTAGTTAAAAAATACTTTGCTTAAAAGAGACTCGCTGGACCACAAAAAGAAAAAGTCCATGCAAAAATGGGGCATCTCGATAAACCACAAAAAGAAAAGGTCCAGGCAAAAATTAGGGATAAAAAGAAAAAGAATAAACCCGCAAAGTTGAAAACCTGAAAAGGAAACTTTGGCAAATATGGGTATCCCGGTAGATTAAAAACCCAAAAGAGCGATCCAGAGAAAAGTTAGGGATTTAAAAGAAAATGATTGCGGTCTGCGTTTGATCTGTAATTCATCTTGATACATGGTTATATGAAAGGAAGGAATTAGTTCAAGCAGTCTTTTCAGAAGGTGAAGCATTTGTGAATGTTAAAGACATACAGGTCATAGCTGAATCGACACATGGTGCCTATAAGTTCCCACATTGCCGACATTTGTATATTCTTTTTACTTTTTGCGAATTACCCCTTTTCAGGAATTGAATCTCAATTGCATCTTGCCTATTTGCAGGCATTCTATCAATAAAGTATTTGTTTCACTCAAAGAGCTTTCCTTTTTTGTTTTTACTTTTCCTCTTTTGTTTGTGAAAACGTTCGATATTTTTTATAAACATTACACGTGAAAACATTGGGTTTTATAGAGCATATTGAAAACAACAAATTTACTTGAACAATAGGTGTCATGAACGGTAACTGAGGTAGCCATTTCGCATGTAGAACATCCTATTACTTATTATATGTTTGCAGGATGACATGATCTTCTCCCCAGTAGAGCTTTCTCTCCTCAACAGTGAAGTTCTAACACTACCAGCAGAACATGGTGAAGTTCTCAACCATTCCTCCCCCACCGAAGATTGTGTTCCCCAGCCAAAGTCAATTTGTGCTCCCCCAACGAATGTACAGGAGTTGACTACATCAGATGGTGTTGGTATACAAGCAGGCAGTTGTTTAATAGAAAACTTATTGTTTGTTTTCTCACAGCAGAGGTTTTGTCTTCCCCTATAGGATCCTATCATCAGATCAGAAGTATTTCACCAAAAACGGTGTACACTTATCCCCAACTGGGTAAGGCTGAAGGATATTTCCCTAGTAGTAGAGTAAGCTCAATGTCATTCCTCAGTAGGTTTGGTATCTTTGACTTCTCTCCCTAAGAAGAGTTACACGTTGATTCCCTCAATAGATGAATCAATGGTGGTTGTTGTCCCTGGAAAAGTCCAATGATCATTGGCATTCTCCTATATCATATTTTTGGGACGATCTCCCAACATATGTTATTCATAATTCCCAGCAAAGTGGAGTTTTCAACATAGGTCTTATTCAGGAAAGCTATTTAGTGTGTCTTCCTCAGCAGAGTTTATTTGTTAATCTTCTCAGCACTTCTCCCGGTGGTGTTCTTTTGCATAAGCATTTGCATTGCATCTTCCCAAACACGTAGCATTTCTATTTCGTATGGAGCATTACGCCATATTTAAACATATGCATTCAAAGCATAAGCCATATTTGATATCTTTGTTGTCAGTCATTTCTCCAGCAGATAATGGCATAACTCAGGAGATTTTGTGTTACTTTATCCCTGGTAGAAAAATCATTGATAGGTGTGTTCACCTTACTTGCATTCCCCGACAGAGTTTGTTTGTTTAAACTTCTCTTTCCTCCAGCGGAGCTTTCTTTTCAGGTTGTAAGTCGGTTGATTCTACTTCCTGTATTTTTGTTTATCCCAATTTTTGGTTGGTATCTTTTGTGGGTTGTATCCCAACTTTTGGTTGGTATCCCTTGTAGTTATCCTAACTTTTGGTTAGTACCCCTCTTATTTCATCCCAGCTCTTGGTTGGTACCTTTCATCCTGAACTCTCCTTCGGTCGGCGCCTCGGTTATCCTAACGTTTAGTTAGTACCCGTTATTATCCCAACTTTTGGTTGGTATTCCTTTGTTTATCCCAAATCTTGGTTGGTATCTTTTATGGGTTGTATATCAACTCTTGGTTGGTACCCCTTGTGGCCATTCTAACTTTTGGTTAGTATCCCTTTTGTTGATTATCCCAACTCTTGGTTGGTCATCTCCAGCTTTATCCCAACTCTTGGTTGATACCCTTTCGTGTGAAGTCTTCATCCCAACTCTTGGTTGGTATTCTTCATTGTGATTTCACCTTTGTTCGGCACTCCGATCATTCTAACTTTTGGTCAGTAGCCTTTATCCCAACTTTTGGTTGGTAATCTTTCGTTATCCCAACTTTTGGTTGGTACTCCTTGCCTCATCCCAACTCTTGGTTGGTATCTTTTTCAAGTTATCCCAACTCTTGGTTGGTACTCTCCCCAGTGAAGTCTCCATTTTTCTTGGTAACTTTTCCTTTATCCCAACTTTTGGTATCCTTCATCGTGGATTCTCCTTCGGTCGGCATTTCGGGGATTCTAACTCTTGGTTAGTAGCCTTTATCCTGACTTTTGGTTGGTATTTTTTTCCTCACATGTTCGCCTTTGGTCGGTGTCCCGGTTATTCTAACTTTTGGTTAGTATCCTTATTCCAACTCTTGGTTGGTATCCTTTGGTTGTTTATCCCAATTCTTGGTTGGTATCTTTTGTGGGGTTTATTCCAACTTTTGGTTGGTATCCTTCGTATTCCAACTTTTGGTTGGTACCTTGCCTTTCTTTTCCCGACTTTTGGTTGGTATTATTTATCTTTATCTTTCCCACAGGTTGCAAATTTTTGGGTTCTCTTGGTATTCAATCTTTGTGTACTTTGAATGTTTGAAAGTCATTTCTATCATCCTTCCAGGTTCAAGTCGATTGAATAGGGGCAGCTGTAGCACCCCAAAATTTGCCCTTTCATTTTGACCATAACTAGCTTATGTTTCTGCATTTTGCATTTCTGCATATCATGGCATTGGTTCTTGAGACATGGGATCAAAGTGTTTCTATGGCTCAAGGTTTTCTTTTATTGCAAGTTTTCAAGCAGCAAGCATCAAAGGCTTCGCATTTATTTTGCTCAGTAATCGAGTGCCTGATTTTATTTTTTCAGCAAGTTATTTTTAGCATAGGAGACAGTTCACCGGTTATCTCGAGCATTTTCACAGGTGCAATATCAAAAGGCAAGTTTCATAGGCTTAACGTGGCTCAGAACGGGTGGAAACGGACGCTTATGCAAGTTTCCCTCCAAATGGCGCAATTTTTCAAATTTGTGAAGGGTTAATCGACTAACCCATTTGCACTAGCAAATGGTTGATCGATTAACCAAAGTAATTTTTGCCCAGATACGTGCATTTTCAATGCTGCCACTTTTGGGGTCCATTTTGATCATTTGTGAATTGGTTTTTGCATCAGTAGAAGGATCTAGAATCACTCCAAATTTTGATTTACCAATCTAATTTCCCTCTAAATTTCCATTCCTAATCCCATTCCAATTTTCAAACCCTCACTCCAAACCACAATTTTTCTTAAATTCTCTCAACTTTCTCTCAATTCCCTCATATTCCAAAACTCCATTATGTCACAACTGCGAAAAACAACTGGCGAAAAGAACAGAAGATTTGCCACCAAACGTTATTTATCCCAAAGAGAAGGAAAGGAAACGATCGAAGAAAACCTAAGAGGAAGGAGAAGACAAGTTCATCGCAACCAAATATTGGGTTCGGGAGTCGGTTACACAAGGGGAAGGTATTAACACCCCTCACGTCCGTTGTACTCAATGGGATCCACGCTTGTTGTTTGATCAAAAGGGTGTGTTATCCAAAAGTTATTGTTAAATAGGGTTGGGGGATAAAAAGGAGACTCGATAGGACATCGCCGCCCTATGCCTACGTATTCCCTCGTGCAATGGGAAAATCAAAGTCAATGTAGTTCGGGAAACTACAGGTGATGGGGGAAGGTTGCTCACCAAGACATTGATGTCTTGTGCCTTTGTATCCTCATCTAGTATGAGAAATTAGAGCTAACGTAGTTCAGGTAAACTAGACCACTGGTTGGTTAAGTATTTTTTAACAAGTGTCGTCAAGTTCCCATTCCAGCAGTTAGGGTCGATGCCTGTTTACGATAGAACGGAAAAGTAGCATACTCTTTTTTGAAAATAATTTTAAGAACAATCCCGAGGATAAAAAGGTTTGAATTTTCTTTAAGAGTTTTAGAGAAGTGAATTGAAGGTCGTTTGAGATTCACGTTGCACTAAAGGCTATGACATAGGAGCGAATGCATCGCATATCGCTCAAAGGGCATACACTAAACACTCTAGACAAGTGAAGAGAAACCCCTCACTCATCATTTCTCACATACTTAAGGCTCGTGGCGTACAACATTCATCATTCGTTATTAAGTGTCTTAGAGATTGTTTGAGATGAAAAGAGAAGACACCAAGAAAACACTAAATGGAAACTGGAAAAAAAACCCTAATGTTATCATGCAAAGTGGTCCTAAAGTTAGGATGAAAAGGAAGTCTACTTAATGTTATCATACAAATGATGGACCTAAAGTTGAGGTAAAAGGGATTATCCTAATTGTTATCATGCAAAGGATTGAAAGTCTAATGTCTCTTCTACTCCCATCTTAAACAGAGGGACTAGGAATCCTAAGGGATCATGTGGACAAGCACAAGTAAACACCAATCAATTCAATCAGAAATGAAAACAAAATGAAACTTAAACCAGTTCCAAAAAGAAAAAGAAAGATGAAGAAAGAAGAAGATGAATGAAGCATGGATAAACAAGAAGTCATTATCAAACCAAGATGAAGACAACAAGCACATTCATTTCAAATTCAAACAAAGCAAACATCATCAAATCAACATCAAACAAACATTCCCCAACACATAATTTCCTCATAATTTTAAATGCCTCAAAAATACTTTTAAACCAATTAAAATTTACCAAATAAATCAAGAATATATGAAAAATAGAAAAACTAGAAATAAAAATCCAAGAAAATCACCATAGGTTAAAAACCATCATAGGATCATATAATATTTTTCTCATAATTTTAAAATGCCAAAAAATAATTTTAAACCAATTAAAATTGGCTCAAACAAATTAAAATTCAAGAAAATAAGCAAACTAAAAAATAAAAATCAGAAAGAAAAAAGTAAAAGGAAATTTTAGAAATTATTTTGGTATATTTCTGATTAAAAATGAATTTTCTATGAATTTTTGAAAATAAAATGAATTTAAACACAAATTAGAAAAATAAAATAAAATAGAAAAAACAAGATGCGTTGGATTATGCATCATTAAATGACGTGGCTAATCCAAATGCCAGAAAGCGCGCATCCATGGTGGATCTGAGTCAATCTCATCATTTCCAACCAGCGAAAGTCAAAAGCACTAGATTAAAACAAGTGGCATGATGGACTGTGAGATCATCATCTTCAACCTCTAGCCATTGAAAAATTTCAGAGAATGCATAAATTTGTGGATCCTTCAAACCATAATTATTGGAGCTCATAGTGGTTTCATTTGATGCATCTTTTCAAGACGATCTTAACCATATCATTGTGGCATATTTCTTTAAACCATAGCTCACTCGATTTGAAAAAAACCAGAAAGAAAAGCAAACACGGATTAGAAAATCTAACTCAACCAAAAACAAAAATCTAACAATTCTAATAGCATTAGCACATCAAGGACTACATCTTAGCAACAAATTTGAGTTGAAATGGTTAAGAATTATACCTGTTGAAGTTCAACTTCAGAGCTCTGGAAATGGAGTCCCCTGGATTGATTCAGGCCACGATCCTTCAAGTTCCTGAGTTGGTTAGTTTCACTGAATGTTGGTGAAGCTAACTGAATGGAAAATTTGAGTGAATAAGGTGTGGAAATGAAAATTCAAAGTTCAAGCTTAAGAGTTCAAATGGGATCTCAGCAGGGTGATTTTGGCTATCAAAGCCTGTGAAAATGAGTGGAATGATTCCCTTATTTATAGGGGAAGCTTTCTGATTGAAGAGGGAGTGTAAATGATATGAATTGAGGTGAATTCGTGCACACCTGCATCATGAGCAAAGTTTGACTTGAAAACTGCCAAAACTCACTCAAACCTTGCGTTTCAAGGCTCTAATCAACCCAGGAAAGTTGGATAATCATGTTTAGACTGAATTCGTGCCTTAATTTGGTGATTAGAGGCCAATTAAAGCAATTTTAATTCTGACTTGACGTGGATTTTCAGTTTTGAAATTCAATCTTTGCAACCATGGTGCTCACAATGTAGGAGGCTAATGATTCTTCTTGCATTGGGTAAAGGATGATGCAATCTTTGCAATGTGAAAAGAAAGTATTGATTTGGAAATTTGAGTTGGGAGATATGATCCTTCAAAGTAGCCTCCATGAAAAGGTTCAAAATTACAAAACACTTAGAAAAATTTCAAGTCTTTTTAGGGACCAAAAGTGACCTATAATGTTTTAATAAAACTCAAATCCTTCCATGGGTTTTTGACACTTCCACCTTAAATCAAAGTTGTAGAGGACATCCTAAAGTTCATTATAGAAAAAGAATAGACTCCAAATGATGAAAATTGACCAAGTTATGAACTTTTGAAGTTGACTAGAAAATCCTTTCAAAACTCAAAATGACCTATAATGTCATCAAACGTTTGATGACCTTCCAAGCATAATTTGATTTTTCCTTGCAAAGAGAACTTGTTAGGGATGATGAGAAAAGTTCATTAGAAAAAGAACCACCTTAAGATGTTGAAAATTGAAGAATTTATGCCCATTTGATCATAGCCTCTACAAATTACCAAATTAGGTCAACCACCTTGAACCAACTTTGAATCTCTTAATTATTTCTTGCAAACCAAGACATGGTGAACCACATATGATCTTAGAGTGATGTTGCCGTGAATCATGCTTGATGATGAGATGTCTTTGGGGCTTTAGAATTGTCCTAAATTTAAAAGGAAACCTTGCTTGAGGTTGAAGAAACATGTTTCTCTTTTTTGAGAAACAAACCATGATACCTTGATTCCTTGTCTTAGGATAATGCTATGCAAAATGAAGATGAAAATACAATGAAACATAAGCTAAAATATAAAAGAAAGATGGGAAATTTTGGGGTTCTACAGCTTCCCCTATTCAAACAACTTGGACTGGAAGAGATGAAAAGCGATCGCTTTCAAACATTCAAGGTAAAAGGTGATTGAATACCAAAAGGACCCGAAAATTTGTATCCTGCGGGGATGTACAAAGTGTAAAGATTTCCAGCCGAAGGTGGATTTAACATTATCAGGTACTAACCAAAAGTTGGAATAACTGAAGTGGTAACTGTGAGCAACAATAATGGCTACTAACCAAAAGTTAGGATCACCGGAGAGTAACAACCAAAAGTTATGAGTAAGAGGCTACTAACCAAAAGTTAGGATCACCGGAACACCGACCGAAGGCGAACATACAGAAATGAAGACCACCAACCAAAAGTTGGGATAACGACTTCACAGGGGAATATAATTGAGGACTACCAACCAAGAGTTGGTATAACATCCAATCAAGCAACGGACTACCAACCAAAAGTTGGGATAACATCCAGGAAATAACAGACTATCAACCAAAAGTTGGGATAACATCCAGGGAATAACAAACTATCAACCAAAAGTTGGAATGACATCCAAAATACAGCAGACTACCAACCAAAAGTTGGGATAACATCCGAGAGACAAACAGACTACCAACCAAAAGTTGGAATAACATCCAAGAACAAACGGACTACCAACCAAGAGTTTGGATAACATCCAATTGAGCAACGGACTACCAACCAAAATTTGGCATAACATCCAGGAAATAACGGACTACCAACCAAAAGTTGGGATAACATCTAGGGAATAACAGACTACCAACTAAAAGTTGGGATGACATCCAAAAAACAGCGGATTATCAACCAAAAGTTGGGATAACATCCGAGAAACAAACAGACTACCAACCAAAAGTTGGGATAATATCCAAGAGACAAACGGACTACCAACCAAAATTTGGGATAACATCCAAGAGACAATGCCAAACAAATATTAGAGTAAAGGCTACTAACCAAAAGTTAGGATCACCCCTAAAGGAAGACTACCAACCCAAAAGTTGGAATCGTCAACAAATAGACAGATGGCTACCAACCCAGAGTTGGAATCACCAAGACACTGACCGAATGCAAACTGCCAACACGAAGACTACCAACCAAAAGTTGGGAAAATGAATCCGCGGGGAACAAAGTAGAGGACTACCAACCAAAAGTTGGGATAACACCCAAGAAGAGCAATGGACTACAAACCAAAATTTGGGATAACATCCATGAAGATGACTATGCTAGGGATTACCAACCAAAAGTTGGAATAATATCCGGGATAGGCAGGAAGTAGAATCAACTGACTTATGACCTGGAAGAGAAACTCCGCTGGGGAAAAAGAGGTTTAAGCAAACAAAATATGTCTGGGAGTAAGATGAACACATTCACCAATGATTTTTTCCGCAGGGGTAAATATAACAAGATCTTAAGTCATACCGTTATCTGCTGGAGAAATGTTTGGCAATAGTGATATCAACTTGGTTTATGCTTTGGATACATGTGTTTGAATATGGTGTAATGCTCAATATGAAATGGAAATACTACACGTTTGGGAGGATGAAATGCAAATGATATGCAAAAGAGCACCACCGGGAGAAGTATTAAAAAGAAACAGCAAACCAAACTCTGCTGAGGAGAGCGCTTTGAATGGCCTTCTATTGGGGGTTGTGAATAACCACCCTTTGGGAGAACGTCTCAAAAATCTGACTTTGAATAATGTCAATGATTATTGGACTTTACTAAGCATATTAGCCACTGTTGATTCACCTGTCAAGGATATTAACGCCAATCTCTGCTTGGTGCAAAAGTTTCCTTTTCAGGTTTTCAACTTTCCGGGTTTATTCTTTTTTCTTTTATCCCTAACTTTTTCCTGAACCTTTTCTTTTTATGGTTCGCCAGGTGGCCCCATTTTTTCCTAGACTATCTTTCTATGTCCAGCAGGTCTATTTCAAGCAAAGTATTTTTTAACTACGTCTGCGTTCACAGGGAACATAAAATCTTTACCCTCCATGGTTGACAACAATAAGGATTCACCGGAGAAAACCTTTCTTACTACGTATGGATCTTCATAGTTAGGAGTCCACTTGCCCCTGTGATCTGTTTGTGGAGGGAGGATACTCTTCAACACTAAGTCACCTATCTAAAAATACTGAGGGCGCATCTTCTGATCAAAAGCCTTCTTCATTCTACTCTAATACAAACGACTGTGGGCGATGGCTGCCAATCTCTTTTCATCAATCAAACTAAGTTTGTTTAACCTAGCCTTTACCCATTCTGCTTCATCAAGCTTCACATCAGATAATACACTTAAAGAAGGAATCTCCACTTCTAATGGTAGGTCATCTTCCATACCATATACTAGCGAGAAAGGTGTTGCCCTAGTAGATGTATACATCGAAGTACGATAACCATGTAAAGCAAAGGGCAACTTCTCGTGCCAATCTTTATAAGTCACCACCATCTTTTGCACGATCTTCTTGATGTTCTTATTTGCTGCCTCAACAGCATCATTCATCTTTGGACGGTACGGAGAAGAATTATGGTGTTCAATTTTGAAAATCTAACACAGTTCCTTTATCATCTTGTTATTTAAATTTGAACCATTGTCAATAATGATTCGTTCTGGTATTCCGTAATGACAGATGATATCCTTCTTTATGAAAAGAGGAACCACTTGCTTGGTGACATTGGTAATGGAAGTTGCCTCTACCCACTTGGTGAAATACTCAATTTCTAACAAGATAAAGTGATGTCCATTGGAAGCATTCAGCTCAATTTTCCCAATCATATCAATGCCCCACATTACAAAGGGCCAAGGAGACGTCAATGCATTTAGAAGACTCAGTGGCACATGCATTTTATCGGCATAAATCTGGAATTTATAGCATTTTCTGGCATATTTAAACCAATCAGACTCCATGGTCATCCAGTAATACCCTGCTCTCAATAATTTTCTAGACATTGCATGTCCACCAGCATGAGTACCAAAAGAACCTTCATGGACCTCCTCCGTCAGCAAGTTTTCTTCATGCTCGTCCATGTAACGCAGTAAGACCATGTCAAAGTTTCTTTTGTGTAGCACATCATCCTTGTTCAAGTAGAAATTACCCGGCAGCCTCCTTAGAGTCTTCTTGTCTTTACTTGATGCCCCCGGCGGATACTCTTGAGTCCTAAGGAAATGTCTGATGTCAAAGTACCAAGGCTTTCCATCTGATGCTTTTTCAATTGCAAATACGGAATTCGGTCTATCAAGATGCATTATAGTGATTGTTGGAGCTTCATTCTAGAAATTCACTTTATACATTGATGACAATGTTGCCAAAGCATTTGCCATTTGATTTTCAGCCCTCGGTACATGATGAAACTCGACTCTATCAAAGAATGGAAGCAATCTACTCACATAGTTCCTGTAAGGCACCAGGTTAGCCTGAAAAGTTTCCCACTCTCCCTTGATTTCATTGATGACTAATGTTGAATCTCCATATACATCTAAGTTATTGATTCTCAAGTCAATAGCTTCTTCTAGACCCATGATACATGTTTCATATTCAGCTTCATTGTTTGTACAGGCAAACGTAAATCGGGCAATGAACGGTATGTGGGAACCATGAGGCGTTGTAATAATTGCCCCAATTCCATTGCCATATTGTCGCATCGCTGCGAGGAGGGGCCGACAAGGACAGAAGAGTCTCCACCGTTCATTATTTATCCCAAAGATAAGGAAAGGAAACGATCAGAGAAAACCTACGGAAAAGGGAGAAGACAGGTCATCGCAACCAAATCTTGGGTTCGGGAGTCGGTTACGCAAGGGGGAGGTATGAGCACCCCTCACGTCCGTCGTACTCGACGGGATCCACGCTTGTTGTCTATCTCAAAGGGTGTTTATCTATCTAAGCTACAAGCCATAGGGACAAAAGAAAATAAAAGAGACTCGATAGAGCATCGCCGTTGTATGCCTACGTACTCCCTCGTGCAATGGGAAAGTCAGAGTCAACATAGTTCAGAAAACTACGGGTGAAGGCGGGGGAAGGTTGCTCACCAAGACATCACTGTCTTGTGCCTGCGTATCCTCGTCTGGTACGAGAAATCAGATCAAACATAGTTTGGGCTAACAATACCATAGGTTGGTTCAAGTGTTTTAACTGAGTAGGGTTAAAACTTAGTTCTAGAAATTAGGTGTATGCAGCTCGACCATTGGAGACTTAGGCGTTACCTGTTTGCGGTAGAACCAAGAGTTAACAAAACTCTCATTATGAAAAAAAAATTCCATTAATCCCGAATGATAAAAAAGATTTGATGTTGTTTTTGAAGTCTTTTAAGAAGAATAAGTGAATTGAATTTGTTTGTAATTCATTATGCACTAAAGACTATGACTTAGGAGCGAATGCGTCGCATATCGTCCAAAGGACATACGCTAAACACTCTAGACAATTGAAAGGAGGCCCCCCAATCATCATTTCCCAGATGCTTAAGGCTTGTAGCGTACAACATTCATTATCCATTATTAAGTGTTTTGAAAGTGTTCTGAGATGAGAAGAGAAAGACACACTAAAAGGGAAACTAAACTCAACCTAATGTTATCATGCAAAGTACACATATGATTGGGATGAAAAGGGAAAGCTATCCTAATGTTATCATGCATGGGTTCAAACCTAATGTCTATCATAATCAATCTTGAACAAGAAAGATTATAGGTCCTAAGGGAACATGGCAAAGAAGAAAGAAGAAGAAAGCATAAATGAAACAAGAAAGGAAGAATATAAAGATGCAAACATGCAATGCAACACAAAGGAGAAAAGGGAGGAAAAAAGTGTGGGGTAACAACCAACACAAGCACATCTCAACCTCTTCAAGCAAACAAGAATATGCAAAACAAAATGAGAGATGCAAACCAAAGAACTTAAACAAGTTCAAGCCAAAAGTGAGATGAAGTGGGAGAAATAGAATTCCTCCAACCTCTTGATCATCAATCACTAACAAAGGCAAAGAAAACAAGCAAAAATAGAAAACATGATCAATATGAGGATGGGAGATAAGGCTTGGGAATCAAGCAACACAAAACGAAACTCAACCAAAGGCATCACCATGATCGTGGAAGAAAAGAACAAAAGAAGTTCTCAAAATGGCCACTCATCCAAGTCAAACTCAAAGTGCAACCAAGAGGCACCAAATCAACTTGGATGAGTCCCCAAAGTCCTAGGACAGAAGTGAGAACAAGAGGAGAGGATAGGAAATCCAAAGAAAGAAGCAAGCCAAAGCAAGTTGCAAGATAAGGCATGGTAAAGAACCTAGGTTCTAAACACTTTCAACGTTCAACACTAAATGGAAAGCCTTAAACAAATGCAACTTACAACATGAACGAAACAAGTGTGTGACCTAAAAATTGGCAACCAACCACTTCAGCATGTTAGGAATGTGAATCAAAAATATTTGGAAGCATATGGGATCCACAAGGGTCATTTCCCATCAAAACTAGGTCAAGTGTGTGTGTGAACCATCCTTAGGGGTAGCTTGACTTGCAAGGTACTCCAAAAATAGGAAAATAGTTCAAATAAATCCAAATAAAACACACAAAGCACTTAAAGATGTTGGCAACCAGGGGCCAACACAACAGAACCAAAGTTTATTCAAAACATCACCAAAGAAATTGATCCACTAGGGTGCCCCATTTTGAAGGAGGTTGTCGAGGGTCAAACAAATGGACATAAAAGTCAACCAAAAATAGGTCAAACCTTGACCAAAACCATCCTCAGAGGCATCTCAACTCATCATCAAAATAAGGAGAAAGCCTCATTCATTGGTGATTAAAATTGGTTCAAAATTCAAGCAAGAACAAACATGAATAACAAAAGAAACCATTAAAAATACCTCCACTTGTAAAATCCCAATTAAATTGAAAAAACTAAAATAAAATGAAAATAAAAATTTGAGAAAATTAATTAACACCCTAAGGTGTAAGAAAATATTTTTTATGGGATTTTATCACACTTGGAGCTATTTTTAAAAATGGAAAATCAAAACAAAAAAGAAATAAAAATAAAATAAAACAAATAAAATTGAAATAACATGAAAGGGTGTAAATAGCAACAATCAGTGTTGAAAACATTGGACTGGATCAGAGAGGGGGTGCCAAAAGCAGCCAAGGCCCAAACCAACACACACTCAGCTCACTAAGCAAAACACACCGTATCACTAATCCAACGTGGATTTCAACGTGCCAGCAAGCCAAGTCAAACACATCTGAAGCATTCATCTCATCAAGTCAAGAGGTCAAACATGAACACCTCAGCTTGTCCTGAGTTTGAACCAGACGCCAGAGCCCTAGCACCGGTCGTCTTCTCCGGCAAGATGGCCGGAGTTCAGGTTCCCAAACTCCACCAAATCATAGCAAATCTTACATCAAAATGAAGCTGAAGTGATGTAGATCATGAATCCATGGTTCATTTTCCTTAAACAAGCATAAACAGAGAGAATCGAACGGTGAAAGATTGGAGTGCTCAATTGAAAAGTTCATCAAACATAGCAATTAAGCATGCAAACATTGCCTACAAGATGTAGGGCTTCAGATGCGACCATAATGACCTAGGTTCAGTGCCTAATCATGAGAGAAATTTGGAAGAGAAGATTACCTAACGAAGTGTTTCCCTTGAAAATCAGAAAACAACCGTTGATCTTCTAAATCTAACTTTGGTGACTCACAGGATCGATCAGATTGATCCTAGGACATGTGCTAAAAGGTTTTCCTTGAACATTTATCTAAGTTTTACACTTTTACAATATTTGGGAGAAGGTTCTTTAAACGTTACCTATTCGACTCTAGGAGAAAAACCAAATAAAGTTCTAGCAAAGAAAAGATACAAGTTTTAAGAGAAATAAGTTGAGAATGAGGATGAAGTAAAGAGAGAATAGAAAGGGGAGAAGGTTGTGTTGCACCCCAAAATTTGACCAACTTATTTCACCTGATTCTATGTTTCATAGCTTTAGCATTTGCATATTAGAACATGAACATAATTCATTCATATGCATAGCATAGCATGGGCAAGCCATCCAACAAGGGATCAAATGTCATTCTTATTTCAAAAAATCATGTCAAGAGGTTCTTATTCAAGTTCATGACTATCCAGGTTACCAAGAAAGAAAGAGAAGTTAGTGGACCAATCAGTGGGTTTCTCTCCTATCCTGAGGGGGTTTGAAGACTATCAAAGAGGTTGTGGGCCATGAACTGAGGGCATGGAATGTATATAGGAATCATGGAAGACCTAGAGGGTCATTTTGAGAGTGAGACAAGTCATTGATGTGATTACAAGAGTTACAAGTGAAGACAGTCAACTAGGGTTTCATCTGAGTCAACCCTGGGTCAACCCTAAGCCAAATGCTTGATTGAAGGGCATCAAGGCCTATTTGGAGGATGTGGGATTCATCATTTGATATGTGGATATGGATGTGGTGTTGTGCCAAGGAGAAATCAAAATAAATCAAGAAGAAGAGAAGTTTATAAATTAGGGTTTCTGAGTAAAATCCCCTAGTTTAGGTCAAACTTCCAAGCAAAGTAATTCAAAATGCAAGTCTCAAATGGATCCTTGGCCAAAATGAAACTTGTAGAGTATCTCAATACCTTTAATTTGAGTGGTGGAAGGCATCAAGGAGATTTGTAGAACTCAAGTTATGGTTCTTGCAAGTTACAGGTCATCAGAGGCATCTGAAATTTGTCTGTGAAAGTTACTTGACTTCCAAGCAACTTTTTCCCCTTAAGGAGTTTTCAATTGGATTTTTGGCCAGAATGAAAGTGTCCCTCATGATCTTAGCTTTCTACAAAGGTATGGTATGCCTCAATCTGATTTGTGGAGCTCTACTTATGATCTTGACAAGCCAAGGGCATTTTGGTCATTTGGAAGTTATAAGTCATTTCAAGCATAAGGCCATATCTCCTACTTCCAAGCTTCAAATGGAAAAATCTTCAACATCAAACTTGCTTAGAATGATGTTTTAAGGCTAGTAGGGAGGTCATGAGATGTGGAAAAGGCTCATATCAAAAAGTGATAAAAATGGCCTAAAAATGAGGCATAAGTTAATTCAAGTGAATTTGAAAAATGGAAATCCCAAGTTATAAGTCCAAACCATGTCATATAATAGGTCATTTTGACTCCAAATGACATTATAAGAACAATGGTTCAGCCACAATTTTGATTTGAGGCTTGGATCATAGGGTTGCTTTGTAATTTGATTGCTTGCATAATAGGGTACCAAACCAAAACTCAAAATAAACTCAATACACAAGGAAAATATGCATTGTAACTAATCCAAAATATCATGTGGGGATAAATTCAAGTTGGTTACAAAGGTTACAAGGCATTTGGCATGAGATACCATGTGGTGAGAAATGAAAATTCAAAATACCATTGCATGAAATCTTCAAATTCTCATTAGATGATTCTAGGGGGTTCTAGACTGTTTTAAACCTCTCTATATAACCATTGTGACTTGCTCATATGCAAGGTTGGTGTTAATTGGTGTAGATAAGAGAGATTAAGATCAAAATTCCTCCATTACAAATCACATTCAAGCTCTTGATTCTTCTTCATTGCAATCTGTTGCACCCTAAAATTTGCTCAACCTACTTCACTTAGTTTATGTTTCAATTGCATTGTCATTTGCATATTAGGTCATGTACATAATTCATTCATCTGCATAGCATAGCATGGGCAAGTCATCCAACAAGGGACCAAATGCACTTCTTATCTCTATGAGCATATCAAGAGGTTCTTATTCAAATTCAATCTTAGCCAAGTCATCATTTGAGAAGTTAGTGGACCAAGCAGTGGATCTATCTCCTATCTTAAGGGTATTTGAAGATCATCAAAGAAGTTGTGAGCTATGAATTAAGGTCATGGAGGGTATATAGACATCATGGAAGACATGGAGAGTCATTTTGAAAGTGAGACAAGTCATTGATATGATCACAAGAGTTGCAGTTGAAGACAGTCAACTAGGGTTTCATCTGGGTCAACCCTAGGTCAACCCTAGGTCAAATGATTGATTGAAAGGCATCAAGGTCTATTTTAGAGATGTGGGGTTCATCATTTGGCATGTAGATATGGATGTGGTGTTGTGACAAGGAGAAATCAAGAGAAATCAAGAAGAAGAGGAGTTTCTAAATTAGGGTTTCTGTGTAAAATCCCCCGATTTAGGTCAAACTTCCAAGCAAGATAATTCAAAATGAAAGCTTCAAATGGATCTTTGGCCAACATGAAACTTGTATAGGATCTCAAGACCTTTAATTTGAGTGGTGGAAGACATCAAGGAGATTTATAGAACTCAAGTTATGGTCCTTGCAAGTTACAGATCATCTGAGGCATCTGAAATTTTGTCTATGAAAGTTACTTGTCTTCCAAGCAACTTTTACACCTCAACGAGTTTTCAAATGAATTTTTGGCCAACATGAGAGTTGTTCCTCATGATCTTAGCTTTCTATAAAGGTATGGTATGCCTTCATATGATTTGTGGAACTCTACTTATGACCTTGGCAAGCAAAGGGTATTTTGGTCATTTGAGAATTACAGGTCATTTCAAGCCTATGCCCAAAACTCATACAAGGAAGCTTCAAATGAAAAACTTCACAACATCAAACTTGCTCCAAATGACATTTTGAGTCTAGAAAAGTGATCATAAAAGTTTGGAAATGCTCATAGATCAAGGTTCCAAATTTGGTCAATTAAAAAGTGAATTTAATGAATAAAAGTGACCTAAAAATGAGATTTTTCATAACATGTCCAAATGGGATGAAATTATAGGTCATTTTGATTGGAAAGAATGTTTTGAGACCATTGGCAATAGTGGATTTTTGAGTTTAGTTCAAAGTTTGAGAGATATCATTGGTTGCTTATGTATGAAGTTACACATGCCAAAACACAAGGGATTTGTGCACAAGAAGTTTCTAACAAGTTCTAGATGGTTCCATGAGCATCTATATATTGAGTAGGGTGGATCCAATCATGGTTTGGTGATTCATTTGGTTGAAAACTCATAGTTACATCTCATTCCTCAATTTTGCAAATTACACAAAAACTCTATCAAATCTTCATCATTCTTCAAAATTCTTGATCCTATCATCATCTACATTCATCATAGAGCAAGTTTCCATCAAGATCTGGTTGAATTGAAGTAGAATTCGTGTGCTACCAACTTCATCATCCAAAGTGCAAGAAGAATTCAATTGCAAGATCAAGAGCATTTGAGCAAGTGTTGTTGCATATAGAACCAAGAACCAAGTCCATTGATCAAGTCCAAAGCATTGCAAGCTGTGAATCCAAGGATTTCTCCATCTGTTTTCAAGATTACACCAGGTTAGTAATCTCTTCGAATTGGCTTAATTTAGTTAGCATGATGTAGAGTTATTAGGTTAGAACTGTTAGGAATAGTTAGATGAATAATTCTGATGGATTTGAGAGCATTTCAGGGAGTTCACCATTGGAGCACGAATTCTGTTGAGCCTTAGAACTTGATGATTAAGTTGTTAGAATCTTGAATTGTTAGTGATTATTGATCAGTGAAAGGTCAGGAAGAGATTAGTACACTTAGATTGTGGATTGGTGATGATGAAATTTCTGAGTAGTTCTGAGTTGGAGATCGTGTTTCATGATTTATGTGATATGAATTGATGCTGATGATATGAGCGAATTCAGGGAGAAAATTAGAGTGATTTTGCTTTTTACATGTTTGAATTTGATGGAGAATTGAGCACGCACGAGTTGATAGAAGATAGTGTGCATGAAGCTGTGTTCATGGAGGCATTTGCAGAAACCCTAAGTGTAATGAAGAAGACGAGTCAATGCCCGTTGGATCTAGAAGACTTGGTTGACTGAGAAACGCATCCAATGGCCAGGATTTGAAGTTGAAACGAGAGGGAATTCAGAAACGTGAAACGCACCGTTTCACTTATGTCTTCAGACTGGGCTTAAGTGCAATTGCTAGCCACACCACCACTTTCAAGGCCCAACCTCAAATTGAACTGTATTTCTTACTTTTCGCACCGTTTTTTGTTTTTATTTCCTTTTGTGTTTTCTGACTTAATTGGGCCCAGACGCGCCTTGCTACGCGCACCCCCATTCTGGGCCCATCATCCATTTTTCAACTTAAATAACTACTAACTGCACCCCTAACCAAATCTAATTCATTTTAATTTCATTCATTTTTCTTAATTCTTTGAAAATTCCTAACAAATTGAAAATTCCATATTTTTGAGTGGTTGTTTTTGCATCTTTTTCTTATTTCTGTTAAGAAAATTGTCATATAATAAAATTAGCATTTTATTTTATTTTTGCATTTTTAGTATATTTTTCTTTTAGATAGGTTTTAAATGATGTATTAGTTTAATACTTGATCTTGTTGATTTTAGTTTAGCTAGATCCTTTTATATTTTGGACCCATTCTTTTTAGAGTACTTTACTTAGGACTTTAATTTTCATATGAGATTTAATTCATGATTTTAGGATTAAATTTTAGATGGTTTGTTTAGGTGTGATTAGGGGAATCAAAATTAGGGTTTAGATATGACATAGGTGTAATAAATCATTTCTTTTAGGAGTTGTAGTTTGAATTTTGGGGTATGGGACTATAAGGGTATTATGGGTAGATAATAGATCCCTTAGAAAATGTTAGACTTCCCCTATTCTACTGTTACTATTAGTATATTGCTTGTATTTGATTGATTGTGTGGTGTGCCCTCTCTAGGGTTATTATTTGACTGTGTGGGGTATTGGGCCTGCTTGGGGTTTGGGGTTTGAGCTGAAGACTGTGTTGATGAAGCCCATTGAAGATTAAGAGAATGAAGACCAAATTCCAGAGTTGATGAAGAGTTGATCTTGCTGGCAGCTGTTGAAGGTTATAGGATCTAGGAGTTAGGCAGAGCTCTAGAGTAGAAAACTTGATTCACAAACATGGAAGGTCTTGTTTGCCTCCATCCCTCTCTATGATGCAGAGTCTCTCTAGGACACTCACCCCCTTCCTTTGGAAGGCTTGGTGATAGTGTCTAAGAGATAGAACTCTTGAGAGAAACATTCTATGTGTTGTTAGCAGTCTGTTTGCCACCTTTGGTGGTCAACTAACTGCTTAACATTCCAGTTCATCCTCTTAGCTGCTGCTCATCTTGGAGAGTGAGACTTGAAGAAAAGCCCTGAAGGATTGAAGATAGAGACCTTGCTTGAAGGCTGTAAAGATGAAGACTAATGCTTGCTTGAAGCCTGTAGATGATTGAAGATGACTTGAAGACAGATGTTGATGAAGATTGCTATTTGCTGTTTATGTTTGCTGTTTATAATTTTTGATGTATTGTTTGAATTTCCTTGACTGTATTGTTTGCCATTAACCTGTTAGGTTGAAAGCGAATGTTGTTCGCTTTTGCCTGTTGTTTTCTAGGTTCGAGGTTGAGTGGGACTCCCTTGCCTCGCTTGTATTGTTGCATTCATGCATTTTACTGCTTTATTGTATATATTCTATTGCTTCTGTTTCCATTTATCCCTTAGGATCTCTGTTTCTCTCTGCGCAAGAGAGGAGCATGATAGACATTAGGTCTTGACCCATGCATGATAATACTAGGTTAGTTTGATTCCCTTTTCAACCGTAGGATAGAGTTCTGTCTCTTCTTTCTCAAAACAAACAGAAAAACACAATAAGATTTCAAATCCAATAAAAGACACTTCTTCCGTAAAAGAATGTGAACTCATCAAAACGTCAATTTTTGTCCGCTTGGACCAGTAATCAGAAAAACCCTTTTTCAGAAGGAGATAAAAGCAATCAAAACAGACTTGTGTCGTACGTGGCCCGAACTACGTTTGCTCTGATCTTTCATGCTGTATGAAAGTACGTAGGCATAGGATGCGATATCCTAGCGAGCAACCTTCCCCTCCTTTCCCGTAGGTAGGCGAACTACGTTGACTTTGATTTCTCGTTCCAGACGGGAATACGTAGGCATAAAGTGCGATACTTTGCCGAGTCATTTTCTTTTCTTTTAACCCCTGACCTGTAGAGTAGACAGAATAACAATCAATCCGTACCAGAAAACAAGCGTGGATCCCGTCGAGTACGACGGACGTGAGGGGTGCTAATACATTCCCCTTGCGTAACCGACTCCCGAATCCAGGATTTGGTTGCGATGACCATTCCTTTCCCGTCTTTGCGATAGGTTTACTTCGAGCGTTTGCTTTCCCTCCGTTGGGATAAATAACGCACGGTGGCGACTCTTCTGTTCAGCCGGCGCCGATTTTCGCAGTAGCGACAGCTGGCGACTCTGCTGGGGATAACCGATAGTTCCCTATGCATTTGGGATCCAACGTCCCTCAAGAGAGTCAATCCTAGCGCTTGTTTTCCCGTCGAGGATTTTGTATGGATTTATATTTCTGTCATTTACTTTCAGCATTATATTATTGTTATTATTGTTGTATTGGGGTTGTGACGGGTGTTCTATGATTGAGAGATAAGCCGGACCTGGGCTTGAGTGCACCTAGAATTAGAGTGGAAAGTAGTGGGCGCGCACATGCTTTGCATGTCCTAGTGTCCTGCGAAATCCACACTCAGACGAGGTTCTTCTGGTTGGCCTCCTGTCCTACCCTTTGGGTGGCTCGGGTTGCTGGTTAATTGGATTGTCGACTCTGGGAACCGATCATTTGGAAGTTGGCTAAGTGAGGCCTCTTCAGGATTTGATGATGCCACTCCTTCTGGGAATCGTATCATCAACCCTGAAAGTCTGTCACGCCGACGACCGCATAGGATGCCATACCTTTGTCAGTTACTAGGACACCTACCTGTGAGAGGGTTGGGGTTATGCAGGTAACTAGACCTTCAGATACCGGTTGTTTCTTGATCTTAGATCCTGGGTATTTATGGACAGTTGTGAGGTCTATCAGACACCAGTTGGAGTTATGATATGGGGTCTGTCAGTGACCAGTCAGAGTTATGTTATGGGGTCTATCAGAGACCAGTGTTGGAGCTTTGTATTGGGTCTATCTAAGACCAAGGTTTGAGGAATTCTGGATGGTCTATCTGAGACTTATGATGTGGTTCGGGCTTCTCAGCCATGGCGTTTGGTCCCTGTTGTAGTTTACTTGCATTACATTGTTTGCATAACCATTATCATTGCATCCCATTAACGTGTGTCTGTGCTGCAGGTGCATTTGCATATTCCCTGGTTCTAGTGTCCGGACTTCTGAGTATTGATCATGGCTGGTTTGAGGATGACAGTTGCCTACAAGTTACCTATCCCTGATATTACTCCCCTCCTGGGTCTGATTTCTCTTGCTGATGAGGATGTCCGTAGAAGCTTCAGGCAGAGTTACGGACGGCTGTTGAGATTGGTTCGCAAATCAACTGATGATGAACTGAATGGGCTGTATACACTGATGCAATTCTATGACCCTGCTTTGAGATGTTTCACATTCGCTGACTTTATTTTGGGGCCTACCATTGAAGAGTATGTAGAGTTTACTGAGCTGCCAATACAGAATAAAGTTCCTTTTATTCACTCTGCCGCTGAGCCCAAATTGGAGGACTTAGCTAAGGTCTTGCACATAAATGCTTCTGAGCTGTTGATGACTTCTTGGCGCGGGGTTCCAGGTTTCTCTCTCCAGTTTCTGATTGGTAAGGCTCAGGAATACGCCAAGAATGGATGTTGGGTGGTCTTTAACGCTGTTTTGGCTTTGTGCATTTATGGGATAGTGCTGTTTCCCAATTTCCCAAACTTCGTGGACATGGATGCATTTCATCTGTTTGCTGCTGGCAACCCTGTACCCACATTGATCGGGGACTTATACCATTCGATGCACTACAGAAATGAGAATAGGATAGGCAAGAACGTCTCTTGTTGTGTGCCTTTGCTGTGCATGTGGTTTAAGAGCCATCTCCCCCTGAAGGGACCTTTTGTAGATAGTGCGACTACAACTGACTGGCCAGAGCGCCTGATAAGACTATCTTCTGAAGACATTGAGTGGTTTGACCGAGACTTGTTGGGGTCTGAGCTTATTTTCAGTTGTTCGGGGTATCCTAATGTTCCTTTGATAGGAAGAAAAGGGTGCATCAATTACAACCCATCTCTGTTTGTTCGCCAGTTTGGATACGCGTTGAAGAACCCACCTCAGGAGGAAGAAGTACAGGAATCTCTGTACTTCACCGGTGATTTGAATGGAGAGTTACTAGCCAAGCTTCAGCACGCATGGATGCGTATCAACAGAAGAGGGAAGCCACTGTTAGGGAAGAACGATTGTCAGGCTTATGCACCCTACAAAGTTTGGATCCAAGAAAGAGCGAGACAGTTGCGGATGCCATTTCCAGATGCACCAGTCCCTGTTCATATTCCGGTGGAGGAACCAACCACTGTTACTATGTAGACCTACGAGCAAGTTGTAAAAGAAAAAGAAGCCTTGATGAAGATCAATGAAGAGTTAGAAAAGGAACTGGCTCAGATGCGTAGTGAGAAGAACAAGGCTGTGCATTCTTTCCAACAGCAGATCGAGTTAGTAAACAGGCTAGGGGATGAACTGACTGAGGAGAAAAAGAAGCGCGAACGTCTGGGGAAAGAATTCAGAAGCTCCCATGACATGTTGGAGTCCAAAAAGAAAGCACTCGATGCCGCCCACCAGGAAATCTCTTCTTGTAATAAGACGTGGAATGCTACGCTAACCAACAACAAAAAGAGGGAAGACAAATTGAAGCAGCAAATTTCTGAACTCGAAGAGCAGTTGAAGGCTAGCACTAAGAAGTATGAAGAGGAGGTAATGGCCAGATATAGTCTCCAGAATGCATTGAACAAGGCCATCGAAGGCAAGAAAGAAGCTGTGTCTCAGAAGCGGAAGCTAGAGGATCGCTTCGGAGAAGGGGCATGGGAGGAATCCGCTGGTGATTTGCGACGTGTTCTCAAGCGAAGAGATCTACTTGTTGAGGGTCTGCTTACCCGACCAAGTCATCCAGAGACTAAGAAGCTACTAGAACAGTACCAGGCATATGGAAGTACTTTACCATTTCATGTATTAAAATATATGCTTTATTTGCATAGCGCTAACCATCACCAGGATTGTTGGTTGAGGTCATGCCTTCTTATTGTACACTCATTGATATTGTATTCTGGGCGTAATGGATTTCTCTGCAATATATGAGGTGTTTTCTATGGTTCGGCTCCGACCTTCGTATTGCTGTCACTGTCACCACACTGACACATTCGCACTAGAATCGGGGAATGACATTCCCTAATGCACAGACACATATTGCATTGCATTCCCATTCATATTGCATTACAGGTGATTATGGAGCTGTATCTCATTTCCTGCACTGTACCAGGTCTTTTCAGGATTGAAAGTCAGCGCCCGCACTGATACTCCACTCGTACCAACTGCCGAAGAATTATGGATCAGATGCAGAATGAAATGCAGGACATGCGTGAGAAGCTGGCGCTCTTCATGCAGACAATGGAGACCATTGCGAAAGGCCAGGAGAATTTGAAAGCTTTGGTGCAGCCTCTATTGGTAAGAAATGTTGGGCACGGAAATGAAGACCACAATACTGTGCGAGTCGACACTATTCATGGGGATGGTACTCCCACACCGGTGGCTCCACCTGTGGTAAACATACCTGCTGTCAATGTGAACAACAGCGCTGCCGCCGGAAATGGTAACGTTGGAATTGGTAACGAGACTGTCGTCAACAACGTTGGGCTCGGAGATGTTAACCTGGGTGATAATATGGGAGGTAATGGCTTCGGTAATAATGGATTTAGCTTCAATGACCAGGGGTTTGATCATGCTGGGAAGTACGGCTTCAACGCTCAAGGCTTCGGACAGGACGGATTTGGTATGACTAATCAGGGTTATGGCGGATTCGGAAATGGAAATGGCGCTGGGTTAAAGGCTTTTGGACCTGCAGGAGTCGCTCCGGGATATGGTAACAGGGGGCGAGGCCCTACAATGAATCAGACTAGATTTGGCCGTAACAACGGGTACGATGGATACGGAACTGGGAATGGTAATTGGCACGAAGACCAACAAGAGGATGCTTTCTCCGGTGGAGGTTTCGAAGGTCCTATGGATGACTCTCAGAGAATCAAGATGCTCGAGGAGCAGATGAAGGGGGTCGTAAATCAAAGTGTTGTTGGCTTAGATATGACAACAATGGGTCTGGTGCCTGGCCTGAGGGTGACAATCAAATTCAAAGCTCCCACATTCGACAAGTATAAGGGGGATACCTGTCCAAAAGTGCACGTGCGGTCATACTACAGAAGAATGTCGGCGTATTCAAACGATGAGAGGATGCTGATGCATTTCTTTCAAGATAGCTTGTCTGGTCCTTCCCTCGAATGGTATATGGGGTTGGAGCCAACACAGATAAAGACGTGGAAGCAGCTGGCTGAAGCATTTGTGGCTCACTATAAGTACAACAGTGACTTGGCACCCAACCGGGTCCAATTGTAGGGGTTGTCCCAGAAGTAGGGCGAGAGCTTCAAAGAGTATACGCAGAGATGGCGCGACATGGCTGCCCGAGTTCATCCCCATTTGGAGGACAAAGAAATGAATGATATGTTCATAGGAACATTTACCGGTATGTTTTATGACAAGTTGTTTCATACCTCTTTGGGCAGTTTCTCAGACTTAATCCTGATGGGAGAGAAGATTGAAAGCAACATTAAACAGGGAAGGTTCCAAGCTGAGGAATCCGCCTCAGCTGGCAGTAATAGAAGGGCTTTCGGTGGGCGCCGTCAAGGTGATGCAAGCGCAGTGTTTGGGGGCCGAGACCGAGGCCGGGGCAGAGGTCGAAACCAGTACAATCAGCCGCAGCAGGTGGCAAGTGTTACTATTCCATTTCAGCAACAACCAATACAACAACAACAGCAACAACAGCTACAACAGGGGGCACATCCTGCCCAACGCAGAGTCCAGGGGGGCAAACCAAGGAGGGTGTTTGAAACGCCTCCTTCAACGTATGCAGAATTGCTACAGACGTTACTGGGTTTGAACTTGGTGGAATAGAGAACTTTGGCGCCAATAACAGGCACTCCTTCATACGGTTACGATGCAAGCAGGCATTGTGAATTCCACTCCAGGGATCCTGGCCACGATGTAGAGGGTTGCCACGCGTTCAAGCATGTGGTACAGGATCTATTGGATAGTAAGGCTATCAATTTTGGACAGGCTGGTCCGAACATAGTGCAAAAGCCCATGCCCAACCATGGGGCAAACACCATTTTAACCGAGGAGGGTTTGAACTTGATTATGAATGTTGACGACCTAAAGACACCGTTGTGTGAGATAAAGAGAAGGTTATTGCAAGGAGGTGTGTATCCAGGTTGCGACGAGTATTGTTTAGAGTGTTGGACCCAAGCTGGGGGGTGTGCTGACTTAAAGAAGGGTATTCAGGCTTTAATAGATGGAGGCACATTGCAATTCGACAGAACGGCAGTTGAGGAACCTGCAGAAGTATTAGCAGACAAGCAAAGTGATGTAGCTACTGTGACGATTCCCCGAAAAACGATAACTATAACGGCGCCGGCCAAGCGACCGCCGATCACCATCACCAAGGCAGGACCAATCCCTTATGAGAGCACTAAGGCAGTCCCCTGGACCTATGGGTTGGAAGTATACTGTGATGGGGTGAAAATTGATGTTAATAAACAGCCAGTTGAGACTGTAGACAATGTCGTCGGTACCGGAGGGATGACAAGCAGTGGGAGAATCTTCATATCACCTGAGGTAGAGGCCGAACGACTGGCGAAAGGAAAAGGAAAGATGAATGAGACTGTCCCCGTGCAGAGGAACGAAAAAGAAACGGCATCAAAGGATGTGGAAGAGTTCATGCGCCTTATTCGTAAGAGTGATTATAATATTGTTGAGCACCTTCAACAGACGCCGTCAAAGATATCCATGCTGTCGTTGCTATTGTGTTCTGAAGCTCACAGAAATGCATTGTTGAAAGTTCTGGATACTTCCTTCGTACCCCAAGATGTTTCCGTGAATCAGCTGGAGGGGGTGTTGGCGCATGTGAATGCAGGCCATAGCTTGGGATTTACAGACTTTGATTTGACCCCGAAGGGGAGAGAGCATAACATGGCGTTGCACGTCTCAGTTGAGTGTAGGGGCTCAGTCATGTCTCATGTACTGGTAGACACCGGATCTTCCTTGAACGTGCTGCCCAAGAAAGCGATGATGAAACTGGATGTCAGAGGAATCCTGTGTACGCCTAGTGACTTGGTGGTCAGGGCATTCGATGGTACACGAAGAACAGTCTTTGGATCCATAACGTTACCTCTACAGGTGGGGCCGGAGGTTTTCACGACTGAATTTTATATTATGGACATACAGCTGCCTTCTCGGACGACCCTGGATCCATGGTGTTGGGGCAGTCACATCTACCTTGCATCAAAAGTTGAAATACATGGTAGGGGACAGTGTGGTCACTGTATGTGGAGAAGAAGATATATTGGTTAGCCATCTGTCATCATTCAAGTATGTAGAAGTCGACGGCGAGATTCATGAAACACCTTGTCAAGCCTTTGAAGGGTTGCGCATCAAAGACAAAGGTCCCGGGCCGAGTAAAGCGTCAGAGGTAGCCGTCTCGTCATATAAGGAGGCTCAGGCTCTAGTAGAGACTGGTGAGACAAAGGGCTGGGGCAAGGTGCTGGATATTCCCGTGAAGATGGACCGATTTGGGTTGGGATATCAATCGTCGTCATCAACGCCTGCTGCTGGGGCACCCTGTTTCAGAGGACCGATAACCATCACTGCTAGTGGAGTGTGTCACGAGGCCATCAACGCTGTTTCAGATTCCGAAGAAGGAGACAGTGACTGCGACATGGACGCCTGGATTCAGCCAAGCGTGCTAGGACAAGGATTATGCAATTGGTCTATTCAGGAGATTGTTCCTGTGACTCACAAACAGTAATACTTTGTTTTCTTAATTGTTGAATAATCTGGTGTCGTACCCGAGGCATCATGATTTTGCTTAGGGTCGTGCTGTTATGTACATTGCGTTGTTTAATCATTAAATAAAAGGCGTTTTTCATGTACAAATATTGCGATCTCTGTTTTTCTTGTTTTGTGTTTTACAATAAAATGGCAACGTGGTTATTCGCTTTATACGCATTTTGAAGCATTTAACCATTCCTTTCGCAGGATAACATTTTCAGATGACATCATTGAACCGCCTATGACTCGTCTCGACTTTGAGCACCCGGTATTTCAGGCCGAAGAAGAGATTGTCGAAGATGGCGACGTTCCCGAAGAATTGTCTTGGTTGGTAAAGCAAGAAGAACGAGTCATTCTGCCTCATGAGGAGGTCATCGAAATTATTAACCTGGGGTCGGAAGGGGTTGAAAAGAACATCCGTATAGGAGCTGCGCTGCAGAGCGACGTCAAGCGAAGACTGGTTGAAATGCTCAGAGAGTATAATGATGTGTTCGCTTGGTCGTATGAAGACATGCCTGGGCTTGATACAAATATGGTTGTGCACCGCCTGCCGTTAAAAGAAGAATGTCCGCCGGTCAAGCAGAAGCTTCGCAGAACTAGACCCGATATGGCAGTGAAAATTAAGGAGGAGGTTCAAAAGCAGTGGGATGCTGGTTTCCTAGCTGTTACAAGATATCCCTCATGGGTCGCTAATATTGTACCTGTGCCAAAGAAAGACGGTAAAGTGAGAATGTGCGTAGATTACCGTGATTTGAACAAAGCGAGCCCGAAAGATAATTTTCCGCTTCCTCACATCGATGTGCTAGTTGACAACACTGCTCAATTCTCCGTATTCTCCTTCATGGATGGCTTCTCGGGCTATAATCAGATTAAGATGGCACCAGAAGACATGGAGAAGACTACTTTCATAACACCTTGGGGAACATTTTATTACAAAGTGATGCCCTTCGGACTAAAGAATGCTGGGGCAACGTATCAGCGTGCAATGACGACTCTTTTCCATGATATGATGCATAAGGAGATCGAAGTTTATGTCGATGATATGATTGCCAAATCCCAGACGGAGGAAGAGCATTTGGTGAATCTGCTGAAGTTATTCAAAAGGCTTAGGAAGTTCAGGCTGAGACTGAACCCTAACAAGTGCACCTTCGGGGTGAGATCGGGTAAACTGCTGGGGTTTATCGTGAGCGAAAGAGGAATAGAGGTTGATCCTGCAAAAATAAAAGCAATACAGGAAATGCCGACGCCTAAAACGGAAAAAGAAGTCCGTGGCTTTTTAGGGAGACTGAACTACATTGCTAGGTTCATATCTCACCTAACGGCTACGTGTGAGCCATTATTCAAGCTGTTGAAAAAAGACCAGGCTGTAACATGGAACGAAAATTGTCAAAAGGCGTTCGATAAAATAAAGCAGTATTTGCAGGAGCCTCCTATTATGATACCCCCAGTGGCAGGGAGACCCTTGATTATGTATTTGACAGTTCTTGAGGGAAGTATGGGTTGTGTTCTCGGTCAACACGACGAGACAGGAAGAAAAGAGCATGCGATCTACTACTTGAGTAAGAAGTTTACTGAATGTGAATCTCGATATTCAATGCTCGAAAAAACTTGTTGCGCGCTGGCCTGGGCCGTCAAGCGTTTGAGGCAATACATGCTGAATCATACAACCATGCTCATCTAGAAGATGGATCCCATCAAATATGTATTCGAAAAGCAGGCCTTATCAGGGAGAATTGCCCGTTGGTAGATGGTTTTGACCAAGTATGACATCCAGTATGTCTCGCAGAAGGCTATAAAGGGGAGTGTATTGTCTGAGTATTTGGCAGAGCAGCCTATTGAGGATTACCAATCGATGAGGTTTGATTTTCCTGACGAGGATATCATGTACCTAAAGATGAAAGATTGTGAAGAGTCGTTGCCAGACGAAGGACCAGAATTGGGCTCCAAATGGAAGTTGATCTTCGACAGAGCTGTAAACGCCTACGGTAGCGGAATAGGGGCAATCATTACTACTCCACACAGGTCGCACATCCCGTTTACCGCTCGATTGACCTTTCCAGTTACCAACAATGAAGCCGAATACGAAGCTTGTATCATGGGGCTTGAAGAAGCCATTGATTTGCGAATCAAATATCTGGATGTATACGGAGATTCAGCTCTGGTGGTGAATCAAATAAAAGGAGAATGGGAGACACGTCAGCCCAATTGGCTGACGCCCTGGCCACTTTGTCTTCCATGTACAAAGTCAACTTCTGGAATGAGGCTCCCAGAATTGTTATCTCTCGGCTTGACAGACCTGCCTTCGTATTTGCCATTGACGGAGCATCTGATGATAAACCGTGGTATTTTGATATCCTTAACTTCCTGAAGAACAAAGAGTATCCGGCTGGGGCATCCAGTCACGATCAGAAAACTCTCAGGAGATTGGCGGGTAATTTCTACCTGAATCCGGACGGTGTCTTATACAGAAGAAATCACGACTTGGTGCTACTACGTTGTGTGGACGAGAAAGAGGCGAAGCTGCTCATGGAGGAAATACATGAGGGTACATTTGGTACGCATGCTGGTGGGCATGCTATGACGAGGAAGCTGCTGCGGGCAGGTTACTTTTGGCTAACTATGGAAACTGATTGTTTCAAGTTTGCGAGGAAGTGTCACAAGTGCCAAATCTATGCAGATAAGATCCATGTGCCTCCGAGTCCTCTGAACGTGATGTCATCGCCATGGCCATTCTCGATGTGGGGAATCTATATGATTGGAAAGATCGAGCCGACGGCTTCTAATGGGCACCGTTTCATTCTAGTAGCAATCGATTACTTCACCAAATGGGTGGAGGCGGCATCTTACGCAAACGTGACTAAGCAGGTGGTAGCCAGATTCATCAAGAGAGATATCATTTGCAGATATGGGATCCCCGAGCGGATAATCACCGACAACGGTTCAAACCTGAATAACAAAATGATGAAGGAGCTCTGTCAGAATTTTAAGATAGAGCATCACAACTCCTCCCCCTATCGACCCAAGATGAATGGCGCTGTTGAAGCGGCCAATAAGAATATAAAGAAGATTGTTCAGAAGATGGTGGTGACCTATAAGGATTGGCATGAGATGCTACCTTTTTCTTTGCACGGTTATCGTACGACGGTACGCACATCAACCGGGGCAACCCCGTTCTCGTTGGTATATGGAATGGAAGCAGTGCTACCACTGGAAGTTGAGATTCCTTCCCTGAGAGTGTTACGAGACGTCCAACTAGACGAGGCAGAATGGGTGAAAGACAGGTTGAACCAGCTGAGTTTAATGGATGAGAAGAGGCTAGCTTCTCTAGCATACGGTCGTTTGTACCAGAGCCGAATGAAGAAAGCATATGATAAGAAGATACATCCTTGGAGCTTTCAGATGGGCGACCTTGTGTTGAAAAGGATTCTCCCACCACAGGCAGATCATAGGGGCAAGTGGACCCCCAATTACGAAGGGCCATACGTTGTCAGAAAAGTCTTTTCAGGAGGGGATTTATTGTTGTCCACCATGGAAGGTGAAGACTTTACGTCGCCTGTGAATTCGGACACAGTTAAAAAATACTTTGCTTGAAATTGACCCGCTGGACAGAAAAAGAGAGTCCAGGCAAAAATGGGGCATCCTGGCGAACCAAAAACAGAATGAAAGGTTCGGGCAAAAATTAGGGATAAAATTGAAAAAATGTACACCCGCGAAGTTGAAAACCTACACTGGGCGGCTTCGGCAAAAAAGGTATCCCGGTGAACTGAAAACCCGTAAAGGGCGGTTCACGCAAAAGTTAGGGATTTGAAAAGCAAATGACTGCGGTCTGAATTTGATACTACTGTGAGCATTGGCGCGGGAGAATATACCTGAGGGGTCGATTATCAGATACAATCTCTTCGGAAGTGTGAATGCCGGGAAAAGCATTAGAGTCGGGCGGGTCATAGGAGGATCAGCTCGTGGTGTTCGTCTGCATCCCGTTGCCGACATGTGTACAAATTTGATTTGTCATTATATTTATGCTTCTTGTGTAGACTTGTATATTTGTTGTGCGTAGCTTCCTCTTTTCAGGAGTTACATCCCGTCTACAAAACTCCGCCCATTTAGGGGACCAATCAATAAAACATGTTATTCAGTATTTGATGCTGGTTCTTTACTGTTTTGTACATGATAAACGCCTAGGTTTAATGAAACTAGCAAGTGTATAACGTCGCTGGCCCTTGCCAATAATTGCTAAAACTTTGAATTAACTGAAAATGATGTCACTAACACTACCTCGAATAGATTTGGTTGCATAGACTTGTCTTGTCTTGTTTGTGGTGTTGCAGGGTTCGTAGCCGTATGAAGTGGACGATCAAAAGATTGCAGTATTGACCAGAAGCTCGTAACGAAAGACTCGATCCCCACGCAGGTCGCGCTTCCAAGATAACATTGTTCCTCACTGAAGAAGGATTGAATTCTCCAGCTAGTCGCAGCTTATCCAAAGGACATTCTCCAACAGGGTTGTTTACTCTCAGCAGAATTGACGATTCCTAGATCGAAGCTGTATTCAGACAGTGCATCCCGAGCAGAGTGGTTTAGCCTCAGAAGATTAACATTTCCAACTCGTGAGATGTACTTAGATAGTCTACCCTTCCCAGTAGGGTCATTTATTCTCCCCCAGCGGAGTCAGTTGATTTTCCCCAAGAGAATCGTTTCGTCCCCAGCGGAGTTCTCTTTCCAGCAAGTGTTTTCTTTCCTCCCAGTGGAACTCAAAGATTAAAAAAGAAAACTCTCCCCGGCAGAGTTGGCTGTGTGCCCTGGAATTTATTTTGTCGGAATACCGTGTGATACCCGTTCACTCCCCAGCAGAAGTCCAATCAGGATTGGCGCATTTAATTATCCCTCAGCGAAGTTGGCTTCACTCTTCCAGCATTTATTTTGCTGGAATAATTCTGTGGCACCTGGTTACCCCCAGCGGAGTTGGCGTTGTCTTCAGCATTTATTTTGCTGAAGCGGTTTCTGTATCCCAGCAGGTCGAGTCTGCATTTGCATCGGCATATAGTGTCATATTTGCATCCACCAAATAAAAAAACGCGTAGCATTTCCATGTCGAATGGAGCATTACGCCATTGTCAAACATATGCATTTTGAAACATAAGCCAGGTTGGTTAACCCGTTTGTTTTCAAATGTTGTTTCCCTTGCAGGTGGAGAGAGCTCTTGCTCAAATTAATTACCAAACATTCAAGATCTCGGCGTAAGACATGTAATGATGATGTCCGTTGTGGCATTATTCCCCACAGAGTTGCTTGTTTCTCTTACCCCTCCAGCGGAGTATTTCTTCAAGGTTGTTGTCGTGACAACATCAAAAGATTTCGTGAATCGATTTTTGGAAGTTTCTGCCCATGTTAAAATAAGTGTCTGGCAGTGTGGATTCATAAAATCCCCAGTAGAGTCCTTCTCAGATTTGCTGCCATGTCAGCGCTGAAAATTGGAAGACTAGACTCATATTGTGTTACCCATGTGATTGATGGAGCTAGCTGCTGTAAAGATAGGCAGAAAAGCTGTATCAGATGATGTTCCCGTATGAATAGGCGGATGAAATTTCCTGTGTTCAGACAGATGATTTTCCCGTATGAATAGGCGGATGAAATTTCCTGTGTTCAGACAGATGATGTTCCCGTATGAATAGGCGGATGAAATTTCCTGTGTTCAGACAGATGATTTTCCCGTATGAATAGGAGGATGAAGTTTCCTGTGTTTAGGCAGATGATTTTCCCGTATGAATAGGCGGATGAAGTTTCCTGTGTTCAGGCAGATGATTTTCCCGTATGAATAGGCGGATGAAGTTTCCTGTGTTTAGGCAGATGATTTTCCCGTATGAATAGGCGGATGAAGTTTCATGTGTTCAGGCAGATGATGTTCCCGTATGAATAGGCGGATGAAATTTCCTGTGTTCAGACAGATGATTTTCCTGTATGAATAGGCGGAGATATTTTCCTGTATTTGGCAGAGTGTTTACCTGTAGCAGAGGCGGAGAGATTTTCCTGTATTTGACAGAGTAGTTACCCGTAGCAGAGGCGGAGATATTTTCCTGTATTTGGCAGAGTGTTTACCCGTAGCAGAGGCGGAGATATTTTCCTGTATTTGGCAGAGTGTTTACCCGTAGCAGAGGCGGAGATATTTTCCTGTATTTGGCAGAGTGTTTACCCGTAGCAGAGGCGGAGATATTTTCCTGTATTTGACAGAGTAGTTACCCGTAGCAGAGGCGGAGATATTTTCCTGTATTTGACAGAGTATTTCCCGTAGCAGAGGCGGAGAGTCGTTACCCGTGTTGACGGAGATGTTACCCGTGTCGACGGAGATTGTTACCCGTGTTGATGGAGATGTTACCTGTGATAGACAGAGATTGTTACCTGTGTTGACAGAGATGTTACCTGTGATAGACAGAGATTGTTACCCGTGTTGACGGAGTCGCTACCTGTGATGGACAGAGATGTTACCCGTGTTGACGGAGATGTTACCCGTGTTGACGGAGATGTTACTTGTGATAGACAGAGATTGTTACCCGTGTTGACAGAGATGTTACCTGTGATAGACAGAGAATGTTACCCGTGTTGACGGAGATGTTACCTGGGATGGACAGAGATTGTTACCTGTGTTTAGACAGATGGTTTGCCCGTATGGATAGACGGATGGAGTTTCCTGTGATTAGACAGAAATGTTTCCCCAGCGAAAGCGCCGGGATTTTTCCGTGATGTGAGTCCTGACGTGGACAGATTTGTGTTTATTTGTGATTTGGCAGAATTTGGGTCCAGATGTGGACAAGGTTACTACTGTGACAACAGAATCTCTATTCGTGTTGACGAATTTGTCCCTCTTCTTGTGTTGATAAGGTTAGTCCAGTTGTGGACAGAGGTGTTTTGCGAAAAGTGTTCAGTACCTGTGGCGTTACATAGGTGGTTGAAGTTGAAATCAGAGTCATCAGACGTCGGATCAGTTGTTGCCGTAACAACCAGATTCAGTTGGTGGATGTCGTTCCCCAAACAGTGGTGCAGTTTATTTCTGCGGTTGGCAAATTTCCGAGTTCTTAGTATTCAATCGTCTTGTACCTCGAATGTCTGAAGGCTCCGGGCGTTTCACCCAGTCGGGTCCAAGTCGTTTGAATAGGGGCAGCTGTTGCACCCTAAAATTTGCTCAACCTACTTCACTTAGTTTATGTTTCAATTGCATTGTCATTTGCATATTAGGTCATGTACATAATTCATTCATCTGCATAGCATAGCATGGGCAAGTCATCCAACAAGGGACCAAATGCACTTCTTATCTCTATGAGCATATCAAGAGGTTCTTATTCAAATTCAATCTTAGCCAAGTCATCATCTGAGAAGTTAGTGGACCAAGCAGTGGATCTATCTCCTATCTTGAGGGTAGTTGAAGATCATCAAAGAAGTTGTGAGCTGTGAATTGAGGTCATGGAGGGTATATAGACATCATGGAAGACATGGAGAGTCATTTTGAAAGTGAGACAAGTCATTGATATGATCACAAGAGTTGCAGTTGAAGACAGTCAACTAGGGTTTCATCTGGGTCAACCCTAGGTCAAATGATTGATTGAAAGGCATCAAGGTCTATTTGAGAGATGTGGGGTTCATCATTTGGCATGTAGATATGGATGTGGTGTTGTGCCGAGGAGAAATCAAGAGAAATCAAGAAGAAGAGGAGTTTCTAAATTAGGGTTTCTGTGTAAAATCCCCTGATTTAGGTCAAACTTCCAAGCAAGATAATTCAAAATGCAAGCTTCAAATGGATATTTGGCAAACATGAAACTTGTAGAGGATCTCAATACCTTTAATTTGAGTGGTGGAAGACATCAAGGAGATTTATAGAACTCAAGTTATGGTCCTTGCAAGTTACAGGTCATCTGAGGCATCTGAAATTTTGTCTGTGAAAGTTACTTGTCTTCCAAGCAACTTTTACCCCTCAAGGAATTTTCAAATGAATTTTTGGCCAACATGAGAATTGTTCCTAATGATCTTAGCTTTCTATAAAGGTATGGTATGCCTTCATATGATTTGTGGAACTCTACTTATGACCTTGGCAAGCAAAGGGTATTTTGGTCATTTGAGAATTACAGGTCATTTCAAGCCTATGCCCAAAACTCATACAAGGAAGCTTCAAATGAAAAACTTCACAACATAAAACTTGCTCCAAATGACATTTTGAGTCTAGAAAAGTTATCATGAAAGTTTGGAAATGCTCATAGCTCAAGGTTCCAAATTTGGTCAATTAAAAGGTGAATTTAATGAATAAAAGTGACCTAAAAATGAGATTTTTCATAACATGTCCAAATGGGATGAAATTATAGGTCATTTTGATTGGAAAGAATGTTTTGAGACCATTGGCAATAGTGGATTTTTGAGTTTAGTTCAAAGTTTGAGAGATATCATTGGTTGCTTATGTATGAAGTTACACATGCCAAAACACAAGGGATTTGTGCACAAGAAGTTTCTAACAAGTTCTAGATGGTTCCATGAGCATCTATATATTGAGTAGGGTGGATCCAATCATGGGTTGGTGATTCATTTGGTTGAAAACTCATAGTTACATCTCATTCCTCAATTTTGCAAATTACACAAAAACTGTATCAAATCTTCATCATTCTTCAAAATTCTTGATCCTATCATCATCTACATTCATCATAGAGCAAGTTTCCATCAAGATCTGGTTGAATTGAAGTAGAATTCGTGTGCTACCAACTTCATCATCCAAAGTGCAAGAAGAATTCAATTGCAAGATCAAGAGCATTTGAGCAAGTGTTGTTGCATACAGAACCAAGAACCAAGTCCATTGATCAAGTCCAAAGCATTGCAAGCTGTGAATCCAAGGATTTCTCCATCTGTTTTCAAGATTACACCAGGTTAGTAATCTCTTCGAATTGGCTTAATTTAGTTAGCATGATGTAGAGTTATTAGGTTAGAACTGTTAGGAATAGTTAGATGAATAATTCTGATGGATTTGAGAGCATTTCAGGGAGTTCACCATTGGAGCACGAATTCTGTTGAGCCTTAGAACTTGATGATTAAGTTGTTAGAATCTTGAATTGTTAGTGATTATTGATCAGTGAAAGGTCAGGAAGAGATTAGTACACTTAGATTGTGGATTGGTGATGATGAAATTTCTGAGTAGTTCTGAGTTGGAGATCGTGTTTCATGATTTATGTGATATGAATTGATGCTGATGATATGAGCGAATTCAGGGAGAAAATTAGAGTGATTTTGCTTTTTACATGTTTGAATTTGATGGAGAATTGAGCACACACGAGTTGATAGAAGATAGTGTGCATGAAGCTGTGTTCATGGAGGCATTTGCAGAAACCCTAAGTGTAATGAAGAAGACGAGTCAATGCCCGTTGGATCTAGAAGACTTGGTTGACTGAGAAACGCATCCAATGGCCAGGATTTGAAGTTGAAACGAGAGGGAATTCAGAAACGTGAAACGCACCGTTTCACTTATGTCTTCAGACTGGGCTTAAGTGCAATTGCTAGCCACACCACCACTTTCAAGGCCCAACCTCAAATTGAACTGTATTTCTTACTTTTCGCACCGTTTTTTGTTTTTATTTCCTTTTGTGTTTTCTGACTTAATTGGGCCCAGACGCGCCTTGCTACGCGCACCCCCAGTCTTGGCCCATCATCCATTTTTCAACTTAAATAACTACTAACTGCACCCCTAACCAAATCTAATTCATTTTAATTTCATTCATTTTTCTTAATTCTTTGAAAATTCCTAACAAATTGAAAATTCCATATTTTTGAGTGGTTGTTTTTGCATCTTTTTCTTATTTCTGTTAAGAAAATTGTCATATAATAAAATTAGCATTTTATTTTATTTTTGCATTTTTAGTATGTTTTTCTTTTAGATAGGTTTTAAATGATGTATTAGTTTAATACTTGATCTTGTTGATTTTAGTTTAGCTAGATCCTTTTATATTTTGGACCCATTCTTTTTAGAGTACTTCACTTAGGACTTTAATTTTCATATGAGATTTAATTCATGATTTTAGGATTAAATTTTAGATGGTTTGTTTAGGTGTGATTAGGGGAATCAAAATTAGGGTTTAGATCTGACATAGGTGTAATAAATCATTTCTTTTAGGAGTTGTAGTTTGAATTTTGGGGTATGGGACTATAGGGGTATTATGGGTAGATAATAGATCCCTTAGAAAATGTTAGACTTCCCCTATTCTACTGTTACTATTAGTATATTGCTTGTATTTGATTGATTGTGTGGTGTGCCCTCTCTAGGGTTATTATTTGACTGTGTGGGGTATTGGGCCTGCTTGGGGTTTGAGGTTTGAGCTGAAGACTGTGCTGATGAAGCCCATTGAAGATTAAGAGAATGAAGACCAAATTCCAGAGTTGATGAAGAGTTGATCTTGCTGGCAGCTGTTGAAGGTTATAGGATCTAGGAGTTAGGCAGAGCTCTAGAGTAGAAAACTTGATTGACAAACATGGAAGGTCTTGTTTGCCTCCATCCCTCTCTATGATGCAGAGTCTCTCTAGAACACTCACCCCCTTCCTTTGGAAGGCTTGGTGATAGTGTCTAAGAGATAGAACTCTTGAGAGAAACATTCTATGTGTTGTTAGCAGTCTGTTTGCCACCTTTGGTGGTCAACTAACTGCTTAACATTCCAGTTCATCCTCTTAGCTGCTGCTCATCTTGGAGAGTGAGACTTGAAGAAAAGCCCTGAAGGATTGAAGATAGAGACCTTGCTTAAAGGCTGTAAAGATGAAGACTGATGCTTGCTTGAAGCCTGTAGATGATTGAAGATGACTTGAAGACAGATGTTGATGAAGATTGCTATTTGCTGTTTATTTTTGTTGTTTATAATTTTTGATGTATTGTTTGAATTTCCTTGACTGTATTGTTTGCCATTAACCTGTTAGGTTGAAAGCGAATGTTGTTTGCTTTTGCCTGTTGTTTTCTAGGTTCGAGGTTGAGTGGGACTCCCTTGCCTCGCTTGTATTGTTGCATTCATGCATTTTACTGCTTTATTGTATATATGCTATTGCTTCTGTTTCCGTTTATCCCTTAGGATCTCTGTTTCTCTCTGCGCAAGAGAGGAGCATGATAGACATTAGGTCTTGACCCATGCATGATAATACTAGGTTAGTTTGATTCCCTTTTCAACCGTAGGATAGGGTTCTGTCTCTTCTTTCTCAAAACAAACAGAAAAACACAATAAGATTTCAAATCCAATAAAAGACACTTCTTCCGTAAAAGAATGTGAACTCATCAAAACGTCAATTTTTGTCCGCTTGGACCAGTAATCAGAAAAACCCTTTTTCAGAAGGAGATAAAAGCAATCAAAACAGACTTGTGTCGTACGTGGCCCGAACTACGTTTGCTCTGATCTTTCATGCTGTATGAAAGCACGTAGGCATAGGGTGCGATATCCTAGCGAGCAACCTTCCCCTCCTTTCCCGTAGGTAGGCGAACTACGTTGACTCTGATTTCTCGTTCCAGACGGGAATACGTAGGCATAAAGTGCGATACTTTGCCGAGTCATTTTCTTTTCTTTTAACCCCTGACCTGTAGAGTAGACAGAATAACAATCAATCCGTACCAGAAAACAAGCATGGATCCCGTCGAGTACGACGGACGTGAGGGGTGCTAATACATTCCCCTTGCGTAACCGACTCCCGAATCCAGGATTTGGTTGTGATGACCATTCCTTTCCCATCTTTGCGGTAGGTTTACTTCGAGCGTTTCCTTTCCCTCCGTTGGGATAAATAACGCATGGTGGCGACTCTTCTGTTCAGCCGGTGCCGATTTTCGCAGTAGCGACACAATCCATTTTTTCTCCATAAACCTTCTCCATAGACATTTCTGAGAGTGTTCATACTGATTTGAAGATCCATCCATGAAGAATTGAAGGTGTTCACATTGAATTTGCAAGAAGGCAATTGTCATTGGATCTTGAAGTACAAGCTTGCTACATCAAATCTTTTGCATACAGAACTCACATCATCATCCAAGGAGTGTTCTTGAAGAGTTGCAAGGCCTGAATTGAAGGGTTTCATCATCTACCATATCCAAGAACCAGGTTTGCAAAATCATTTCTACACCCTTATCTAGGCATGGCTAGGGTAAATTATTAGTGTAGACTTGTTAGAGACAATTAGGTGATCATTTTTGATGAGTTTGGGAGCAATTGGTGGAGTTCCATTAATGGAGGTCAATTCTTTGATGATCAAGAACGTGTGATTTAAGGAGTGTTAATGCCAAATTAATAGCTGATTTTGATTAGTGTAATGCAAGGAGCATTTTGATGTAAAGAATGTTGAGTTTGGTTGAAGTGGAAAACTGATCACATTTTGAGATCCATGGAGATACACATTCGGTTTGCACGATAGAGAGTGTTTCAATGTATTTCAATGCCATGATCGTGTTCAGCTTGGAAAATAGGTCAAGATCGTGTTTTATTTTGTTAAAATTGATGAAGAAAAGAGGGAGAATGCATGGGTAGAATTCGGGTGCATGGCATGTGTTTTCATGGAGTTCAGAAACCCTAGCTAACGTGAGGTTGAAGACGAAGTTGGGACCGTCAGATCACGCGCGGACTGGTTGACTGAGGAACGGATCGGATGTAATTTGAATTGAGAGGGAAGCCAGCAAGCAGCGAAACGTTGCGTTCCACTTAAAGGGGTTTCTGGGCTTAAGCGAAGATCACTTTCCACACCCCCATATCAGGCCCAACTATAAAAATGAACTACAATCTGTTTCTTTTTGCACCGCTACTTTGTTATTTTTCTTTGGATTTTCAATTGATTTTTCTGAATACATTGGGCCTGGCGCGCTTGTTATTGCCACCCCCATGTCTGGGCCCATCAATAGATTGTACTACATATTCTTGCTTCCTGTACCCCATGCATTCATTCTCATATTATTTTTTCTCCATTTTATTTTTAAGCTTTGAAAATTCATAATAAAATGAAAAATCAATATTTTTTAATGGGAGTTTTTTCTCCCTTTTCATATTTTTGTCTCAAAAAATATAAAATAAAAACATTTTGCATATCATGCATTTTAATATTTTTTGCATATTTTTACTTTTAATAGCTTTTTAATGCTTTTATATTGATGTATGATTTTGTAGATTTTAGTTTAGGTAGCTCCCTTTAGAGTTTTAGGTCAATCTTTTTAGGGTAATTAGATATATGTTTTAGGTTCCCCCTGGATTAATTCCATATTTTTGTGATGATTTTTAGGATAGTTTTGATTAGATGCTATTAGGTTGTATAGAATTATGTTTAACTTCAACATAGGTCCACAATAACTTTAGATTTTGGGTTTTTTAGGACAAGTTAGGCTATGGGGCATATATGGGTATTAAGGGTAGGTTTAGTAGATCCCCTAGAAATAATATTAGAATTTTCCCTACTATATTAATATTTTTAGTATATTTTGCAATTGTATGCTTGTTTGGTGTGCCCTTTTGGGGTTTATATTGTTTGTGTGGGCTTATTGGGCTTTGCTTGAGGTGTGGGCTTGGTGTGAAGAGCATGATGATGAAGCAAAGAATTGAAGGCCAAGTTCAAAGTTGATGAAGATGCTAGGCTTGCTTGAAGATTGATTGAAGATCATAGGACCTAGGAGCTAGATAGAGCTTTAGAATAGAAAGTTGATTCATAAACATGGAAGGTTTCTTTTGCCTCCATTCTTCTCTATGATTCAAAGTCTCTCTTTGATACTCACCTCCTTCCTTTGGAAGGCTTAGTGACAGTATCTGGGAGATAGAACTTTTGAGAGAAACAGTCTGTATTTTGTTAACAGTCTGTATGCCACCTTTGGTGGTCAACTGACTGTTTAACATCCCAAATCATCTTGTGAACTGTTTATCATCTAGGAGAGTTTGCTTTGAAGAAGTCCTTGAAGATTGAAGATAGAGTTCATTGCCTTGAAGACTGATAGAAGAAGGAGCTTGTGCTGTCAAGTTTTGTTGTTTAGAGCTGCTGGTGATGTTTAGAGCTAGTGATGTATTGTTTGAGTTTCTTGACTGTATTGACTGTATTGTTTGGGCTTTGCTTGTTTTCTAGGAGACTGATAGGAGAGTTCGCTCATTGTTTTCTAGGTTCGAGGTTGAGTGGGACTCCCTTGCCTCGCTTGTACTGCTGCATTCATGCATTTTACCGCTTTACTGTATATATGCTGTTGTTTTTCCGTTTATCCCCTAGGATCTCTGTTTCTCTCTGCGCAGGAGAGAAATATAACAGACATTAGGCTTTCATCCATGCATGACAACATTAGGGTAGATTTTGATTCCCTTTTTAACCATAGGTTTTAGAGTTGCTGTCTCTTCTTTCTCAAAACAATCAGAAAAACACAATAAACATTTCAAACACAATAAAAAACATTTCTTCCGTAAAAGAATGTGAACCAATCAAAAAACGTCATTTTTGTCCGCTTGGACCCATAATCAGAAGAAAACCTTTTTCAGAAGGATAAAAACAATCAAGACAGACTTGTTTCGTACGTGGCCCGAACTACGTTTGCTCTGATCTTTCATGTTGTATGAAAGTACGTAGGCATAGGATGCGATATCCTAGAGAGCAACCTTCCCCTCCTTTCCTGTAGGTAGTCGAACTACGTTGACTCTGATTTCTCGTTTCGGATGAGAATACGTAGGCATAGAATTGCTGTGTTCTGCCGAGTCACCTTTTTCTTTCTTTTTAACCCTTAACCCTGAGTATAGATAGAAATAACAATTCGTACTAGAAAACAAGCGTGGATCCCGTCGAGTACGACGGACGTGAGGGGTGCTAATACCTTCCCCTTGCGTAACCGACTCCCGAATCCAGGACTTGGTTGCGATGACCATTCCTTTCCCGTCTTTGCGGTAGGTTTACTTCGAGCGTTTCCTTTCCCTCTGTTGGGATAAATAACGCACGGTGGCCACTCTTCTGTTCAGCCGGCGTCGATTTTCGCAGTAGCGACAGCTGACGACTCTGCTGGGGATCCAACGTCCCCTAAGCGAGTCAATCCTAACGCTTGTTTTCCCGCCGTGGGCTTTGTATAGATTTACATTTATGTCATTTACTTTCAGCATTATTTTATTGTGATTATTGTTGTGGGTATGTTGGGGTTCTGTTATTGAGAGATAAGCCGGACCTGGGCTTGAGTGCACCTAGAATTAGAGTGGAAAGTAGCGGGCGCGCACATGCTTTGCATGTCCTAGTGTCCCGCAAAATCCACACTCAGACGAGGTTCTTCTGGTTGGCTTCTTGTCCCACCCTTTGGGTGGCATGGGTTGCTGGTTAGTTGGATTGTCGACTCTGGGAACCGATCAATTGGAAGTTGGCTAAGTGAGGCCTCTTCAGGATTTGATGATGCCACTCCTTTTGGGAATCGTATCATCAACCCTGAAAGTCTGTGACGCCGATGACCGCATAGGATGCCATACCATTGTCAGTTGCTAGGACACCTACCTGTGAGGGGGTTTGGGGCTATGCAGGTAACTAGACCTCCAGATACCGGTTTGTTTCTTGATTTGAGATTCAGGCTACTTATGGACAGTTGAAGGGTCTATCAGAGACCACTTGGAGTTATGTTATTGGGTCTAGCAGAGACTTGATTGGAGTTTGTGTATGGGGTCTGTCTAAGACCATGGTTTGAAGAATATTGGAGGGTCTGTTGGAGACTTTGTTCTTGGTGTGATTTGGGCTTCTCAGTCGGGGCACTTGGTCCTTTGTTGCATTTTATTTGCATTGCATTGTTTGCATAACCATTATCATTGCATTTCATTAACGTGTGTCTGTGATGCAGGTGCATTTGCATATTCCCTGATTCTAGTGTCCGGACTTCTGATTATTGATCATGGCTGGTTTGAGAAGGACAGTTGCATACAAGTTACCTACCCCTGATGTTACTCCCCTGCTTGGTTTGATTTCCCTTGCTGATGAGGATGTCCGGAGAAGCTTCAGGATGAGTTACGGAAGACTGTTGAGATTGGTTTGCAAACCAACTGATGTGGGGCTGAATGGGCTGTATACTTTGATGCAATTTTATGACCCTGCATTGAGATGCTTAACTTTTAAGGACTTTCCTCTGGGGCCCACCTTGGAAGAGTACGCAGAGTTTATTGAGCTGCCAGTACAGAATAAGGTTCCTTTCATTCACTTTGACGCTAAGCCCAAGTTAGAGGACTTAGCAGTAGCTTTACACATGGACGCTTCTGAGATATTGGTGACTCCTTGGCGCGGGGTTCCAGGCTTCTCCCTCCAGTTTCTGATTGGTAAAGCCCAGGAATACGCCAAGAGTGGATGCTGGATAGTCTTTAATGCTGTTTTGGCTCTGTGCATCTATGGGATAGTGTTGTTTCCCAACTTCCCGAATTTTGTGGACTTTGATGCATTTCATTTGTTTGCTGCTGGCAACCCTGTACCCACATTGATCGGGGATTTCTATCATTCGTTGCATTACAAAAATGAGAATAGGAGAGGCAAGAACGTCTCTTGTTGTGTACCCTTGCTGTATATGTGGTTTGAGAGTCATCTGCCCAAGAAGGGTATCTTTGCTGAGTCTGCAGATACGGTGGATTGGTCTGAGCATCTGATGGGACTTTCTTCAGAAGATGTTGTCTTGTTTGACAGGGCTTTATTGGGATCTGAGATTATCTACAGCTGCGCCAGATATCCTAATGTTCCTCTGATTGGGAGGAAAGGGTGCATTAATTACAATCCATCATTATTGATCAGGCAATTCGGTTATGCTCTGAAAAGCCCGCCAAAGGAGGGAGAAATACAGGAATCTCTGTATTTCACCGGTGACTTGAGTGGGGAATTATTGGCCAAGCTTCAGCACGCTTGGAATCATATCTGCAGAAGAGGGAAACCATTGCTAGGTAAGAATGATTGTCAGGCCTATATGCCATACAAGGTGTGGATCCAGGAGAGGGTAAGACAGGTACAAATGCCTTTTCCAGCAGTCTCACGTCCTGTTCCCATTCCAGTGGAGGAACCTACTACTGTAGCCGCTGAGGTCTATGAGCGGGTCGTGAAAGAAAAAGAGGACTTGATAAAGATCAATGAAGAGTTAGAAAAGGAACTGGCTCAGACGCGTAGTGAGAAGAACAAGGTTGTGCATTCTTTCCAACAGCAGACTGAGTTAGTAAACAGGCTAGGTGCTGAACTGACCGAAGAGAAAAAGAAGCGTGAACGCCTAGGGAAAGAATTCAGAAGCTCTCATGATATGTTGGAGTCCAAGAAGAAGGCACTCGATGCCGCCCACCGGGAAATCTCTTCTTGCAACAAAACGTGGAATGCTACGCTAACCAACAACAAAAAGAGGGAAGACAAATTGAAGCAGCAAATTTCTGAACTCGAAGATCAGTTGAAGGCTAGCAATAAAAAGTATGAAGAGGAGGTGATGGCAAGATATAGTATTTAGAACTCATTGAACAAGGCCATCGAGTGCAAGAAAGAGGCTGTGTCTCAGAAACGGAAGCTAGAGGATCGCTTCGGAGAAGGGGCACGGGAGGAATCTGCTGGTGATTTACGACGTGTTCTCAAACAAAGAGATCTACTTGTTGAGGGTTTGCTTACCCGACCAAGTCATCCAGAGACCAAGAGGTTATTAGAGGAGTACCAGGCGTATGGTCGCACTTGACTATTTCATGTATTAATGTGTATGCTTTATTTGCATTGTGCTGACCATCACCAGGATTGTTGGTTGAGGTCATGCCTTCTTATTGTATGCTCATTGATATTGTATTCCTGACTTGATGGGTTTCTCTGCAATGTATGAGGTGTTTTCTATGATTCGGCTCCGAACTTCGTATTGCTGTCACTGTCACCACACTGACACATTCGCACTAGAATTGGGGGGGTGATATTCCCTAATGCACAGACACATGTCGCATTTGCATTCACATTCATATTGCATTACAGGTGATTATTGAACTGTATCTCATTTCCTGCACCATACAGGTCTTTTCAGGATTGAAAGTCAACGCCCGCACCGATACTCTACTCGTACCAACTGCAAAAGAGTTATGGATCAGATGCAGAATGAAATGCAGGACATGCGTGAGAAGCTGGCGCTATTCATGCAGACAATGGAGACCATTGTGAAAGGCCAGGAAAACTTGCAAGCTTTGGTGCAGCCTTTACTGATGAGAAATGCTGGGCACGGAAATGAAGACCACAATTCTGTGCGGGTTGACACCATTCACGGGGATGGTACTCCTACACCGGTAGCTCCACCTGTGGCGAACATACTTGCTGTGAATGTGAACAACGGCGCTACCGCCGGGAACGGTAACGCAGGAATCGGTAACGAGACTGTCGTCAACAACGTTGAGTTCGGAGATGCCAATCTGGGTGGTGATAATATTGGAGGTAATGGCTTCGGTAACAACAGATTTGGCTATAACGACCAGAGGTTTGATCATGCTGGGAAGTACGGCTTCAACGCTCAGGGCTTCGGACAAGATGGATTTGGTATTACCAATCAGGGTTATGGCGGATTCGGCAACGGGAATGGTGCTGGAATGATGTCTTTTGGACCTGCCGGAGTCGCTCCAGGGTATGGTAACAGGGGGCGGGGCCCTGTGATGAATCATACTAGATTTGGCCGTAACAACGGGTATGATGGATACGGAAATGGGAATGGTAATTGGATAGAAGATCAGCAAGAAGATGCTTTCTCTGGTGGAGGTTTTGAAGGTCCTATAGATGACTCTCAGAGAATCAAGATGCTCGAGGAGCAAATGAAAGGTGTTGTGAATCAAAGTGCTGTTGGTTTAGATATGACCACAATGGGTCTGGTGCCTGGCCTGAGGGTACCGCTAAAGTTTAAAGCTCCCACATTCGACAAATATAAGGGGGATACCTATCCAAAGGTGCATGTGCGGTCATACTATAGAAGGATATCAGCGTATTCAAACGATGAGAGGATGCTGATGCATTTCTTTCAAGACAGCTTGTCTGGTCCTTCCCTTGAATGGTACATGGGATTGGAGCCTACTCAGATAAAAACTTGGAAGTAGCTGGCTGAAGCGTTTGTGGCTCATTATAAGTACAATAGTGACTTGGCACCCAACCGGGTCCAATTACAGGGGTTGTCCCAGAAGAAAGACGAGAGCTTCAAAGAATATGCGCAGAGGTGGCGCGACATGGCTGCACGAGTTCATCCTCCTTTGGATGACAAAGAAATGAATGATATGTTCATAGGAACATTTACTGGTGTGTTTTATGATAAGCTGTTTCATACTTCCTTGGGCAGTTTCTCGGACCTAATCTTGATGGGTGAGAAAATTGAAAGCAATATTAAAATGGGGAGATTCCAAGCTGAGGAATCTACTTCAGCTGGCAGTAACAGAAGAGCTTTCGGTGGTCGCCGTCAAGGTGATGCAAGTGCAGTATTCGGGGGCCGAGGCCGAGGCCGGGGCAGAGGGCGGAATCAGTACAATCATCCGCAACAGGTGGCAAGTGTCACAATTCCATTTCATCAACAACCGATACCACTACAGCAGATACCACCACAGCAGCAGCAGCAGCAGCAACAGCAGCAGAGGCCAAATCAGGGACAGAGAAGATTTCCTAACACGAGGCTGAAAAGAGTATTCGATGTACCTCCTTATACGTATGCGGAGTTACTCCAAACATTACTGGGTTTGAATTTGGTGGAAAAGAGGACTATGGCGCCAATGTTGGGCACTCCTCCGTTTGGTTTTGATACGAACAAGCACTGTGAGTTCCACTCCGGGGCTCCTGGCCATGACATAGAGACTTGCCATGCGTTCAAGCATTTGGTGCAAGATCTGTTGGATAGCAAGGCCATAAATTTTGGACAAGCAGGTCCAAACATAGTACAACAGCCCATGCCCAACCATGGGACAAATGCTATTTTAACTGAGGAGGGTTTGAACATGATCATGAATGTTGATGAACTAAGAACACCGTTGTGTGAGATAAAGAGTAGATTATTGAAAGGAGGTGTGTATCCGGGCTGCGATGAGTTTTGCGTAGAGTGTTGGACCCAAGCTGGGGGTTGTGCTGAATTGAAGAAGGGTATTCAGACCTTGATAGATGAAGGCACGTTGCAATTCGACAGAACGGCAGTTGAGGAACCTGCAGAGGTATTAGCGGATGAGAAAAATGATGTAGCTACCGTGACCATCCCCCGAAAAACAATAACTATAACAGCGCCAGCCAGGCAACCGCCGATCACTATCACCAAGGCAGAACCAACCCCTTATGAGAGCACTAAGGCAGTACCCTGGACTTATGGGTTGGAAGCATACTGTGATGGGGTGAAAATTGATATTAGTAAACAGCCAGTTGAGGTTGTAGACAACGTCGTCGGGACCGGAGGGATGACGAGAAGTGGGAGAATTTTTATATCGCCTGAGGTAGAGGCTGAACGATTTGCAAAACGAAAAGGAAAAATGAATGAGGATGTCCCTGTGGAGAGGAACGAAAAAGAAACATCGTTGAAAGATGTAGAAGAGTTTATGCGCCTTATTCGTAAGAGTGACTATAAGATTGTGGAGCACCTTCAACAGACGCCATCGAAGATATCCATATTGTCACTGTTATTGTGTTCCAAAGCTCATAGAAATGCATTGTTGAAAATTTTGGACACGTCATTTGTACCCCAAGATGTTTCTGTGAATCAGTTGGAGGGGTGATGGCGCACGTGAACGCAGGCCATAGCTTGGGATTTACGGATTTTGATTTGACCCCGAGAGGGAGAGAGCATAACATGGCGTTGCACGTCTCAGTTGAATGTAGGGGCTCAGTCATGTCCCACGTACTGGTAGATACCGGATCTTCCTTGAACGTGCTGCCAAAGAAAGCAATGATGAAATTGGACATCAGGGGAATCATTTATACGCCTAGTGACTTGGTGGTCAGGGCATTTGATGGCACACGAAGGTCAGTCTTCGGATCTATAACGTTACCTGTGCAGGTGGGGCCGGAGATTTTCGAAACTGAATTTTACATTATGGACATCCAGCCAGCATACAGCTGTCTTCTCGGACGACCATGGATCCATGGTGCTGGGGCAGTCACATCTACCTTGCACCAAAAGCTGAAATACATGGTAGGGGACAGTGTGGTCACGGTCTGTGGAGAAGAAGATATATTGGTCATCCATCTGTCATCATTCAAGTACGTAGAAGTCGACGGCGAGATTCATGAAACACCCTGTCAAGCCTTTGAAGGGTTGCGCATCAAAGACAAAGTTCCAGGGCCGAGTAAAGCGTCAGAGGTGGCAGTCTCGTCATACAAGGAGGCTCAGGCTCTAGTGAAGACTGGTGAGACAAAAGGCTGGGGCAAGGTTCTGGATATTCCCGTGAAGATGGACAGATTTGGGCTGGGATATCAACCATCGTCATCAACGCCTGCTGCAGGGGCACCCCGTTTCAAAGGACCGATAACAATCACAGCTAGTGGAGTGTATCACGAGGCCATCAACGCTGTTTCAGATTCCGAAGAAGGAGACAGTGACTGTGACATGGACGCCTGGATTCAGCCGAACGTGCCAGGACAAGGATTATGCAATTGGTCTATTCAGGAGACTGTTCCTGTGACTACCAAACAGTAATACTTTGTTTTCTTAATTGTTGAACAATCCGGTGTCTTACCCGGGGCATCGTGATTTTGCTTAGGGTCGTGCTGTTATGTACATTGCATTGTTTAATCATTAAATAAAAGGCGTTTTTCATGTACAAATATTGCGATCTCTGTTTTTCCTGTTTTTGTGTTTTACAATAAAATGGCAACATGGTTATTCGCTTTATACACATTGTGAAGCATTTAACCATTCCTTTTGCAGGATAATATTTTCAGATGGCATCATTGAACCGCCTATGACTCATTTCAACTTTGAGCACCCGGTATTTCAGGCCGAAGAAGAGATTGTTGAAGATGGCGACGTTCCAGAAGGGTTGTCTTGGTTGGTAAAACAAGAAGAACGAATCATTCTGCCTCATGAGGAGGTCATTGAAATTATTAACCTGGGGTCGGAAAGGGTTGAAAGGAACATCCGTATAGGAGCCGCGCTGCAGAGCGACGTCAAGCGAAGACTGGTTGAAATGCTCAGAGAGTATAGTGATGTGTTCGCTTGGTCGTACGAAGACATGCCTGGGCTGGATACGGATATGGTTGTGCACCGTCTGCCGCTAAAAGAAGAATGCCCGCCGGTTAAGCAGAAGCTTCGCAGACCTAGGCCTGATATGGCAGTGAAAATTAAGGAGGAGGTTCAAAAGCAGTGGGAGGCTGGTTTCATAGCTGTTACAAAATATCCCTCATGGGTCGCTAATATTGTACCAGTACCAAAGAAAGACGGTAAAGTGAGAATGTGCGTAGATTACCGTGATCTGAACAAAGCGAGCCCGAAAGATGATTTCCCACTTCCTCACATCGATGTGCTGGTTGACAACACTGCTCAATTCTCCGTATTCTCCTTCATGGATGGCTTCTCGGGCTACAACCAGATTAAAATGGCGCCAGAAGATATGGAGAAGACTACCTTCATTACACCTTGGGGAACATTTTGCTACAAAGTGATGCCCTTCGGATTAAAGAATGCTGGGGCAACGTATCAGCGTGCAATGACGACTCTTTTTCATGACATGATGCATAAGGAGATCGAGGTTTATGTCGATGATATGATTGCCAAATCCCAGACGGAGGAAGAACATTTGGTGAATCTGTGTAGCTATTCAAGAGGCTTAGGAAGTTCATGCTGAGACTGAACCCTAACAAGTGCACCTTCGGGGTGAGGTCGGGTAAACTGCTGGGGTTTATCGTGAGCGAGAAAGGAATAGAGGTTGATCCTGCAAAAATAAAAGCAATACAAGAGATGCCGACGCCTAAAACAGAGAAAGAGGTGCGCGGGTTTTTAGGGAGGCTGAACTACATCGCTCGGTTCATATCTCACCTAACAGCTACGTGTGAGCCGTTATTCAAGATGTTGAAAAAAGACCAGGCTGTAACATGGAATGAAAATTGTCAAAAGGCGTTCGATAAAATAAAACAGTATTTGCAGGAGCCTCCTATTTTGATACCTCCAGTGGCAGGGAGACCCTTAATTATGTATTTGACAGTTCTTGAGGGAAGTATGGGTTGTGTTCTCGGTCAACACGACGAGACAGGAAGAAAAGAGCATGCAATATACTACTTGAGTAAGAAGTTTACTGAATGTGAATCTCGATATTCAATGCTCGAAAAAACTTGTTGCGCGCTAGCTTGGGCCGCCAAGCGTTTGAGGCAGTACATGCTGAACCATACAACCATGCTCATCTCGAAGATGGATCCTATCAATACGTATTTGAAACGCAGGCATTATCGGGGAGAATTGCCCGTTGGCAGATGGTTTTGACCGAATACGACATCCAGTATGTCTCACAGAAGGCTATAAAGGGGAGTGTATTATCTGAGTACTTGGCAGAGCAGCCTATTGAGGACTACCAATCGATGAGGTTTGATTTTCCTGACGAGGATATCATGTACCTAAAGATGAAAGATTGTGAAGAACCGTTGCCGGACGAAGGACCAGAATTGGGTTCCAAATGGCAGTTGATCTTTGACGGAGCTGTAAACTCCTATGGTAGCGGAATAGGGGCAATCATCACTACTCCACATGGGTCACACATCCCATTTACCGCTCGATTGACCTTTCCAGTTACCAACAATGAAGCCGAATACGAAGCTTGTATCATGGGGCTTGAAGAAGCCATTTATTTGCGAATCAAAAATCTGGATGTATATGGAGACTCAACTCTGGTGGTGAATCAAATAAAAGGAGAATGGGAGACACGTCAGCCTAATTAGATACCATACATGAATTACGCGAGGAGATTGTTGCCCTTCTTTGACAAGGTTGAGTTGCATCATGTACCGCGAGTAGAGAATCAGATGGTTGACGCCCTGACCACATTGTCTTCCATGTATAAGGTCAACTTCTGGAATGAGGCTCCCAGAATTGTTATCTCTCGGCTTGACAGACCCGCCTTCGTATTTGCCATTGACGAAGCATCTGATGATAAACCCAGGTATTTTGATATCCATAATTTCTTGAAAAACAAAGAATATCCGGCTGGGGCATCCAGTCACGATCAGAAGACTCTCAGGAGATTGGCGGGTAATTTCTATCTGAATCTAGACGGTGTCCTATACAAGAGTAATCACGACTTGGTGCTACTACGTTGTGTAGACGAGAAAGAGGCGAAGTTGCTCATGGAGGAAATACATGAGGGTACATTTGGTACGCATGCTGGTGGGCATGCTATGACGAGGAAGCTACTGCGGGCAGGTTATTACTGGCTAACTATGGAAATCGATTGTTTCAAGTTTGCAAAGAGGTGTCATAAGTGCCAGATCTATGCAGATAAGATCCATGTGCCTCCGAGTCCTCTGAACGTGATGTCGTCAACGTGGCCATTCTCAATATGGAGAATCGACATGATTGGAAAGATCGAGTCGACGGCATCTAACGGACACCGGTTCATTTTGGTAGCAATCGATTATTTTACCAAATGGGTGGAAGCGGCATCCTATGCAAATGTGACCAAGCAGGTGGTAGCTAGGTTTATCAAGCGAGATATCATTTGCAGATATGGAATCCCCGAGCGGATAATTATCGACAACGGTTCCAACTTAAATAACAAAATGATGAAGGAGCTGTGTCAGAATTTTAAGATCGAGCATCACAACTCTTCTCCTTATCGACCCAAGATGAATGGCGCTGTTGAAGCGGCCAATAAGAACATAAAGAAGATTGTTCAGAAGATGGTGGTGACCTATAAGGACTGGCATGAGATGCTACCTTTTGCTTTGCACAGTTATCGTACGACGGTACACACATCAACCGGGGCAACCCCGTTCTTGTTGGTATATGGAATGGAAGCAGTGTTACCACTGGAAGTTGAGATTCCTTCCCTGAGAGTATTACGAGATGTCCAACTGGACGAGGCAGAATGGGTGAAAGACAGGTTGAACCAGCTGAGCTTAATGGATGAGAAAAGGTTAGCTTCTCTAGCATATGGTCGGTTGTACCAGAGCCGAATGAAGAAAGCGTATGATAAGAAGATACATCCTCGGAGCTTTCAGACGGGCGACCTTGTGCTAAAGAGGATTCTCCCGCCACGGGCAGATCACAGGGGAAAGTGGACCCCCATCTACGAAGGGCCATACGTTGTCAGAAAAGTCTTTTGAGAAGGAGCTTTGTTGTTGTCCACCATGGACGGTGAGGACTTTACGTCGCCTGTGAATTCGGACGCAGTTAAAAAATACTTTGCTTGAAATTGACCCGCTGGACAGAAAAAAGAAAGTCCAGGCAAAAATGGGGCATCCTGGCGAACCAAAAACAAAATGAAAGGTTCGGGCAAAAAATTAGGGATAAAATTGAAAAAAATGTACGCCCGCGAAGTTGAAAACCTACACTGGGCTGCTTCGGAAAAGAAGGGTATCCCGGTGAACTGAAAACCTGTAAAGGGCGGTTCACGCAAAAGTTAGGGATTTGAAAAGCAAATGATTGCGGTCCGAATTTGATACTGCGGTGCGCATTGGTGCGGGAGAGTATACCTAAGGGGTCGATTATCAGATACAATCTCTTCAGAAGTGTGAATACTTGGAAAGCGCTAGAGTCAGGCGAGTCATAGGAGGATCAGCTCATGATGTTCGTCTGCATCACATTGCCGACATGTGTGCAAATTTGATTTTTCATTATGCTTCTTGTGCATACTTGTATATTTGTTGTGCGTAGCTTCCTCTTTTCAGGAGTTACATCCCGTGTACAAAACTCTGCCCATTCAGGGGCCCAATCAATAAAACATGTTATTCAGTATTTGATGCTTGTTCTTTACTGTTTTGTACATGACAAACACCAATGGTTAATAAAACTAGCAAGTGTATAACATCGCTGGCCCTTACCAATAATTGCTAAAACTTTGAATTGACTGAAAATGATGTCACTAACGCTAACCTGAATAGATTTGGTTGCATAGAATTGTCTTGTCTCGTTTGTGGTGTTGCAGGGTTCTTGACCATACAAAGTGGACAATCAAAAGATTGCAGTACTAACCAGAAGCTCGTAACGGAAAGGCTTGATCGTTACGTGAAGTAAATCCCCATGCAGGTCGCGCTTCTGAGATAACAATGTCCCTTACAGAAGAAGGATCAAATTCCCCAGTTAGTCGCAGCTTATCCGAAGGACATTCTCCAGCAAGGTCGTTTATCCTCGGCAGAATTGACGATCCTAAGATCGAAGGCTGCATTCAGACAGTGTGATGTCCCCCGAAAGGGTTCCCCATCCCGAGCAGAGTGGTTTAGCCTCAGAAGACTAATATTTCCAACTTGTGAGCTGTACCCAGACAATCTACTCTTCCCCGTAGAGATTCCCTTCCCAGTAGGGTCATTTATTCTCCCCTCATCGGAGTCAGTTGATTTTCCCCAAGAGAGTCGTTTCGTCCTCAGCGGAGTCCTCTCTTTTCAGCAAGTGTTCTTTTTCCTCCCAGTGGAACTTGAAGGTTAAAACTCTCCCCGACAGAGTTGGTTGTGTGTCCTGGAATTTATTTTACCGGAGTACATTGTGATACCCGTTCACTCCCCCAGCATGGTGGCATTTGTCCTCGACGACAGATTTGATGAAGCAAGCTTGTTAGAGCTATCCCAGCAGTTCGAGCCTGCATTTGCATTGGCATATAGTGTCATATTTGCATCCACCGAACAAAAAAAAAACGCGTAGCATTTCCATGTTGTATGGAGCATTACGCCATTATCAAACATACGCATTTTGAAACATAGATCAGGTTGGTTGATTTTTGCTTTCAGGTGTGGTTCTCAATAGGAGTATGGAGCTCTAAAAGCTCAGATATTACCAGACAATCGAGGTCTCGCCGGGAGACGTATGACGACATAGTTCAGTTTATTATTTTCCCACAGAGTTGCCAATTGAGGCGTTATTGCATCCGGCCAGCGGAATGTTTCTTCAAGTTTGTTGCTGCGGTAGCATTTCAGGTTTTCATAAAATCAAAGTTCAGAAGTAGCTACTTGTTATCTAGACGAGTGTTTGATAGTTATTTTCGGAATATCCCCAGCGGAGTTAGTTACTGCAGAGAATAGGCAAAGAAACTATGTCCGGGATAAATTTGCCTGTGTGATGGGCAGAAGAATAATTTTCCTGTGTGATGGGCAGAAGTGTAATTTTCCTGTGTGATGGGCAGAAGAATAATTTTCCTGTGTGATGGGCAGAAGAATAAATTTTCCTGTGTGATGGGTAGAAGAATAATTTTCCTGTGTGATGGGCAGAAGAGTAATTTTCCTGTGTGATGGGCAGAAGAATAATTTTCCTGTGGGATGGGCAGAATAGTGTTCCCGTATTGAATAGGCGGATAAAGTGTTACTAAGTCGATGCATGTTTCCCGTGAGAGATAGGCAGATGAACTCTTCAGTATCTAGATGAAGGATTTCCCCGTAAGGAACACAGTACAGAATTGCGTTCTTATATTCGACAAAAATACTTCTCCCAGTGAAGTCAATTCCGGTATTGACAAGATAGCGTTGAAATCGGATTTGTAGATAGTGTTCCCCAAATAGTGGTGCAGTTTATTTCGCAATTTATTTTTGCAGTTGGCAAATTTCCGGGTTTATTTGTATTCAACCGTTCCGTACCTCGATTGGCTGAAGGCTCCGGGCGTTTCACCCAGTCGGGTCCAAATCGTTTGAATAGGGGCAGCTGTTGCACCCCAAAATTTGACCAACTTATTTCACCTGATTCTATGTTTCATAGCTTTAGCATTTGCATATTAGATCATGTACATAATTCATTCATCTGCATAGCATAGCATGGGCAAGCCATCCAACAAGGGATCAAATGCCATTCTTATTTCAAAAAAGCATGTCAAGAGGTTCTTATTCAAGTTCATGACTATCCAGGTTACCAAGAAAGAAAGAGAAGTTAGTGGACCAATCAGTGGGTTTCTCTCCTATCCTGAGGGGGTTTGAAGACTATCAAAGAGGTTGTGGGCCATGAACTAAGGGCATGGAATGTATATATGCATCATGGAAGACCTAGAGGGCCATTTTGAGAGTGAGACAAGTCATTGATGTGATTACAAGAGTTACAAGTGAAGACAGTCAACTAGGGTTTCATCTGGGTCAACCCTAAGCCAAATGCTTGATTGAAGGGCATCAAGGCCTATTTGGAGGATGTGGGATTCATCATTTGATATGTGGATATGAATGTGGTGTTGTGCCAAGGAGAAATCAAAAGAAATCAAGAAGAAGAGAAGTTTATAAATTAGGGTTTCTGAGTAAAATCCCCTGGTTTAGGTCAAACTTCCAAGCAATGTAATTCAGAATACAAGTCTCAAATGGATCCTTGGCCAACATGAAACTTGTATAGTATCTCAAGACCTTTAATTTGAGTGGTGGAAGGCATCAATGAGATTTGTAGAACTCAAGTTATGGTTCTTGCAAGTTACAGGTCATCAGAGGCATCTGAAATTTGTCTGTGAAAGTTACTTGACTTCCAAGCAACTTTTTCCCCTTAAGGAGTTTTCAATTGGATTTTTGGCCAGCATGAAAGTTGTCCCTCATGATCTTAGCTTTCTAGAAAGGTATGGTATGCCTCAATCTGATTTGTGGAGCTCTACTTATGATCTTGATAAAGCCAAGGGCATTTTGGTCATTTGGAAGTTATAAGTCATTTCAAGCATAAGGCCATATCTCCTACTTCCAAGCTTCAAATGGAAAAATCTTCAACATCAAACTTTCTTAGAATGATGTTTTAAGGCTAGTAGGGAGGTTATGAGATGTGGAAAAGGCTCATATCAAAAAGTGATAAAAATGGCCTAAAAATGAGGCATAAGTTAATTCAAGTGAATTTGAAAAATGGAAATCCCAAGTTATAAGTCCAAACCATGTCATATAATAGGTCATTTTGACTCCAAATGACATTCTAAGAACAATGGTTCAGCCACAATTTTGATTTGAGGCTTGGATCATAGGGTTGCTTTGTAATTTGATTGCTTGCATAATAGGGTACCAAACCAAAACTCAAAATAAACTCAATACACAAGGAAAATATGCATTGTAACTAATCCAGAATATCATGTGGGGATAAATTCAAGTTGGTTACAAAGGTTACAAGGCATTTGGCATGAGATACCATGTGGTGAGAAATGAAAATTCAAAATACCATTGCATGAAATCTTCAAATTCTCATTAGATGATTCTAGGGGGTTCTAGACTGTTCTAAACCTCTCTATATAACCATTGTGACTTGCTCATATGCAAGGTTGGTGTTAATTGGTGTAGAGAATAGAGATTAAGATCAAAATTCCTCCATTGCAAATCACATTCAAGCTCTTGATTCTTCTTCATTGCAATCCATTTTTTCTCCATAAACCTTCTCCATAGACATTTCTGAGAGTGTTCATACTGATTTGAAGATCCATCCATGAAGAATTGAAGGTGTTCACATTGAATTTGCAAGAAGGCAATTGTCATTGGATCTTGAAGTACAAGCTTGCTACATCAAAATCTTTTGCATACAGAACTCACATCATCATCCAAGGAGTGTTCTTGAAGAGTTGCAAGGCCTGAATTGAAGGGTTTCATCATCTACCATATCCAAGAACCAGGTTTGCAAAATCATTTCTATACCCTTATCTAGGCATGGCTAGGGTAAATTATTAGTGCAGACTTGTTAGAGACAATTAGGTGATCATTTTTGATGAGTTTGGGAGCAATTGGTGGAGTTCCATTAATGGAGGTCAATTCTTTGATGATCAAGAACCTGTGATTTAAGGAGTGTTAATGCCAAATTAATAGCTGATTTTGATTAGTGTAATGCAAGGAGCATTTTGATGTAAAGAATGTTGAGTTTGGTTGAAGTGGAAAACTGATCACATTTTGAGATCCATGGAGATACACATTCGGTTTGCACGATAGAGAGTGTTTCAATGTATTTCAATGCCATGATCGTGTTCAGCTTGGAAAATAGGTCAAGATCATGTTTTATTTTGTTAAAATTGATGAAGAAATGAGGGAGAATGCATGGGTAGAATTCGGGTGCATGGCATGTGTTTTCATGGAGTTCAGAAACCCTAGCTAACGTAAGGTTGAAGACGAAGTTGGGACCGTCAGATCACGCGCGGACTGGTTGACTGAGGAACGGATCAGACGACTCACATTTAATTTGAATTGAGAGGGAAGCCAGCAAGCAGCGAAACGCTGCATTCCACTTAAAGGGGTTTCTGGGCTTAAGCGAAGATCACTTCCCACACCCCCATATCAGGCCCAACTATAAAAATGGACTGCAATGTGTTTCTTTTTGCACCGCTACTTTGTTACTTTTCTTTGGATTTTCAATTGATTTTTCTGAATACATTGGGCCTGGCGCGCTTGTTATTGCCACCCCCATGTCTGGGCCCATCAATAGATTGTACTACATATTCTTGCTTCCTGCACCCCATGCATTCATTCTCATATTATTTTTTCTCCATTTTATTTTTAAACTTTGAAAATTCATAATAAAATGAAAAATCAATATTTTTTAATGGGAGTTTTTTCTCCCTTTTCATATTTTTGTCTCGAAAAATATAAAACAAAAACATTTTGCATATCATGCATTTTAATATTTTTTGCATATTTTTACTTTTAATAGCTTTTTAATGCTTTTATATTGATGTATGATTTTGTAGATTTTAGTTTAGGTAGCTCCCTTTAGATTTTTAGGTCAATCTTTTTAGGGTAATTGGATATATGTTTTAGGTTCCTCCTGAATTAATTCCATATTTTTGTGATGATTTTAGGATAGTTTTGATTAGATGCTATTAGGTTGTATAGAATTAGGTTTAACTTCAACATAGGTCCACAATAACTTTAGATTTTGGGTTTTTTAGGACAAGTTAGGCTATGGGGCATATATGGGTATTAAGGGTAGGTTTAGTAGATCCCCTAGAAATAATATTAGAATTTTCCCTACTATATTAATATTTTTAGTATATTTTGCAATTGTATGCTTGTTTGGTGTGCCCTTTTGGGGTTTATATTGTTTGTGTGGGCTTATTGGGCTTTGCTTGGGGTGTGGGCTTGGTGTGAAGAGCATGATGATGAAGCAAAGAATTGAAGGCCAAGTTCAAAGTTGATGAAGATGCTAGGCTTGCTTGAAGATTGATTGAAGATCATAGGACCTAGGAGCTAGATAGAGCTTTAGAATAGAAAGTTGATTCATAAACATGGAAGGTTTCTTTTGCCTCCATTCTTATCTATGATTCAAAGTCTCTCTTTGATACTCACATCCTTCCTTTGGAAGGCTTAGTGACAGTATCTGGGAGATAGAACTTTTGAGAGAAACAATCTGTATTTTGTTAACAGTCTGTATGCCACCTTTGGTGGTCAACTGACTGTTTAACATCCCAAATCATCTTGTGAACTGTTTATCATCTAGGAGAGTTTGCTTTGAAGAAGTCCTTGAAGATTGAAGATAGAGTTCATTGCCTTAAAGACTGATAGAAGAAGGAGCTTGTGCTGTCATGTTTTGGTGTTTAGAGCTGCTGGTGATGTTTAGAGCTAGTGATGTATTGTTTGAGTTTCTTGACTGTATTGTTTGTTAATTGTCCCCTTGAGATTGAGGTGAAGCTGTTTCACTTCGCTCATTGTTTTCTAGGTTCGAGGTTGAGTAGGACTCCCTTGCCTCGCTTGTACTGCTGCATTCATGCATTTTACCGCTTTACTGTATATATGCTGTTGTTTTTCTGTTTATCCCCTAGGATCTCTGTTTCTCTCTGCGCAGGAGAGAAATATGACAGACATTAGGCTTTCATCCATGCATGACAACATTAGGGTAGATTTTGATTCCCTTTTTAACCATAGGTTTTAGAGTTGCTGTCTCTTCTTTCTCAAAACAATCAGAAAAACACAATAAACATTTCAAACACAATAAAAAACATTTCTTCCGTAAAAGAATGTGAACCAATCAAAAAATGTCATTTTTGTCCGCTTGGACCCATAATCAGGAGAAAAACTTTTTCAGAAGGATAAAAACAATCAAGACAGACTTGTGTCGTACGTGGCCCGAACTACGTTTGCTCTGATCTTTCATGTTGTATGAAAGTACGTAGGCATATGATGCGATATCCTAGCGAGCAACCTTCCCCTCCTTTCCCGTAGGTAGTCGAACTACGTTGACTCTGATTTCTCGTTTCGGATGAGAATACGTAGGCATAGTATTACTGTGTTCTGCCGAGTCACCTTTTTCTTTATTTTTAACCCTTGACCCTTAGTATAGATAGAAATAACAATCCGTACTAGAAAACAAGTGTGGATCCCGTCGAGTACGATGGACGTGAGGGGTGCTAATACCTTCCCCTTGCGTAACCGACTCCCGAATCCAGAACTTGGTTGCGATGACCATTCCTTTCCCGTCTTTGCGGTAGGTTTACTTCGAGCGTTTCCTTTCCCTCTGTTGGGATAAATAACGCACGGTGGCGACTCTTCTGTTTAGCTGGCGCCGATTTTCGCAGTAGCGACAGGTTGCAAGAAAGATAAAGTAAAATTTATAAAATTTAAACAAGTAAAATAGACTTCAATGAAAATAAAAGGTGGTGTGTTTACATCACGTACATTATCTTCAATACTCTCTTTCTCTATACTCGGATACTTGGAGTAAGTCTAAGAGTGACTTGTACAATAGAAAAATTCCCACACACATTTTATGTCTAAAACTTCCTATTTATAATAGTAAGAAATAACTACTAATAACTTCCCACATCACCATCTTTCGCCACTTGTCACGATGCATGGATCTGTTGTTCATAGGGCGCCATGTGTCCTCTTAGTCATCTGGCAAACGAAACTGTTCCCTCCAAATTATTTGAATTTCAAATCTTCACTTAAACTACCAAACAGTAAAACGATCGAAGCCCTTGTGGTTTTTCTTCAAGTCTGGTAAGTGCTTCGACTACTCCCCTTAGCTTTCTCACATCCTTCGACCAACTCTCGCCTCCAACCAGCTTCTAGTGCTTCTCCTTAGATTTCTTTATTTTGCAAGCGACGTCGAATTTAGGAGCTAACAAATTGCCCCCCAAAAAAATGTCTTTTCGATCCCTTATGTGGAAAATCACATTTTTTTACAGCATCTGATTTTGACGCCGTTTACTTTCCTCACACGTGTCAGCCGATATCCTTTCAGCCAATGAATGTCTGGGAAGATGAAAAGGGAAGAAAGAGAAAAAAAGGAAATAGAAAAGAGCATGCAAGAAGCTGCTCCGCCACCTTGAGACACGTTTCTCACGTCATGGTCATCATGGCGATTTTCTCGGGAACCACCAAAATCGTGAATCATCATCACCTTTTCAGCCTAGGGGATGTAAGTTACAACTGCTACCCCTGTCACTCCATTTTAGACGCACACGTGACCCACTAACTCCAGCCACTTAATGATGAAACTTTTGGTCTTCCATACCCTATATAAATGATTTTCCTCAAGTATTATCATTTTTCCAACATTTTCAACTCTTAGAAAAACTCTTGCGTTTTTCTTCCCCAAATTTTCCTTCTTCATAAAAACTCCTTTTCTAACTTCAACAATGGCCGATCATCAGAAGAAAAAGACACAACTCAAAGAGAAATCTTCTACATTAGCTCTCCCACCTTTTTCTAACTTAAGTGGTCCTAAAGTAATGAAGAATCAACAGTTTGTTCATGAACCCTTGTCAGAAGAAAAGCGCCACAACTATGAATCACAGGTAATCATCCCAGTTACTGTTACAGGTAGACCCTTAGCAATGTCTGGCCTATTACCTCCTTTAGGTCTTGATTACTCTAGCATTAGCGACTTCTTTCCTTCCTATAGACTCACCAAACCTTTAGGGCAAAAGGATTCTGGCAGAGTTCCCGCTGATGGTCCCGATAACCTAGCTCTCTTCGAGGTAGACCTTAGGTATCTCCATGATGGAGCCAGATTGTTTAGAGCCACCCCTTATTTCAAGGATTCTGAACTTTACCTCAACTGGATGGAAAAGGTAGAAAAAGTGAAAGCCCAGGACTGGAAAGAAACTGGCATCTACGACCTTATAATGATGTCGAAGGTCGGCCCTACTTACTGTCCTCTTATGCTGGCCTCTTCTTTGTTTTTTTGGGACAGCACCCATAACACTTTCCACCTTCCTTGTGGGATGATGACGCCCACATTGTTTGATGTAGCTGCCATTGTGGGTCTAAAACCCCACGGACTAGTTTATGACCCTGGAGTTGATAGCCAAGACACTATAGGATTCGCAAGCACAAAACATACTTACACGGCCTTCATCCAACATTATCATAAAAAAACCACCACTTCTGTCGAAAACGAGGAACATATAGCCTTCCTGGCCATGTTGTTATCTCGTTGTGTGTTTTGTACAAAATCTCTGCAAGTGGCACACAAATATCTTGTTCTGGCGAACCAGCTACACTTGAAGAGAGGTATCTGCCTGAGGGAGATGATTTTGGCCAGCCTCTATGAAGCCTTTGGGCAAAGGTGCTGCCAAACTGAAAGACCCTGAAAGTCATGGAAACTTGTTATTGTCAGGCCCTTTTTGGCTGCTCCAGTTGTGGCTCAATGCTACTTTTGAACATAACCTACCCAACAAAGGAGAAGTCGACGAAGGTTCGTCTTCAGTTTCTGAGAGACGAGTCGAATGGCCCCGCTTGGCCCAGCTCACTCCAAGCAAAGAAGGACATACTCTTCGAGCCAACCTATCCAACTTCATCCATATGTTCTCCAAATAGTACAAGTTTACTTCAAGGATGGCTCCCTTTGAAGAAAGAAGACGCGGCCCTGAGTGGTTCACCAGGGCCTTCCCTGCTGCACTAAAGAAACAAGAAGAGGAATCGAAGCTAATTTGGGATCGATTCCTCACACCTCGACTGTTGGTTCATAAATTAAACCTTGTCAGGGGTCAAGCCACCCTGGTAGCCTACCAGCCAAACTTGGTGTCAAGGCAATTTGGTTTAATACAAACTTTGTCCAAGTGTTTGTATGATAAGAAATCATACTTCCCTTTGCGGTGCTTTCTCCCCTCGAATGTTCAACACAATTGGCGCGTCATGCCCATAAATCCCTTCTTACACCTGTCAATTTGAACCCTCCTACGTCTGCTCCCCAGATTTTTACGACTGGTGGTAAAAACATTATGCCTCAGTGTTTCTTGACGCTTCGAGCTTTACTTGCTTGATTGACCAAGCTTTCATTGATGTGCAGGAGAAGATCAAGAAAGGTACGTCTACCCATATCAAAGAGATTCAAGCCTTCTAGAAGTACTTCGAAACTGTCTATCGACCAAATGATGTTAGTCGGACTATCCGCGAGACTGCTGTTACTTTAAAGGAAAAGTTTTCTTAAAAAATGGAAAATTTAAAGATTTCCTCATCTGTTCCTCGTGAGAAACGATATGAGGTTGCCTTTAAACTCTTTCCCCCAAAAATCCCTCGATTACCAACTACTGGTTTTGGCATGGCTCTTGCCCATCCATTTCCAGATTGGTTCATCTGTGGAGATCCTATAAAGATCCTTCGACAACAGTCAAAACCCAAAGCGCAGCGGGTGGTTCCGACTAAACATTCACTCGATACTTTTAAAGGGCACCTTCATGTTAGTGTCGAAGATGTTCGCATCGAATCCGACATTCTTGAAGGTTCATCCCCTTTTGATTTGGACTCTTCAACCTGAGCTTTATTGTTACTAACTGGTATTTGCATGATTTACTTTTTGCAGCTGCTCCTAAAAGAACTACCCCAACACCAAAAACTGAAGGCAAGGTCGAAGACCAAAAGGTAATCTCCCGCAAGCCTCTGTTACTTCACCTTCCTTAATTACTCTTAACAATCCATGTTGCTTCCAGGTTAGCCGAAAACCACCCACCCCACAAAAGAGGCTCAAAAGGGTTTCTGCTCAGATTATCATTGATTCAGATGACGAAGATGGATCTCCTCGCGAGAATACCCAAATAAAAAGAAGGCAAAAAGTCACCCATGACCTGGATACTTCTGATGCTCCATCTGCTCCCCCTACAACCAACATTCCCAAATCAAACACTCCCCTTCAAGATCTTACTAGAGCTTCCATAGAGGGTACCTCGATCCCACCTGTTGTTCCTATTGAGAGTGATAACTCCAGCCCTGCTGATGAAAGTGCTAAGGTATTTTGCGCATCTAACTTTTCTTCTGGACCTTGCACTGTTTTTTTGTCTTGCTCTCTCTGATGTCTACTTTTTCTAGCCTGATGCTAGGGTTCTGAAAATTGATCCGACCAAGCTTCCCTTATCACTTTATCCCTTGAACAGCCAAGGTGAGCCTACTTACCATCCCACCTCTAATTTGGGTTCTAGTATGAGTTCTCTTGGCGAGATTAATAAGCCTAATTTTTTCACAGTCCCTCCTTCACCTACGAAGACAATGACTCAACAGTCTGAAACTGATGGGTCTGACCACGAAGAGGATAATACTTTGGTTTATCCTGTTGTAGCAGATGATGAAACCAATACTTTGGAGGGGGCACAAACTTGGTTGACACGAATAGTTCTCCTTTAGATCAAACGATGGCTGTGGATGAAAAGGACGCAGGTGGAGATAATGCTGTTGAAGACCAAGCAATGCGTCAGTCAGAATTGAACGAGTCTAGCGACGAAGGCACTGAAGATGAAATGGAAGAGGATGACGCAGAGGAGGACAAAAGAAATGAAGCAAAACCTGAGGAAACTCCTGTCGAGGAAACTACCCCTGTTGAGGTGATTAAAACCCCTACTGCTTCTGCTCCCAAGGAAACTAAAGCAGTTCCCCTCAAAGGTGAGGCCTAGCTTACCACATCCGAACTTGATGCATTGAAGGTCTCTAAACCTCGACAGTACATCAGACTCCTCTTGAGCAGGCGAAGTAATTCCTCTGGCAAGACCCCCAGCACTTCGACCTCTGAAGGACAAACCTCGTGTCATCTAACTGACATCATTCTTAAAAAGATCGAGAAAAAGATCATCAAAGGGGGATCTTTTCTCTCTTCTGAAGATGGGCCCAGTCAACCACCTTTCCTTGAAAGCTCTTCTACAACAAGTGGATCTCACATCGATTTCTCCTGAGGCCGCGAGCGTCATTCAAGAAGTTAGTATCTTGATTGACCAAGTTCATAAAGACTTTCGATTATTGCCCCAGATTGAGAATGATATTTCAACGAAAACAGGCAGTGAAGTCGCTGCTTGGACTGCTGTTGTCGAATCTGAAGAAAAGATTGTTGAATTGAAGGAGAGGAAAGAGAAGAATAAACAAGAGGTCATTGCTAATGAGGCGAACATTGCCTGTTGGGAGTGCAAGATCAAAAAAATTTGCAACAAAATAGCGAAAGCCAAGAAGAAGAATGTTGAATTATCTTCTTTTGATGATTCCTCCCTATCAACTGAGCTCGAACACGCCGTTAATTTCGCTGAGGAAGCCCGTCGCTTGGAAGCTGAGGTTGCTCAACTAAGAACAGACAAAGCCCAATGCCAAAACCGCCTTGAGCTCCAAAAGTCGAACTACCTCAAGATGAAGGCAAATCTCCCTTTTTAGTTTATTAGATCTTTTGTAATAGCGCATCTTTGCTAGCCTTTGTAAGCCATGCTTTTAACTTTTACGTTGTAAGACACTGGGCCATTTTGGCGTATTTTGTTAATCACCATTTATGGCTTCGCTTTATATTTAGGTTTTACTCTGTAGATATTTTTACCTCTTGAAGCGCAGGCATATATATTTTTTAAATATTTTCCATTCACTTTTAATATTCTCTTGTCCTTACTCAATTCTGCCACTTCGTATGCCCCATTGAAGAAGACCTTTGAAACCTGGAATGGTCCTTCCCACTTTGGTGACCATTTGCCTAAAGACCTAACCTTTCGACCCATAGGCAGGATTACTCTCCATACCAAATCTCTAACTAGGAAAGCCTTCGCTTTAACCTTCTTGTTATATGACTTCTCCACTCTTTTCTTCTGTCTTCTCAAGAGTTCTAAAGCTTTAAGTCTTTCCTCATCCAAATCTACTAACTCATCGAGCATCATATCCCAATAGATTTCTCGAGGGATTTCGTGATGCCTCTGAATTCTAACTGACTGTATATATATCTCGACCGGTAATACTGCGTCATGGCCAAAGGTCAGACGATATGGGGAAGTATTGGTTGCTTCTTTAGGGGACGTTCGACATGCCCATAAGACTTGGTCGAACATTTTATGCCAGTTTTTGGGCTTACTCCCAATTTTCTTTTTTATCATGTCAATTATCACCTTATTTGCTGCTTCGACTTGGCCATTGGCCTGGGCGTAATAAGGCGTCGAAGTAAGAAGTTTAAATCCCATTTCTCTGGAGAACTCCTGCATTTTCCTACCTGTAAACACTGACCCTTGGTTTGTCGTTATTGTTTCTGGCAGCCCAAATCTATAGATGATGTATTTCTGAATGAACTCAACGACATCCTCTTGGTCTACTTTTGGCAGAGGTATCGCTTCGATCCACTTGGTGAAGTAGTCTATCCCCACCAGAATATACTTTTAGTTTTTGGAAGACGCAAGTCGAATCTCTCATATCAAGTCTAAAGCCCATCCTCTGAATGGCCATGGCTTGACTATGGAGTGTAACTCGCTTGCTGGAACATGTTGTATGCCAGCGTGAACTTGGCATTCCAGGCAACCTTTGGCGAACTCAATGCAATCTTTCAGCATCGTAGGCCAGTACATCCCTTGGCGAAATAGTAGCCATTTCATCTTGTGGCCTACCTGGTGTGCCCCACATGTCCCACCATGGACTGATGACAATGCCAAGTACGCCTCAGATTCGATGAGGCATTTAAGCAAAACTCCCTCAGAGATTTTCTTAAATAACTCGTTCCCTAAAAGAACATAGCTTAGTGCTCGATACCTTACTTTTCGTTTTGTGGTTGCTGAAGGGTTCTGAAGGTATTCGACCAAAGGATTCCTCTAATCTTTGTCTGTCAGACCCTCGACTGTAAAAATTTTAAAGGTTTCCTCGTCAGCGTAGCCAAACTTTGTAACTTCAAGGTCCGATAGTCGCAGGCCTACAGACACAACCTTACCCCTGGCCTCAATTACTTCTTGCAAGTTTTCCTTTGAAACCCTATATCCTGATGCAGATTTGTGCCAAATCGTTGGCCACCTGATTCTGTAGTCGTGGTATATGTCGAATAGTGCAGACTTCGAATTTTTTGAGTAGCCTATTGGCTATCACGAAGTACATAATGATATTTTCTTTAACACACTTGTACTCCTTTGTTAGTTGTTTCACAACCAACTCCGAATCTCCCATTATTTCGACTTGGGTTGCCCCCAATTCTAACAAAATTTCAAGTCCGGCTATCAAAGATTCATACTCAGCCTCATTATTGGAACATAGACCCTCAACTCTATACTTGAATTTTGTTGGAATTTTGTCAGGCGAAATAATCAGCAGGCCTATGCCTGTCCCATTCTTGTGGCTAGAACCGTCGAAGTACAACTTCCAGGGTTCTAGTTCGACAATGTTCAGGGTATTTTCATTTATGGAGTGATCAACAATGAAGTCTACCACTATTTGTCCTTTAACCGCTTTTAGCGGTCTATACGTCAGAGAGTATTCAGTTAATGCTAATGCCCATTTATCGATTCGACTATGCAAAATAGGCTTGGATAACACGTGTTTAATAATATCAAAATGCAACGAGACATAAACATCAACTGGTTTTATATATTGCTTCAACTTTATACATGAGAAATACAAATATAAGCATAATTTTTCTATCTCGCTATACCTAGTTTCTGCATCATTCAAAACCCTGCTAAGGTAGTAAATGGCTCTTTTGACGCCATTCTCGTCCTCTTGAGCAAGCATGCTCCCTAGAGTTTTGTCTGACGCTGCTATGTACAATCTCATGCTCTTGCTTCGACATGGAGGCGAAAGGACTGGAGGATGGGTCAAGTAGTCTTTGATCTTTTCGAAGGCTTCTTACTGGTCTTTCCCCCATTCGAACCTTTCTTTATTGACTCAAAGCAATGGCGAGAAGGCCTGCGTTTTGCCACTTAGGTTTGATATGAATCTTCTTAGGAAGTTTATTTTACCCAGCAAGGATTGCAGTTCCTTTTTGTTTGATGGCGCTTTCGCTTCCATGATGGCCTTTGTCTTGTTCTGGTTGATTTCGATCCCCTTTTTGTGGACCACGAAACCCAAGAAATCTCCCGCTTGTACAAAATATGCGCACTTCAGGGGGTTCATCTTGAGGCCAAACTCCCTCATCCTTATGAAGGACTTGAGCAGATGTTCTACATGAGCTTTTCCGGACACGGATTTCACTACAATGTCATCAATATATATATATATATATATATATATATATATATATATATATATATATATATATATATATATATATATATATATATATATATATATATATATATATATATATATATATATATATATATATATATATATATATATATATATATATATATATATATATATATATATATATATATATATATATATATATATATATATATATATATATATATATATATATATATATATATATATATATATATATATATATATATATATATATATATATATATATATATATATATATATATATATATATATATATATATATATATATATATATATATATATATATATATATATATATATATATATATATATATATATATATATATATATATATATATATATATATATATATATATTTGCATAAAAGACTCAATGTAATCATGAAAAATTGAATTCATTGCTCGCTGGTGCGTTGCCCCAGCGTTCTTCAAGCCAAAAGGCATCATTACCCATTCGTAAGTGCCTAAGGCCCCTGGGCAACGGAACGCTGTTTTGGGAACGTCATCTTCAGCGATGAAAATCTGATTGTAACCAGAGTATCCATCCAACATGCTAAGGTAATCATGGTCAGCGGCTGAATCGACTAGCATTTCTGCTACTGGCATCGAATACTCATCTTTAGAGGTTGCTGAATTTAAATCCCTAAAGTCTATGCATACTCTTAAAGACCCGTTTTTCTTAATGACCAGTATAATATTGGCTAGCCATTCAACATACCTGTTCGTACGGATGAACTTACATCGAAGGAATCTTTGGATTTCTTCCTTTATCTTTGAGAGGATTTCAGGAGCGAAACATCTTGGGCTCTGTTTGACTGGCCTTTTTCCAGGTTTGATTGGCAATCTATGCTCGACCAGATCTCTCTTTAGACCGGGCATCTCATCGTAATCCCAAGCAAAATAATCCCTGTACTCTCGCAGCAACTGGATGGTCTCGACCTTGAGTTGGGGGTCGAGGTTGGCACTGATATACGTAGGCCTCTTAATTATTCCATTTCCTAGATCCACTTCCTCCAAAGGATCCTTCTCAAAACCCAGAGGTTCATCGTGATAAATGGCGTCGAGCGTTTGACCTTCATACTGAATTTTGTCAAGAGATTCAGGGTCGAAATGTCCACCAGAGCCCATTCGTTCAGGTTCTTCACTGGCTTTCTCATCCATTTTGTTGTTGGCAGCCTCCAGGGCCGCTTGTAGTTTAGTTTCGGTCATGTATGCCGAAATCCTTTGAAGCGCTATGGTTTCAGTCATCATCGCTAAATTCACTTCCCCGTCCAGTGGGGTCTATAGGAAGTGTGCCAAGGTATGGGAGCCTCTCACCTGGTACTTCCTTATCCCAGTGGAAACCGTCAACGGGATGTAGATAAAATGAGCAATACACTTCATCGTTTGGTACAAATTCGAAATCTGCAGGTACGCAGGGGCCCATGCTGGCCAAATGTTTGTCAAATTGCCTTTGATCAACGTGGTTTATGGGTGCCTTAAAATATCCTTGGCCTGCTTCAATATTCTCCAAAATTCCATCTGGTCTCCATATGACAATCCTTTGATGCATTGAAGATGGCACCGCCCCCACTCCTTGAATCTATTCCCTTCCTAGCAACAAATTATAGTTGGCTGTTGTTTCTACCACCATGAAGACAGTTAGGCGAGTAATGGTTTCGACTGTAACGTTCACTTGTATGAATCCCATGGTCGAACCCACTTTGCCTTCATAGTTTGACAAAACCATGTTATGTGGTTTTGTATCAGTCTCATGTTTTCCAATCTTATTCAATAGGAAATGTGGCATAAGGTTCACTGTGGTGCCACAATCCACCAAAATTTTATTAATTGGGACTTTTTCCACTTTTGCCGTGATATAAAGAGGTTTCAAATGGTTCTTCATCGCCTCTGTGGGCCGTTCGAAGAATGCATTTTGTTCTTCGACACAGCCATTATTCATCACATAGTAGCACACAGGCTTATGAGTCGCCATCTCCCAATCCGTGTAGGTATCCAGATTTTCAACCACGGATATTCTGTCGAATTCCCTAGGCATCACTGATACTACATTAACTAATATATCCAGAGAATCGTCAGAGTCTGAATCAAAATTATCATTCATTTCATCGTCAACCCCAGTCGGCTTTCTCTGCTCCTCGACCTAGGCAGGAAACAATCTACGCCCTACAGGTGTTTTCCCAAATGCTTTTGTTCGTCCTTCTTCATTTTCAACAGGGGCGTTGGTACTGGATTCTGCCTGGTCCCTTTGTGAGCTTTCCCTGAGTGCTTTTCTCTTACGTTGTTCCCGTCTCCACTGTGATCGAGACATGGGTGTTGCACCCTAATTTTTGACCTTAAGATCCCACCTCCTTGCTCTTTGAAACCACTATAGTTCAAGTAATACCCCAAATTTCACCCTTATATTTAGTCGATTCATATCGCATAGCATCTCATTTTTTGCATCAACTAACCACTAACGGGCTACGTTGGATGTTTGTTTTGCAGGAATTGCATTAGGGGTACTTTAACTGTGACAAAGGCAAAATGGTCATTTTCACGTTGTCGTTGAAGATTTTTTTAGAGATGAGTTGTCGCCAAGTTTTGAGATAATTGAGACATTATTTCTGAGACATTCATTTGCCACACGGTTTGATTATACTGAGGTGTCGATCTGGTTTGGTTGGTACCGAAGTGCTTCGTCAGAAACGCAATTGGATTTTTCTCAGTTCCATTCTTTTCTTCTATTTTAAGTCGCCCCCAAACATTTCTGTTTCTATCAATTATGGGCGGTTTGATTTAGAATATGTTGGAAATTTAGAATATATGGATTGTGCTAACAATATGTACTGGAGCTGCTAAGATTCGATTCGGGTGATTGTCGGATTCTTGTTCATGGATCTTGTTAGGAACTATTTGATCAGTGGAAATTAATTGAATATTTGATGTTAAAGTCAGGTTGCTCCAATCAAAGACAAACTATCATTTGGAAATGTTTTACGGTTATTGACCCCGAAAAATGATGGAATCTAACTCCATGTTTGGCTGCTGTTTGCATCAAAGGGTATATGGCTTAGAAGGTTAACAGGGTACATGGTTTAGAAGGTTAACGGAGATGCCTGTATTTAAGAGCAAGTCCAATTCATGGGATGGTCGAAGGAACAAGCCCGTGCATTTTTTTAACGCTTTGAGTGAGAAGTTAAGACCTCTATTAGACATTCTAATTTTCTTTAGCTGAAGGCATCCTTTTTGGCCTCATCAAACAAGTCACACACGATGTACAAAGTACTGAACTCATTCATTTAATATAGGGGACGGTACATTCAAATATACAAACTCAGTTTAAGCCATAATTCCAAACATGAACATTACAAAAATAACCAACAAGTTTACACAAGTTACAAAGCCCTGTTTACATATTAAAATCAGCCAAGAATATCAAACTGAAGTTGTTGTCCCAAGATCTTGAACAGAGGGCTTGACAGGGCTGAATTTGAGAGGAGTTTATTTGAGAAGCTAGCAGTGTTCTTGCCGATATCTGTTGGTGTCGAGAACGCGCTTTCGGCAGCCAAGCACGATGCTCCGATGGTTACTCATTTTTCAAAGCAAATATCATCCTCCAAATACTCATAAAACTGATCAGCGGAGTTACGGTAACCAGATGGCGCAACCTGCATCACGACACGCACCAAATTATCATGTAATTCAGAACATAGAGAAGGAAGAGCAGCTGGGCTACTCTCAAGAACTTACGAGAGTTTCTCGGTCATCCCGTTTACGGCAAGTACGAGTTTCCAATACATCACGCTGAAGCCAACGCTTCACCAGCGCCATTCCAACCTGTTAAAGTAAGAAAAACAGCCAGCAATGAGAATACCGTTGAGAGACATGAGTCAAAGCAAATAACAAGATGAATGAATTAAAATTCAGCCCTCAGTTCAGCTCATCATCGGGCATGAAACTCGAGCGGCTGGAAGGGCAACGACCGAAGCCTGTTACCTACTCCCTACCGAACACCGAGGATAACAGAATTGCGAGCATACAATAATTTGGGACAAATTCTCAACATTCTTCGAAGCCGACAGCCACATTCAAGGGGGCAACCACGTTCAGATTTTCAGTTCAGACCCGGAGTCATCATCACTGAAGCTTTCGGTAAAATCCAGACATAACCAAAGGCAAATAGCAGCAATATCATTTTGTCGACGGTTCAGACTGAAATCTCTTCATCACCGCGTCAAACCTTTCTCGGTGGCACTGATCCGACAATACCCGAATCACCAGTTCTCTCTAAAAGAAGAAGAAGAAAAGTTAGTGTATGATCAAAACAGAAATCAACTCCTCAGCAAATAATCCAAACTGGATCAGAAACCGAATCCGAATTGCAGTTAAACCAGATGTCTAAACCAAAAAGGCATCAAGAAGAAAACAGTTCGAAATCCCTGAATAGGAAAGAACCAAGTATCCACATCCGAAAAACCAAATCAATCCAGTTATCAAACAAATCAAATAAAAATCCAGAGAAATCCGAGCAAATCCTATCCAATCAAGGCAAGTTCGAAAAAGGAAATTTCAATCAAATCAAAAAGATATATGTTCTGAAAACCCAGCGAAATCAAATAACATCAGGAAGTGAATCGAAATAAGAAAGTCTCAATCAGGGTAAAATCAATCATCGAAAATTAGATTTCATTGAAGAGTAACGTAAATCCAAAATCATCAAGGCCCATTCGAAACCCTAACGGTCGCAAACGAACACAAAAACCTAACGAACTGAAAGACGGCCGCAAACTCAGACGAAAGCATAATCGTCATCATCGTTCATAGAATCACCCAACATAAACCGTGAATCATCAAAGCCGAACCATCGATCGTACTCATCACCACAAACGAACTGAATCGAAGACCGCCATCGTCATCCTCACAGGAGACGGGCAATCAACCTTCTTCGAGCCTCAGCTCCGACATCATTGGCCCTTTTTTTTCCAGCGAAACCCTAAAAAAACGTGAGTAATAGTCAGTGTTGTAAACGTTTAACATCATCTGTGTTTGTTTCAGGATGGGTCAATGGCCGCGAGAGAAAGACGATAAGAATGCCATGAAAGACGAAGAGATAGAAGGGAATACGAGAGAAACATGCGCCGCGGATGGAAATGAAGACTCATAAACCCTACAAGTCACTACCCCCCAATTCAATTGCATGAGCCGGGTTGGGTCCGGAAGTGATGACCGGCCCAACCTCTTTTTTTATTTTGCCTTTAATTTTATATTTTTATTCATCATATTTTGTTTAAATAATTAAAAGCCTTTTTTAAGTAAATTAGAAACATTTTTTTTAAATAATAAATTAAAACCCTTTTCTTTTTTTAATCAAACATTTTAAAACTCTTTTTTCAAAGTCAGTTAAAAATTTTCAAAAAAAAATAATCAACTCTTTTCTCTCAAATGTTGAACTTTTTAAAAATAAAACATGACCTTTCTTTTTTAAATCAAACCAATCGCTTTTTAATCAAACTCCTTTGCTGAACATTAGCACCGAATTTTTGTATAATAATTAACCAAAATTTCACCTTTTATATTAATAAAACTTTTAAGCTCCAAACTTTTTCATTTAGAATTAATCCCTTTTTCTTGCAAATTTAAATTCGTTATCAAATTCTCCAAAAAAATGTATACTGTTTATCTTCTCATTCTATTTTGATCTTTTTTCCGCCCACTAACATTTTGTTTGTTCATTTTGCAGGACATTATGTTTACCGTTTTTATGTGCAATTTAAATTTCGTTATTATAATTGTAACTGCTTCCTGGTTGTAATTTCGCGAACAATTGTCGCGTTTATATTTCCGCACTTTAATTTCCGCTGTTTGTATGGTTTAAATTCTCACATATTTCACCATTAATCTGTCACCTTGCACTCCTCCGAAGGAATAGGTCTAGCCGTTTGGCCACCACGCTAATAGTTCTCAAACTTCAAACCCTTTCCATACTTTACAAACCCTAATTTTTCACAAATATCTCGTCGCAGACAAAACTACAAAATTACCCCTAGCTTTAGGTCAAGGAGTCGCCGCACTCCCTTTTAGGGTTTCCCGCCGTGGAATCCCTAATTTAACCCTATTTCAACTTAACAATTTTCGACGTAGAAATTGAAGTTTTCTATACTCCGCGTAAGCGTGTCCCTGAGATGCGTTTATCCCCCTTGAAGCCTCTAACCTCCCTTTTGAGGGGAACTACAGATACTCTGATTCCGCTCCCGTCAGGATATGTAGGCACAAGATGCGACGTCTTGGCGAGTATATTTAGGACTAACCCCTTAGGTCTTTTCTCTTTACCTCTAACCCTTAGCATTACCCTTAAGCAGATAATTTTAGCAATAAGCAAATTAAAACAAGAGGTTCCTGTAGAGTACTACAGAAACTTAGGATGCTAGCACCTTCCCTAAATTTAACCAACCCCCGAACCTTAGATCTCTCCCCATGTTGTGTTTACAATGCGAAATAGGTTTTCCTTCCTTTAACCTTTCCTTTGGATAAATCAAAGACGGTTGCAAATGAATAAGATTCAAACTAATCAATAGTTTGGTATCCAAATTTCACCGCGACAATGGGATTCTTTCCTTTGTAGTTCTCAGATACATGGGCAGCTTTTGAAGACTGGAACTCCTTTCGATAACTCAATGAAGATCCTCGTTTCACCTCAAAGTTATTCAACCTCAGTTGTCCATGCTGTCTATTCTCATTAGGCTTTGTCCACTTACCATCAGTAGCCTCAGCGTTGGGTTTGAAACTGGTGGGTTTGTTTGTCGGGGGCCTTGTGCGAGGCTCAGATCTCCTTTGGAGATTACTTCGAGCGTCGAATCTGGGCCTTTCCTTATTTTGTCTTAGCCTCCGTATTCCCTCCAGCTTTTGTGCGGCCTTTTTGTCGAAAATGGCGTTGCATCGAGGGCATAGTATCACACTGGATCCTTTCTCTTGGAAACGGTGGAGGAAAGCAACAATCGATTCTTCCTGCTCTGGGTAAGCTTCCCTAGTGTGTTCCCCCTGGTAATTTGATTCGCTATCCCCTACAGCTTCATGTTGAGTGATCTCTATCATATTGATTTCAACCCCTTCGACCAGATTAAGCTTCATTAAGCCTATCTCCAAACCTTTAGTGGCTTGGTCCATTTTGATGAAGTTATCTGCAGTTTCTTTAGTCACTATTTCCCAACCTGCATTACCCTTGTCATTTGAACTTGCATCCTCATCAATTTGGTCGAGGTCATCAATGGCCATCTTCACACAATCCTCTTGTCCGAAACTAATGGTGACTTTTGCCATTACATCCTCATCTATGAGATTATCAATAACCTCTACCATGTCGATTAAAAAATCGCAGCCATCAGTAGCTTCGACCATGTTGGCTTCCACCGGTTCTGTATAATGTGCATCTGCCATCTGCAAGGGGTCTGTGTCGACCTTCATCTGGCTAGTGGCCTTCTCTCCAAGCTTCAAACGTCCTTCCTGAATTGCAGTTTGAACAAGATCCCTGAAAAGAAAACATTGAGATGTTTTATGACCCCAAAAATTATGGTATTTACAAAACCCTCTTTTCTTCCTTTGTTCTACAAACGGCATTTTATCACCAGGTGGCACTATCATTTGTCCGTCTTTCACTAACAAATCGAAGATTTCATCATATTTTGTGATGTCAAAAGTATATGTTTTCTTTGGGAACCTATCATTCTTTTCAGATTCGACACAACTCTTCCCCTGTGGGGGAGCAAGTACCTTACAAGAGTAAGGTGGACCTTGTTTGAGTTCAGCAAGATCCACTTCGCTTTCGTCGAAGTACAAGGGATCATCGCACATCCCTTCGACATTCTCATTGAATTCGACAAAAGCTACCTTCTTATTTTTATTGAACTTAGCCTTTTCGTCTTTAAGCCTTTCCAGTTGTCGAACTCGATCGGCCAATTGGGCCATGTCCCTTAGATACTGGGTGTCCAACTTCTTCCTAATGGAATAGTCGAGACCTCCAGCGGCCATCTCGACCAACTCGTGTTCAGGGACCTGTGTGAAACATCTGGCCTTAAGCAAACAGAACCTATTAAGGTATTCTTCGATTGGCTCAGAAAACTTACGCTTCACACTAGCAAGTTCTTTTAAACTAATCTTGGTCTGGCCCATATAGAACTGTTCATGGAATAAATGTTCTAACTGGTTCCAATTGCACACTGTATTGGGGGGTAGCATTGTGAACCAAGTGAAGGCATTTTTAGTGAGAGAACTTGGGAAGTATTTTATTCTAAGGCTCTCATCATTCGCTATCTCTCCAGCCTCGATTAGATAACAGGCCACGTGTTCGACAGTGGACTCTGTCGTATCTATTGAGAACTTAGTCAACTTGGGCACTTTCGTTCTAGGAGGAAATTCTTCCTGAAGAATATAATCTACTATTGGGGAGGTATAGTTCGGTCGGGTGAAACCAGTGTTCAAACCATTTCGAACCATAATTCTCTCAACCATGGCTGCTAAATTATTGTCGACAGCCGCATTGTTGCGTTGAACCTACTGGACGACATTATCCGCGTCCTGGTTTCGATTTACCATAATCACCTCTGGGTCTCTTTCCCCTGGACCACGAACCTTCTCTCTCAGCGTTTCGACCCTAGGTGGTTCGTCTATGGGATGGCCCATCCTTTCCTGGATTTCCACTGCTGGCTGATGTCCCAAAGCCTGTCGTGGAATGTTTGCTACCGGGGCTTGATTCCTGGCTAGGGGAGGTACCCTCATGAATTCAGCCAATCGCGTCAACTGTATTGCTAGTTGTTGATTAGTGTGGGTTGTATTTTGGATCAATGGTTGAAAGATTTCCCCCATGGTTTGGGACAGCGTCTAAACCATTTGCAAATTGCTTTCATCCATTTGCTGTCTTAAGCATGCGATAGAGGTATTGGTCAAGTTAGGACCCTGTGTCGAATATCCTAGGCTTGAACCTTGGGGATTTCGACCAACGTTTGCGCCAGACCTAGATCCTTGTAATGGTGAAGCCATTGCATGATCTGAGAATATGGGGGTGCATTTTGGAGCCCTTGCATTAAAGTTGTGGGCATCCCATATGGGGGGTTTCTTGGTGACTGTGAAAACCCAGGGGGAGCAAATTGTCTGGAAGTCAAACTTCCTCCTAACAGTATCTAAGGATTCGACGTCTGAGGCCCAATATATTCCAACACTGGTTGACTATAAGGTCTTATCACAGTCGATCCAGTCCCAAGTACTGAGGGTGTTGGTTCTGGCCTCACAGGATGTGATGTTTGTTCACCTGTTGACGGTATCGAAGGCGGGACTACGTCGTTCCCTGTTCTTTCATTAGAACGGTCTTCTTGGGAGTTAAGATTATTTTGATGACTTGCATATGTCTCCATATTCCTAATGTTTCATCTTGTCAGTCTTTCTTCGTTTACAGCGGTAATTCTACCACTTCTTAGTAACATAAAACACACTTTTCACGAACAGACCAGTAAGACTATAATCTTTACAAGTTTCGATTACACGAAGGAATTTCTTCTTAGCACTGTCCCACTGTGCGTGCCATTTTGTTTCCCTTAAAAATCAGAAAATAACCGCTGATCTTCCAAATCTAACTTTGGTGACTCACGGGATCGATCAGATTGATCCTAGGACATGTGCTAAAAGGTTTTCCTTGAACGTTTATCTAAGTTTTACACTTTTACAATATTTGGGACAAGGTTCTTTAAAGGTTACCTATTCGACTCTAGGAGAAAAAGCACATAAAGTTATAGCAAAGAAAAGATACAAGTTTTAAAAGAAAGAAGTTGAGAATGAGAACGAAGTAAAGAGGGAATAAAAAGGGGAGAAGGTTGCAAGAAACATAAAGTAAACTTTGTAAAATTTAAACAAGTAAAATAGACTTCATTGAAAATAAAAGGTGGTGTATTTACATCACGTACATTCTCTTTAATACTCTCTTTCTCTACACTCGGATACTTGGAGTAAGTCTAAGAGTGACTTGTACAATAGTAAAATTCCCACACACATTCTATGTCTAAAACTTCCTATTTATAATAGTAAGAAATAACTACTAATAACTTCCCACATCACCATCTTTCGCCACTTGTCACGATGCATGGATCCGTTGTTCATAGGGCGCCATGTGTCCTTTTAGTCATCTGGCGAACGAAATTGTTCCCCCCAAATTATTTGAATTTCAAATCTTCAGTAAAACTACCAAACAGTAAAACGTTCGAAGCCCTTGTGGTTTTTCTTCAAGTCTGGTAAGTGCTTCGACTACTCCCCTTAGTTGTCTCATATCCTTCGACCAACTCTCGCCTCCAACCAGCTTCTAGTGCTTCTCCTTAGATTTCTTTATTTTGCAAGAGGCGTCAAATTTAGGAGCTAACACGGAGACACTTCGTTGGTGCTTCAATTGATATCAAGCTTGCTCCAAAACGTGCAGGTCAACTCCAATGAACATGAGGAAGTGAATGCTTGCTTCAATTTGGCCTGAATTGATCTAGATTTGAGTTCACAATTTTCAAATTCTCTCTTGAATTTCAAAACTGGTTATGCTCTTCCCTCCACGAAAATGCCAAAGTCAGCTCTCAAATTTCATTTTGAGCTTTTATATTATGGATTTGTGAAGTAATTGGAGGCCCATGAAGCCTTGTTGTGGCTGAATTTGAAAATGCCCAAAATTGGCAAGTGATTCATGCACACGTGAATATGGTTGTGTACACACATGAAATTAGCATGGACTTGCAGCTGACAACTTGAATCTTGCATTAGAATTGGAATGGGCTTTTGATTTGGTTCAATTCACAAGTTTGGATGCAAAACTTATTTGGAAAGTAAGCTTCATTCTCACGTGTTTTTGCTAGCATGAGCCAAAATAACTTTGTGCATTTTAATTGTTGGAACATTGTGAACAAAATAGGATCAAAAGATGGCATGAAAAAGACCTCTAACTTGTTCAATTGAATTCACCTTTAAAAATCCAAATTTCACTTGAATTTCTTCACCAATGTTCATATACAAGCATAATTCACACCAACCTTGAGCTTCATGATGAAATTGAATTCATTTGGGACAACTTTCATGTTGGTTGAAGTTCCATTTGAAGTACTTAAAGGCATGAGAGTGACCCATAATCAAAATGACCTATAATCAAAGTTTCTCAAAATCCCCTTGCCTTGCAAGCTTCATAACTTGAGTTCCACAAATGATATGAAGGACTTCTAGGACTTTTTGGAAAGCTAAGATCATGAGGAATAACTTTCATGTTCATCAAAAGTTAATAAGAAACATGATTCTAAGCAAAACATTCCTTGTATGTGAGTTGACTTTTGTTGACTGAAAAATATGTTCATATGAGACCCATAACTTTATGGCATCATAACATGAGTTCTACAAACCCAATGGATGAGTTCTAGTACTCAAAATAAACCTAAGAACATGCCCAACAAGTCTCATGTTTATAAGAAAATGAGATTCAACTTGTATCTTGAGTTAAATTGTTCTTGAAGGTAGCTCCTAAAGAAGGGGATTTTACACTGAGATCCTCTGAAACCCTAATTTAGTAACTTCTCAAACCCTTGATTCTTATTGATTTGAACTTGAAATTCCATTCTATATGTCTCAACATAACTTCCCATGACTCCAATGACTTAGAACTAAGTCTCCAACTCCTTCAAGCCAACAGTTGACCTTGCACTAAGCAGATGAAACCTTAGATGCACAAACTTTGACTGCACCCTATTGCAAATGATATGACCACTTGGATAAGCTCCTCCATGACTACAAAGAACTCAATGAGCTTCTCCAACATATCCTATCTATAACCATGGCCTTGAGAACCCCTGATGATATTCAGTTGACCTCCAAGATAGGAGATAAGCAACACTTGTCAATCTTCTCCCTCAGAGAGCTTTGACCACCTCCTGATGAGTATAAGCATTAGATACCTTGAGTAATCACTCTTGGTTGAGATTGATTCCCTTGAGACTCTCCTCTTGGATGGAACACTTTCCCTGATCCCCTGAAAAAGACAATGTTATGCAAATGCAAATGCTAAAGAATGAAATGAAACATAAGCCAAGTGGAGAAAGAGGTTGGGCAAATTTTGGGGTGCAACAGCTGCCCCTATTCAAGCGACTTGGACCTGACTGGGTGAAAAGAGAACGAATTTTAAACAATCAAGGTAAAAGACAGTTGAATACCAAAGAACCCAAAAATTTACCAACCGCAGAGATAGAACTACGAACTATTACTGGAACAAAAATCTCCGGAAATAATTGAATGATACAGTTGCAACGGCAACAAACTAACTGATTACCAATCAGAAAACCTCGACACGCTGTCGGAAGGAACATCTGATAACACGTAGGTAACGATACTAAGTCGGGAAGGATCATCTGATATTATCATCAAGCATCTATTGAAACAATAGGCATTGAACCCGAAGGCTGGCTCAAACCGAAGCTGAGAAGAAAACATATGACATCGCCGTCAGGCATCTGTTAAATAAAAACAGGCATCGAACCCATAGGCCGGCTCAAACCGAAGCTAAGATCATCCTCTAACCAGTAAGCATTTGCTAAATGAAAGCGAGCATCGAACCCTAAGGCCGAATCAACACGCAGTTGATAAACTTCTGCTAACCAACAGATATTCGCTGAATAAAAGCGAGCATCGAACCCGAAGGTCGGATCAACAAGAAGTTGATAAACTTCTGTTAACCACCAGGCATTCGCTAAATAAAAGCAAGCACCGAAGCTGAGGGCCGGATCAACATGCATTGGAAAAACTTCTGCTAACCAGTAGGCATTCGCTAAATAAAAGCGAGCATCAAACTCGAGGGCCAGATCAACACGCAGTTGATAAACTTCTAACGACAATTCACAAAAGAAATCCGCTGGGGAAAGAGAAACTTAAACAAGCAACTCTGGCGGGGAGAGAAAAGAGAAGTTGAACCAAACAACTCTGGTGGCGACCTCACTGAGGAAGGAAGAGAAACTTAACCAAGCAACTCTGCTGGGAAACACCTGATAAGATGAAACACATCCATCAAGAATCTTTTGCCGAGATCTGGATACCTGTGCGGGCCAAAGAATTAATATCACAAATTGCCATGGTCTGAATACCATACGGGCAAAAGAAATCATCCATCTGTTGGAAATACACCTGAAAAACAAGAGGTAACAACCTGGATTATGTTTCACATGCATATGTTTGAATATGGCGTAATGCTCGATACGAAATGGAAATGCTACGCATTTCTGAGAATGCTATGCACAATGCAGAATGCACCGGAACCGAATCAGCAAAATAAATGCTGAAGGGACAAAGGCCACACTACTGGGGATGGACGGAACATGCCAATTACGATTAGACTATGCTGGGAAATAAACCCTGGACGGCCTTCTGAAAAAGAAATTCCCTGAATAATATTGCTCTGACGAGAACAAAAATTCACCTTGTTGGGGATCAATGCAAACTCTACTGAGGAAATTGCCCTAAATGGCCTACCAGAATACACCTCTTCTGGGGTTCGCCCGACTCGGCTGGGGAGAACAAATCCACTCTACTGGGGAAATAGCACAACATGCTAAACAAAACTCTACTCTACCGGAGATCAAATCAAATCCTGCTGAGAGAAAATGCCCTGAACGACCTTCCAAGATACAACTCTCTTGGGGAAAGGGATGACCTGACCGGGGAAAGACGACCAAACGTTTGAGACAAGTCTAACCTGCTGGGGAAATCAATGACTCTGCAGGGGATAACAATCAACCACTGAGATTGACTTCACTTTACCGAGAAATCAGCCCTGAACGACCTCCTAGAACACCGAAGTTCTTCTAGGGTACAAACCACACTTTTGAGAACAATCCTGCTCTGCTGAAGATCAAAAATTTGACCTACTAGGGATTACTCAGCTGGGGATAACCAAATAAGATTGGCTGGGAAACGATCCCAAACTCTCTCTGTTGAGGAAGAATAACAATTCTCAGGGAGTAACCTCACCCTGCGGGGGAGAATAACCGCTCTGCTGACCTTGATGGGGATTAACAAATGAGAGGGAACCTATTCGGCCTCTACTGGGGTAATGAATCACTGTTTTAAACCCTGAAGGAATACTAGATCATATGCTCAGACTCTGTGGGGAATCAAAATCCTGAAATTTCTCCACTGCTGGGAAGACAGTTCCAACCTGCCTGGTGGAAAGAAAACCAATCTCGACTCACTGAGGAGTAAGTGCATACTTACAACCTACTACAGATGCGGACACATACTGACCTGTCCGAGGGATATCAATCTCAATTCTCTGGGGATGATTCTACCCTGCTGGAGAATTCAGTCTCAAGCTGCCGAGGAATGAGTGTATACAAAGAATCTATTGGGGAGGATTGTATACCCTCTACCTTCACACCCTTTGTTGTAGAAACAGACCCTTGCTGGGGATGGAGATGTACAACCTCCACTTGCTGGGGGTGAATGAGTCTCTACTACACGCCTCTCTCTGGGGGACGGTGATCCCACCGGGGATACACCTATGGAAATTTGCCCCAAAGGTAACGACCCTGCACAAGAACAAACGACAAGATATCCTAACAAAGGGAACTATCTCGGTCATCATCTGTGACATTGTTCAAATAAATCAAAGTGTTAATGATTATTGGCCAAAGCTTGCAAGTTTATGTATACGCAATTTTATCAAAACATTCGGGAATTTTTCGCAAACAAAATAGTAAATATTAAAGCAAGACAAACAGATTACTGAATAGTATATGTTTTATTGACAAATGGCCTGTAAATAGGCAGATTTTACAATAGATGCAGCCCCTGAAAAGAGGAAGCTGTGCAAAAATTACAGAAATGCACAGAAATATACAGAATGTCGGCAATGTGGCACAGACAAACACCATGAGTTGATCCATCCATGACTCGCCTGACTTCGATGATTCCCCGACGCTTCATCTTCTGAAGAGATTGATTCGGATCAAAAGCCCTCAGGTCCTCCCTCAATCCACTATACTGAAGATCAATACGCTGACCGCAGTCATTTGCTTTTCAAATCCCTAACTTTTTCCTGAATCGCTCTTTCGGGTTTTCAATTCACTAGGATACCCATTTTTAACAAAGCCGCCTTTTCAGGTTTTCAACTTTGCGGGGTTACATCTTTTTTCTTTTATATCCCTAATTTTTGCTCGAACCCATTCATTTTATGGTTCACCGGGATGCCCCATTTTTTCCTGGATATTTTTTTCATTCCAGCGGGTCTCTTTAAGCAAAGTAATTTTTAACTGCGTCTGCGTTCACAGGGGATATGAAATCTTCACCATCCATGGTAGATAACAACAAGGCTCCTCTGGAGAAAACCTTTCGCATGACATATGGACCTTCATAGTTGGGAGTCCATTTGCCCCTGTGATTTGTTTGTGGTGGGAGAATCCTTTTCAATACCAACTCGCCCGTCTGAAAGCTTCGAGGGCGCACCTTCTTGTCAAAAGCTTTCTTCATCCGGCTCTGATACAACTGACTATATGCAATAGATTCCATCCTTTTCTCGTCCATTAGGCTGAGCTGGTTCAATCTGTTTTTTATCCATTCTGCCTCATCAAGCTTGACATCGACCAGAACTCTTAAAGAAGGAATCTCAACTTCCAATGGCAGGACAGCTTCCATACCATACACCAGCGAGAAAGGAGTTTCCCCAATTGAAGTACGTACCGAAGTACGATATCCATGCACAGCGAAGGGCAACATCTCATGCCAATCTTTATATGTTACAACCATCTTCTGCACTATCTTCTTGATATTCTTGTTGGCCGCCTCGACAGCGCTGTTCATCTTCGGACAATAAGGAGATGAGTTGTGATGCTCGATTTTGAAATTCTGGCACAATTCCTTCATCATCTTGTTATTCAAATTCGAACCATTGTCTGTAATGATTCTCTCGGGCACTCCATAGCGACAGATGATGTCCTTCTTGATGAACCGGGCTACCACTTGCTTAGTGACATTAGCATAAGAAGTTGCTTCCACCCACTTGGTGAAGTAATCAATGACTACTAGGATGAAACGATGTCCATTAGATGCGGTGGGCTCAATCTTGCCAATCATGTCAATGCCCCACATGGAAAAGGGCTAAGGAGATGCCATGACATTCAGCGGACTCGGCGGCACATGAATCTTGTCCGTATAAATTTGGCATTTATGGCACTTCTTTGCATACTTGAAGCAGTCTGACTCCATAGTCAACCAGTAATACCCTGCTCGTAACAGCTTCCGAGACATGGCATGCCCACCGGCATGTGTCCCAAAGGTACCTTCGTGGACCTCTTCCATAAACAGACTCGCTTCTTTTTTGTCCATGCATCTTAGCAGCACTAAGTCATAACTCCTCCTGTAGAGTACACCATCCTGGTTTAGATAAAAGTTTCCAGCCAACCTCCTCAGAGTCTTCTTATCCCGGGTCGATGCCCCTGGCAGATATTCTTGGTTCTTGAGGAAATTCTGGATATCATACTACGGCTTGCCATCCGAAGCTTCATCAATGGTGAATACGAATGTCGGCCTATCAAGGCGAGAGATGACTATTCTTGGAGCATCATTCCAAAAATTTACCTTATACATCGAGGATAAAGTGGCTAAGGCATCCGCCATCTGATTCTCTGCTCTGGGAACATGGTGAAACTCCACCCAATCAAAGAAAGGTAACAACCTCCTTACATAGTTCATGTAAGGTATCAAATTAGGCTTCCGGGTCTCCCATTCTCCTTTGATCTGATTGACAACTAGCGTTAAATCTCCATATACGTCTAGATTCTTGATCCTCATATCAATGGCTTCTTCCAACCCCATAATGCACACTTCGTATTCGACTTCATTATTGATGCAAGGAAATGTTAATCTGGCAGTGAAGGGGATATGAGAACCATGAGGAGTCGTGATAATTGCCCCGATTCCACTACCATAAGAGTTAACAGCGCTGTCAAATATCATCTGCCATTGAGAACCCTTCTCCGGACCTTCATCGAGTAATGGCTCATCACAATCCTTCATCTTTAAGAACATGATGTCTTCATCGGGAAATTCAAACTTCATAGGTTGATAATCATCAATCGGCTGTTCAACAAGATACTCTGACAGAATACTCCCCTTTATAGCTTTCTAGGAAACATATTGAATATGATACTCTGTCAAAACCATCTGCCACCTGGCAATTCTCACCGAAAGTGCTTGTTTCTCAAAGACGTATTTAATCGAATCCATCTTCAAAATCAGCATGGTTTTATGATTTAGCATATACTGTCTCAGGCGTTTGGCAGCCCAAGCGAGTGCGCAACAGGTTTTCTCCAACATTGAGTACTTGGATTCACAGTTTGTGAACTTTTTACTCAAATAGTATATTGAATGCTCTTTTCTTCCAGTCTCGTCATGCTGACCAAGAACACAACCCATATTTTTCTCAAGAACCGTTAAATACATGATCAATGGTCTTCCAACCACTTGAGGTATCAGTATTGGAGGCTCCTGCAAATATTCTTTTACTTTATCAAACACCCTTGGAAATTTTAGTTCCAGACAACCGCCTGGTCTTTCTTTAACAAATTGAACATGGGTTCACACGTGGTTGTGAGATAAGATATGAACCTAGAAATGTAGTTCAATCTACCCAAGAAACCGCGGACCTCTTTCTCTATTTTCGGTGCTGGCATATCTTGAATAACTTTTACCTTTGCAGGATCGACCTCGATTCTTTTTTCACTGACAATGAACCCCAACAACTTTCCCGACCTGACACCAAAAGTGAACTTGTTCAGATTTAACCTCAGTCTGAATTTCCTTAGTCTCTCAAACAACTTCAGAAGGTTTACCAGATGCTCCTTCTCCATTTGCGACTTTGCTATCATGTCATCAACATAGACCTCGATCTCGTGATGAATCATATCATGAAATAAAGTGACGATTGCCCGCTGATAGGTTTCCCCTGTGTTTTTCAACCCAAAAGGCATTACCTTATAATAGAAGGTCCCCCACGGTGTAATGAACGTTGTTTTCTCCATATCTTCTAGCGCCATCTTAATCTGATTATATCCGGAAAAACCGTCCATGAAGGAAAACACGGAATATTGCGCAGTATTATCAACCAATACGTCAATGTGAGGGAGCGAGAAATCATTCTCCGGGCTCGCTTTATTTAGATCTCTATAACCAACGCACATCCGTACCTTACTGTCCTTCTTTGGTACAGGTACGATGTTAGCGACCCACGAAGGGTAAGTTGTTACAGCAAGAAATCCTACGTCCAACTGCTTATGGACTTCTTCTTTGATTTTCACAGCCATATCTGGTCTGATCCTTTTGAGCTTCTGCTTGACGGGCAGACACTCTTCACATGACGGTAAGCGATGAACCACGATGTCAGTGTCAAGACCGGGCATATCTTCGTATGACCAAGCAAAGATATCACTATACTCTCGGAGCATTTCAACTAACCTTTGCTTGATATCACTTTGCAACACAGCCCCTATCCTGACATCTCTTCTGGCTTCCTCGGTACCCAGGTTGACGACCTCAATTTCCTCCTGGTGAGGCAAAATGATTTTCTCTTCCTGTTTCAAAAGTCTGGCTAGCTCTTCTGGCAAGTCTTCATCTTCATCAATCTCTTCTTCGGGTTGAAAAATCAGATTATCAAAGTCAAGGCGAGTCATAGGCGGCTCTGAAGCGGTGTCATCTGCAATGTGAAACCTGCAATGATGATGATTTAATGCTTAAAATGATATGCAAACAATCACAAACCACATTGCCATTTTATTGTTAAAAATAAAACAGGAAAGACAAGGATCACAATATTTGAATGCAGAAAAACACCTTTTGATTGATTAATAAAAAGATTGTTCAAACATAAACAATTAGGCCCTGAAGACAAATACCGCTATGCTCCGGGTAGAACATAGGGCTATACAATAATCATAAAAACAAATCATTACTCTTCTCTCGTCACTTGGATGATTTCTTCGACAGACCAGTTGTTTAGGCTTTGTCCGGAGTACATGGCCGAATCCACGCGTCCATGTCGCAGTCGCTGTCACCGTCTTCATTAGATATGGCATTAATCTACTCAAAGATTACACCCCCGCTGGTAAACTTGACAGGCCCCTTATAGCGCGGCGCGCTCTGGGAGGAGGAAGATGGGTTGTATCTCAAACTGAATTTGTCTTGCTTATTGGGGATATTCAACACTTGGCCCCAACCTTGTGATGCCCCAGCCTTCACCACTTCCCGGGATTCCTTGAAGGATGACATGGCGACTTCAGGCGTTTTGCTCATGACCGGTGCTTTGTCCTTGATTTGCACAGTTTCAAAGGCCTGACATAATGTCTCATAGATTTCGCCATCAACCTCGACATACTTGGATGAAGATAAATGACTAATCATTATATCTTCCTCTCCGCAAACAGTGACAACACTGCCACCCACCATGTACTTCAACTTTTGGTGCAGCGTAGACGTTACGACGCCTGCCGAATGTATGGAAGGACATCCCAGTAGACAGCTATAAGCTGGCTGAATATCCATAATGTAGAACACTGCATCAAACACCTCAGGACCAACCTGGATTGGCAAAGTCAACTCCCCGAATACGGACCTCCGAGTCCCATCAAAAGCTCGTACTACCAAGTTACTTGGCGTATACAGTATACCACGAGTATCTAACTTCATCAACGCTTTCTTCGGAAGTACATTCAAGGATGACCCTATATCAACAAGCACGTGCGACTAGACAGTCCCTCGGCATTCAATAGATATGTGCAGCGCACAGTTATGGTTCCTCCCCTTGGGCATTAAGTCCAAATCCGTGAATCCCAACCCATTACCTGCATTTACATGTGCCACCATTCCCTCGAGTTGGCTCACAAAAATCTCCTGTGGCACATAAGCTGTATTCAAGATTCTCAATAAAGCATTCATGTGCACTTCTGAACAAAATAACAAGGACAAAATGGATATCTTGGACGGAGTCTGCTGTAAGTAATCAACAATCTTGAAATCACTTTTTCTTATCAAGCGTGTGAACTCCTATGCCTCCTTCAACAAGGATTCCTTCTCACCAACTTGAGAAGTCTCTTTAACCACTACTTTACGCTCCCCCTTGTCAGATTTTTCAGCAGCCGCTTCAGGCAACGAAAATACTCTCCCACTCCGAGTAATTCCACTGGCTCCAACTAAGTTGTCCGCAGAATCCACCGGTAAACTTTTCAACTCCTGCTTCTGCCTGTTACAGTATACTTCGGCTCTATAATTCCATGGAATCGCCTTAGTACTTTCATATGGTACAGGACCAGCTTTGGTGATGATGATGGTTGGCAGCTTAGGAGGCGCTGAAATAGTAGTAGTCTTGTACGGAAATGAGATTGTAGCAATCTCATCCCTCTCTTCAACCACTAATTCCTCAGTCATCTTCTCCACAACTCTGTCAAATTGCAAGACATCATCATTCATCAGCTTTTGAATATGGTTTTTCAGCCTCTCACATCCCTCGGGATGACTCAAACATTTAGCACAAGTTTTATCATAGCCTGGGAATACTCCTTCCCTCAACAACTTGCTCTTTACAAAGCTCGGCAGCGTCTTTAACTCATTGATATCTGACACCAAATTCAAGCTCTCATCTTCAAGGATAGCACTGACCCCGGCTGCCCCATGGTTAGGCATGGGGTTCTGCACGACATTGGGCGTGTCGTGAGAAAAGTTTATAGCTTACTGTCTATGAGATCCTGAACTTTATGCTTAAACGCCTTACAGTTGTCAATATTGTGACCCGGAGCACCAGAATGAAACTCACATCGAGCATTAGCGTCATAACCGGGAGGTGGTGCACCTGTCAAAGGAGCCAGAGTCCTCTTCTGTATCAACTGTAAGTGTAACAAGTGTTGGAGTAATTGAGAATATGGCATCGGAGGCACGCCAAACTGTCAATTTACCGCCTTGCCCCGATCTTGAAAATGACGAGGAGCATAATTCTGCTGATTCTGTTGTGGTTGTTGTGGTACCGCAGGTATTGTGATACTTGCAACCTGAGGTTGCTGACGATATTGTTGACGATGATTTCTATTTCTTCCCCGAGAACTAGAAACTGCGTTAGTTTCTCCTTCTCGCTTTTTGTTTCCAAAAACCTTTCTATTTCCTCCTCCTGCTGAGGACCCTTCGCCAGCTTGAATCTTTCCTAGCTTAATTCCGTTCTCGACCCTCTCCCCAGTAATGATCAGATCAGAAAAGCTTCCAGACATGTTACCGATCAGCTTTTCGTAGTATACACATGGTAGCGTGGCAAAAAACATATCAATTAACTCCCTTTCCACCATGGGAGGTTGCACCCTAACTACCACCTCACGTCACCTCTAGGCATACTCTTTAAAGCATTCACCATTCTTCTGAGACAGATTCTGCAATTGGACCCTGTTAGGCGCAAGGTCGCTATTATACTGATAGTGCTTAAAGAAGGCCTCAGCCAAATCCCTCCAGCATCGGATATTGACTGGTTCTAAGCTCATGTACCATTCAAGTGAAGGACCATAAAGGTTGTCCTGGAAAAAGTGCATCAACAGTTTTTTATCATCTGAGTAAGCGGACATCTTGCGATTATAGGAACGCAGATTAACCCCAGGACAAGTAGTGCCTTTATGTTTGTCAAAATCAGGAACTTTGAATTTCAAAGGTACTTTCATGTCTGGGATCAGCCCCAGATTAGCCATGTCCAATCCCATAGAGTTCTGATTCTCAAAGCTCTGTATCTTCTCTTCGATCATCTTAAACCTCTTATCTGCCTCGGAGGGCAACCCTGCACCAATATCTCGCATAGAGAATGCATCTTCCTCGTGATCTTCATCCCACTGACGAACATTGTTGCCATGCACAGCATACGCCATCTCAAGCATAGGCATTCCCCCTCCATTACCTCTGCCCGAAGGGATAACAACTGGAGGAATAACATGAGCATGCGATGTACCACTATCATTACGAGGAGAATTAACAGCAATTCCCCCGTGAAGTACACCATTCCCATCAACTCTTGCAATTAGTGGCTGCACCAGAGTCCTCAGTTGCTCTTGACCATTTGCCACACCCTGCATCAAATCCATAAATTGGTCCATCTTGTCCCAAAGTTCATGCATCTCAGCTTGCATTTGCTCCATGATCTTATGCTGATTTCCCCGAGTGGCGTAACAGTGAGTTGCCTGGTTGTCAATCCTGAAACAAACTACCAAACCACGAAAAACAAGGTTAATGGTCTCGGCGCACCTGCAATGCAAAAAAAATGCAAAGTAATGTAGTATGCAGACATGTATATATGCTTTAGGGAAATTTCCCCCTCGATTCTAGTTCCACGAGAGCACAACACGACAATGGAGAGCTAATAGATTAGTAATAAGCAAACCTCTCATAAATAAAATGAGAGCCAAGAGTCAGATACAACAATACAATGGAATCAGAATGACCTCAGCCAACAGATCTAGTGATGGTCAATACATACATCATAGCAACAGACTGAAAAGAAAATACAATCAAGTACAACAACTAGACTGGAAATCCTCTAACAGCTCCTTCGTCTCTGGATGGTCAGGCCTGATAAGCAACCCCTGGATGAGCAGCTCTCTCCGACTAATAGTGGTCTGTAAGTCCTGAGCATAATCCTCCCAGGCGCCCTCACCAAAAGCGTCCTCAAGCTTACACCTCTTCACATCAGCTCTCGACTTGTAATCATCCAACGTTGCAATAGCTTCATTCAGTCTACAATCACTATCACGTCGGATAGAGGCTTCAGCGGCAATCTTCTCATCCTTCACTTGGAGTTGAGCTTTCAGCTTAGCAATCTGTTGTTTGAGCCCATCTTCCCGCTCCTTGTTATTAGTGAAGGTAGAATTCCACTGATCATTAAATCTGGAAATCTCTAGGTAAGCTCTATCGAACTCATTCTTCTTAGAAGTAAGGACATCACTGACAACCTTCAAATCTAAACCCAAACGCTCACGAGCGTGAATCTCTTTGGTAAGATCTGTACCTAGTTTATTTACCAACTCAGTTTGCCTCTTGCAGGAATGAGTAGCTTCAACCTTTTCGCTCCGGAGCTGAACAATCTCTTTCTCCAACTCTTCATTTTCCTTGCACAACTCCTCTTTCTCAGGCCACGACTGATTATACCTCTGGATATCAATAGTGTTAGGCTCATCAATCATCATAGGGTATAAAGGCTCACAAGGTGGAAAAGGTATCAACACTCTCTCAGCTCTATCCTAAATCCAAGTCACATAAGGATCATAAGCTCGACTATTACTCTTCCCCAAAGAAGCTTTCCCTTTGCGATGAATTTTGTTCCAGTCCCTCTCAACACTAGTCAGGGTCTCATTCTCCAGCAAGCCCGTGAAATACAGAGATTCCTGTATTTCCTCTTCTCTCGGAGGCTTTCTCAAGGCATACCCAAACTGCCTCACTGCAAGGGATGGGTTATAGTTAATGCATCATTTCCTTCCGACCAATGGGATGTTAGGAAAACCACCACAACTGTAAATAATCTCTATACCTAGCTGATCTCTATCAAACCATATGATATTCTCAGAAATTAAGCCCATCAATCTCTCTGACCACTCTGAGGTACCAGCAGTATCAACAAAAGGGACAGATTTAGGAAGGTGACTCACAAACCACCTGTACAGCAAAGGCGCGCAACAAGACACATTCTTCCCTCTCCAATTCTCATTCTCGTAATGCACAAAATGATAGACATCGCCCAGAAGCGTAGGTATAGGATTCCCTGAAACAAAAATGTGGAAGGCATCCATATCCACAAAATTTGGAATATTAGGAAACAACATGATGCCATAAATGCACAGTGCTAGGATGGCATTAAACACAACCCAACAACCCTCATTCGCAAAGTGTTGAGCTCTGGCAACCAGAAAAGATAATGGAAATCCAGGCATTCCATTTCTCTTGACCAACTTCCCTTTTAGCTCAGAAGCATCCAAATGAAGGGCACCAACAAGCTTAACCAGGTCAGACTCAGCATCAGTGTGATAAAAAGGCATCTAGTCCAAGATAGGAATTCCAAGTAGCACAGAGAACTCCTCTAGAGTAGGCAGTAATACATAACCTAGAAAAGTGAAACACCGTAATTGGGAATCATAAAACTGCAGCAGAGTATGGAGACCACCCAACTCATAGACTGAAGGCTTGTAGACAAAACTCAGAAGCCTCCCATAAGACTGCTTGAAATCTTCCATCACCTTTCTGTCAGCCACAAAGATCAAACTGAGAAGAGATCCAATGTTCAGAGTAGGGAACTTATACACCACTGTCTTCTTCAGGCTAGGCTCCATGTCAGCAAAGAAACAAGATCACTAGAATCGAAGGGAAAATATACACCTGCAACATAAATACATGACAATGTTAATATACAAATGAAAAATGCAAATGCAAATGAAACAGGGGATCAAGGTTGTTGTGCTGTTGATTAAGAAGAACCAGCGTTTCACTTTGGCAAGAACGTAGCACTATCATAAGGACCCTCTGTATCAAAATCACAAGTTCATACTGACGAGAAAACCGGGTAGGTTGGAGGCAAAAGTTTCCTGCATAACCCGATCCCTCTCACAGGTATGGACCTAATCACTGATAAGGTTCGGCATCCTATGCGGTCGTCAGCGTCACAGAATTTTGAGAAACGATGATACGTTCACCGTTTCCGGTTTGGCATCATAGTCTAACGAAGTAGCCTCACTTAGCTGACTCCGAAATGACCGGTCCCCAGAGTCGACAACCCTAAGATCCAACAACCTCTCAACTGTCCGAAATAGACTGGAAAGGAAGTCATCAAAGAGAATCTCGTATGAGCGTAGATTTCGTGGGAACTAGTGTATGCCAAACATACAGGTTCACCACTACTTTCTGCTTCTAATGCTATGGTTGTACTCAAGCCGGGGTTTTGGCTTACCTCACAGTGGAACATTCCCAACCAACAACACAACAACAAAGATATATAAAGTGCTGAAAGTAAAATGCAAATGCAATAAAGTACAACACATATATACGCGCCCAAAGATAAACACACAAGCGCTAGGATTGACTCGCATAGGGGATCGGGAAACATCTGTTGCAACCTAAAATTTGCCCAACATTTCTTTACCTAGCTTATGTTTCATTTCATTTCATTCAAATTAGCATTATCATTTGCATTTCATTGACATGTATGCAGGAGATCAAGAGGTATGATTACCAGTCAAGGGCTACACAAGAGTTTGAAGTTATCCAAGAAGGTTATTCAAGTGTTCAAGGGTTGATATCCTTGCCAGAGAAGATAAAAGATCCTCAGAGAGAATGGTTGAAACCAAGGTTGTGTGCCTCCTAACTTGAGAGTTGTGGGAGCTCCTCAGATGATTCTGAAGCCATGAAGTTAGACTTGAAGCCTTGAGAGAGCTTATAAGATGTCTTGAAAGCCATCATGAAGCCTAGACAGGTCATTGTGCAAGATTAAGAAGACCCAGCCATGAGTGGTGTAATTAGGGTTTGATTGGGTCAACCCTAGGTCAACTGATGATTGGGAGAGGGTTGAGACCTAATCCAAGAGCCATGTGATCATGGATTGATACATTAAGATGTTATAAGGATGATTCCAAGGTTAACTCATCATGATTGAAGAGTTTGAGAAGTTTCAAGCTAGGGTTTCTAAGGCTTGACAGTGTAAAATCCCCTAGTTTGACCCCTATCTTCAAGGCAGTTTAGCTCAAGATATGATGGTCATCTCATCTTGCCCCCAACATTAATGTTGTAGAGCATGAGCTTAGCTTTAAGTTCAGTACTAGAAGTCCTTGATAGGATTTGTAGAACTCAAGTTATGACTTTGACAAGTTACAGGTCATCTGAGGTATGTGAATTTGGGGCCTTAAAAGTTACCCAACTTGCATCAAACGTTTGCCCAAGAAGGATGATTCCTATGGACTTTTGGTCAACATGAATGTTGTTCCTTATCCTCTTAGATTTCTATAGAGTACTAGAAGTCCTTGATAGGATTTGTAGAACTCAAGTTATGGCTTTGAGAAGTCAAGGGCATTTTGGTCATTTGGAGATTACAGGTCATTTCAAGTATAAAGCCATAACTCCTATTTCCAAGCTTCAAATGGAAAAATCTTCAACATCAAACTTGTTCAAAATGATGTTTTAAGGCTAGTAAGAAGGTCATGAGATGATGTAAATGTTTGTAGCTCAAAGTTGCAAAAATGACCTAAAATAAGGGCATAAGTTAAATAAACCAAAGTTGGAAATTGATATTTTCAACCTACACATCCAAACCATGGCATGTAATATATCATTTTGACTCTAGAAAACATTTTAAGAACATTGGTTTATTCACATTTTTGAGTTGAGATTCAATTTATGGACTTGCTTTGAAAAGTGATTACTTGCATATTAATTAACATGTGCAAAACATAGAATCAAGGCATGAGTAGGGTCCTTTGCAAGCTAAACACTTTCAAAATGTCACTAGGCGAGAAATTGAAAGAGAATGGGATGGTTTTCAAGCTGCAAACAGAATTATGCATGTCATGATAAGTGATTGAAAATCTCATGACATGAGAAGTGGAAACTCTCATTAGAAGGATCTAGAGGGTTCTATATCACTCATACATCATCTATATATTGAATAGAGTTGATCCAATGCAAAAGTTGGTGATGATTGAAGGAGAGATCATAGATTGAGATTGAGATTTCTTGGATAGCATTTGAATTCGGTTTCATCAAATTCTTCACTTTCCATCCATTTTCTTGATTGAAACTTCTTCCATGGATGCTAAGGATTGAGTCCAGATCATAATCAAGAAGAATTCGTGGCTAATTGGTGCTCTTGAACTCAGAATTTTCCACCTGCAACTCACCATTGGATTTCAAGATTTAGGAGCTTTCAACCGGTTCTTTTGCATACAGAAGCAAGGAGAGGGTTCATTGATCGTGTCTGCAAGATTGGAGAGCATGAATTGGAGGTTTAGTGCATCTGTTCATCCAAGATTTTCAGGTTGGTAACTTTCTTCCTCTAGCATGAATTAGGTAGAATCGAGCTGAATTAAGGTGTTAGATTCATTGTAGAATGGTGTAGGATTGATTTCAGACCATTAATTTGAGAATTAGAGACAAAATAGGTGAGTTACCATTTTCGGTTGAGATTTGGATATGGTGAATCTTGAGGATTCAGGTTGAATTAAGGGCATGAATGAGTTCGTGAGAGAATTTGGGACATGTTTCATGTAGAGACCGTTTGCAATAGAGGCTCCTAGAGAGAACTAGGGTTGAGGAAGACGACCGGAGCACCACCGACGGTGGCCGGAGCTAGGCACGAAGTTGCAGAGGTTTGAAAGGTAGGAGATGACTCTGGGACCATCAGATCTGGGTTGGACCTTTGACTAGAAGCTCATCCAACGGCCACGTTTTAAACTTAGTTTGTGAAGGATCTGAAGAAATGAAACGCATCGTTTCATTTAATCAGTGGTTCTGGGCTTAGTGAAATAATTGTTATCCACACCCCCCTGATGGCCCAACCCATATTTTGAACTGATTTCAATTTCTATTTGCACCGCGCGTGTTATTATTCTTATTGGATTTTCTTTATTTTTTCATTTTATTCATGGTTCTTGAAAAATTCATAATAAATTGAAAATTAATCCAATTAATCCCATTCTTTTTTCATTTTACTCATGATTGATTCTAGTATTTTTTAGAGAAAAAATATTTTCATTTCATGTATTTTCTGATTTAATGGGAATTTTACATTTTAATTGATATTAAAATGGTTATGTTTGATATATAGTTTTGTGGAATTTTGTATGATCATGTGGTGATGATTTTGATCCTAATTTTTTGTGTGTGATTAGGTTAGACATGTATGCTCCCATAGCCTTTTTCTCACATTTTTGTGATGAAAATAGGTGTGCTTTCTAGATTGATATTTAGGTGCCTCCTTTTAGGGTTTAGGTTTAGTACCTCATAATGTAGAATTTATTTCTAGGTCTAATTTGATGATTTGATCTCTGAAATTAATATGGTAGAGTCATGATTGACCTAGGTTCCCATAGTCATTTTTGTAGGATTTTACAATTGGTTTTAGTATTTTATTTAGGACTAACTTTAGTACTAGGTTTTAGGTGATCCTAACTTACAAATTCAACTAGTTTAACTTCCTTAGTCCCCTTAGATTAGGGTTTTTGCTTGGTTTGCCTTTGGTTGAGATTGAAGACAAGTTGAAGACAAGGAGAGGATGCTTGAAGTTGCTTGGATTTTGGAATTGCTTATGCCTGAAGGTGTCTGATGAAGATTTAGGAGATAGGAGCCATAGGGAGAGCCTTATGATTAGAATGACTTCTTTCACAAATATGGAAAGCATCTTGTGCTTCCATTCCTCCCAATGACTAAAAGTCCTTCCAAGATATTCACATCCCTCCTTTGGAGGGATGAATGGCTTTATCTGGGAAGTAGAACTTTGAGGGAACCAGTCTCTCATAATGATGAACCCTTACAGGCTTCCTTTGGTTGTCAATAAGCTGCTTATCATTTCCACTCATTCTGTTAAATCATTTGTCTTCTGGTTTGAGTATCTTGAAAGATGTTGGACTTGAGTTTGAAGATGAGGACTTCATTGAAGAGTGTGGAAGAGGATGATTCCTTGAGCATTGCCATTGTAGCTGAAGCTTGAAGAGCAAGAAGAACAAGTTGATACTTGAAGGTCCAATTGAGATTGGCTGATGAGCTGAGGCTTAAAGATTGAAGGATGAAGTTGACACTTCCATGTGATTGAAGACTACTCTAAGAAGCTGAAGCTTGTAGGAGAAGAAGACCAAGTTGACACTGGTAAAGCAAAGAGAGCTGAAGCTTGAAGACTAAGTTGATACTTATGAAGGGGATTCAATTGAGATTGAGTGAAGAGCTGAGGCTTGAGGAATAAAAGATGAGTTGATCTTTACATTGATGCTTTGAGAGCCTGAAGGAATCAATTTGATACTTGTAGTTAGGAGTGAAGCCTGAGGGTGGAATTGACTGAAGAGCTGAAGCTTGGAGAAGAGAGAACAAGTTGGCACTTATGTTTGATGGATTGAAACCTTAGGAGCAGGTTGATGCTTGTTAGTGAAGATGGTAGCCTTGAAGGTTGACTGAAGTCTGAAGACTGGATTGCTGTTAGAAGAGCTGAAGCTTGGAATTGAAAAGGGAGTTGTTGATCTGCTTTCTTGTCTGTTTTCTTTTCTGTGCTGATGTGCCTTGTTTGACTTGCTTCATGCATTAGAATAAGTCCATATCTAGACTGACTTTAATCTAGGAGCATGATTGCACTAGAGGTTGAGCTGCTCCCTCTGCTTGTATTTTTACTGTATGGCTTTGCTTGCGGGTATTCGGTAGAGCCCCGCTCCCTTGCCCATGTGGTTTATGTTGCTTGACAACATTTCATTTTCTTCTGTATGATTACAGTCTCTTATATTCTGCTTGATAGCATGTTACCTATTCTGTATGATTGCAGTTATTCATTCTGGCTTGAGGTTGAGATGAGCTTGTGGAGGCTGTTGCCCCACACACATTTCCTCCCTCACTTGCATTGCATGCATCTTACAGTCGTTCATTGTTTACTGTTTACTGTTTAAGCTCATGCTTCGTCTGTTTCTGTTTATCATTGATATGATCCCTTAGGACTCTCATTTCCTTTGATAAGGAAGTGATGATAGAACTTTAGGTTGAAACCTATGCATGATAACTTCTAGGAGTTCCCTGTTTCAAACTTCAACTATAGGATGAATCCTTGGCATGACAATAGTAGGACTTGATAGTCTCCCCGTAGTTGAGCCTTTCTCTTCTCATCTCAAAACAGCTTAAGATACAGTAATCATGAATGATTTCTTTCGTATGTTACGAGCCTTAAGCTATCTGAGAAAGGATTGTTGGAGAGTTTCTTTTCAACAGTCTGGATGTTTAGTATGGCACCCTTTGGGTGACATGCGACGCATTCACTCTCAGGTCATAGTCTTTAGTGCGATTGAAATTGCAAACACAATAAAAAAACACTTCTTTCGTAAAAGACAGAAAACAAACTTCAGACCTTTTTGCCCCGTGGGCCCGTAAGTCAAAGGAAAGTTTTTCTGAATAAAAGAGTGTCGTTAAACTTCAGCGCCAACGCAAACAGGCTTTGTCCCTAACTGCTGGAACTGCTGTTTAACCCTACTCGATAAAACAGATGAATCTGAATTCCCGTAATCCGTATTATCCCGAACTACGTAAGCTCTGATCTCCCATACCTGTTGAGAGTACGTAGGTACAATACTGATGTATTGGCGAGCCACCTTCCCCGTAACCCGTAGTAGGTCGAACTACGTTGACTCTGATTTTTCATTCTCTGATGAGAATACGTAGGCATAAAGCGCGATGCTTTACCGATTCATTTTCTTTTCTTTTTAAGCCATCCTGGATAGGTAGATAGATAAACCAACTCGTCCAGTAAACACAACAAGTGTGGATCCCGTCGAGTACGACGGACGTGAGGGGTGCTAATACCTTCCCCTTGCGTAACCGACTCCCGAACCCAGACAACGGTTGCGATGACCTTGTCTTATACCCTTTTTGTCAGGTTTTTCCGATCGTTTCCTTTCCCGCTCTGAGGGATAAATAACGAAAGGTGGCGACTCTTCTGTTTTGCCGGCACCTTATTTTCACGGAAGCGACAACATCCCTAGCAGAGTCGCCAGTTGTCGCATCGCTGCGAAGAGGGGCCGGCAAGGACAGAAGAGTCGCCACTATTCATTATTTATCCCAAAGAGAGGGAAAGAAAACGATCAGAGAAAACCTACGGAAAAGGGAGAAGACAGGTCATCGCAACCAAATCTTGGGTTCGGGAGTCGGTTACGCAAGGGGAAGGTTTGAGCACCCCTCACGTCCGTCGTACTCGACGGGATCCACGCTTGTTGTCTATCTAAAAGGGTGTTTATCTATCTAAGTTACAGGCACAGGAACAAAAGAAATGAAAAGAGACTCGATAGAGCATCGCCGCTCTATGCTTACGTACTCCCTCGTACAGTGGGAAAGTCAGAGTCAACGTAGTTCGGAAAACTACGGGTGAAGGTGGGGGAAGGTTGCTCGCCAAGACATCGTCGTCTTGTGCCTACATATCCTCGTCTGGTACGAGAAATCAGAGCAAATGTAGTTTGGGCTAACAAGACCACAGGTTGGTTCAAGTGTTTTAACTGAGTAGGGTTAAAACTTAGTTCTAGCAATTAGGTGTATGCAGCTCGACCATTGGAGACATAGGCGTTACCTGTTTGCGGTAGAACCAAGAGTTAACAAAACTCTCCTTAAGGCTCGTAGCATACAACATTCATTATCCATTATTAAGTGTTTTGAGATGAGAAGAGAAAGACACACTAAAAGGGAAACTAAACTCAACCTAATGTTATCATGCAAAGTACACCTATGATTGGGATGAAAAGGGAAAGTTATCCTAATGTTATCATGCATGGGTTCAAACCTAATGTCTATCATAATCAATCTTGAACAAGAAAGATTAGAGGTCCTAAGGGAACATGGAAAAGAAGAAAGAATAAGTAAACATAAATGAAAGAAGAAAGGAAGAAGATAAAGATGCAAACATGCAATGCAACACAAAGGAGAAAAGGGAGGAAAAAGGTGTGGGGTAACAACCAACACAAGCACATCTCAACCTCTTCAAGCAAACAAGAATATGCAAAACAAAATGAGAGATGCAAACCAAGGAACTTAAACAATTTCAAGCCAAAAGTGAGATGAAGTGGGAGAAATAGAATTCCTCCAACCTCTTGATCATCAATCACTAACCAAGGCAAAGCAAACAAGCAAAAAGAGAAAACATGATCAAGATGAGGATGGGAGATAAGGCTTGGGAAGCAAGCAACACAAAATGAAACTCAACCAAAGGCATCACCATGATCATGCAAGAAAAGAACAAAAGAAGTTCTCAAAATGACCTCTCATCCAAGTCAAACTCAAAGTGCAACCAAGAGGCACCAAATCAACTTGGATGAGTCCCCAAAGTCCTAGGTCAGAAGCGAGAACAAGAGGAGAGGATAGGCAATCCAAAGAAAGAAGAAAGCTAAATCAAGTTGTAAGATAGGGCATGGTAAAGAACCTAGGTTCTAAACACTTTCAACATTCAACACTAAATGGAAAGCCTTAAACAAATGCAACTTACAACATGAACCAAACAAGTGTGTGACCTAAAAATTGGCAACCAACTACTTTAACATGTTATGAATGTGAATCAAAAAGATTTGGAAGCATATGGGATCCACAAGGGTCATTTCCCATCAAAACTAGGTCAAGTGTGTGTGTGTGAACCATCCTTAGGGGTAGCTTGACTTGCAAGGTACTCCAAAAACAGGAAATAGTTCAAATAAATCCAAATAAAACATACAAAGCACTTAAAGATGTTGGCAACCAGGGGCCAACACAACACAACCAAAGTCCATTCAAAATATCACCAAAGGAATTGATCCACTAGGGTGCCCCATTTTGAAGGAGGGTTGTCGAGGGTCAAACAAATGGACATAAAAGTCAACCAAAAATAGGTCAAACCTTGACCAAAACCATCCTCATGGGAATCTCAACCTATCATCAAAATGAGGAGAAAGCCTCATTAATTGGTGATTAAAATTGGTTCAAAATTCAAGCAATAACAAACATGAATAACAAAAGAAACCATTAAAAATACCTCCACTTGTAAAATCCCAATTAAATGAAAAAATAAAATAAAATGAAAATAAAAATTTGAGAAAATTAATTAACACCATAAGGTGTTAGAAAATATTTTTTATGGAATTTTATCACACTTGGAGCTATTTTTAAAAATGGAAAAGCAAAACAAAAAAGAAATAAAAATAAAATAAAACAAATAAAATTGAAATAACATGAAAGGGTGCAAATAGCAACAATCAGCGTTGAAAACATTGGACTGGATCAGAGAGGGGGTGCCAAAAGCAGCCAAGGGCCAAACCAACACACACTCAGCTCACTAAGCAAAACGCACTATATCACTAATCCAACGTGGATTTCAACGTGCCAGCAAGCCAAGTCAAACGCATCTGAAGCGTTCATCTCATCAAGTCAAGAGGTCAAACATGAACACCTCAGCTTGGCCTGAGTTTGAAAAAGACGCTGGAGCCCTAGCTCTGGTCGTCTTCTCCGGCGAGGTGGCCGAAGTTCAAGTTCCCCCAAACTCCACCAAATCATAGCAACTCTTACATCAAATTGAAGCTGAAGTGATGTAGATCATGAATCCATGGTTCATTTTCCTTAAATAAGCATAAACAAAGAGAATTGAACAGTAAAAGATTGGAGTGCTCAACTGAAAAGTTCATCAAACATAGCAATTAAGCATGCAAACATTGCCTACAAGATGTAAGGCTTCAGATGCGACCACAATGACCTAGGTTCAGTGCCTAATCATGAGAGAAATTTGGAAGAGAAGATTACCTAATGGAGACACTTCGTTGGTGCTTCAATTGATGTCAAGCTCGCTCTAAAACGTGCAGGTCAACTCTAATGAACTTGAGGAAGTCAATGCTTGCTTCAATTTGGATTGAATTGATCTAGATTTGAGTTTACAATTTTCAAATTCTCTCTTGAATTTCAAAACTGGTTTCCCTCCACGAAAATGACTAATTCAACTCTCAAATTTCATTTTGAGCTTTTATATTATGGATTTGTGAGGTAATTGGAGGCCCATAAAGCCTTGTTGTGGCTGAATTTGAAAATGCCCATAATTGGCAAGTGATTCAGGCACACGTGAATATGCCTGTGTACACACATGAAATTAGCATGGACTTGCAACTGACAACTTGAATCTTGCATTAGAATTGGAATGGGCTTTTGATTTGGTTCAATTCACAAGTTTGGATGCAAAACTTCTTTGGAAAGTAAGCTTCATTCTCACGTGTTTTTGCTAGCATGAGCCAAAATAAATTTGTGCATTTTTCTTGTTGGAACATTGTGAACAAAATAGGACCAAAAAATGGCATGAAAAAGACCTCTAACTTGTTCAATTGAATTCACCTTTAAAAATCCAAATTTCACTTGAATTTCTTCACCAATGTTCATATCCAAGCACAATTCACACCAACATTGAGCTTCATGATGAAATTGAAGTCATTTGGGACAACTTTCATGTTGGTTGAAGTTCCATTTGAAGTACTTAAAGGCATGAGAATGACCCATAATCAAAATGGCCTATAATCAAAGTTTCCAAAAATACCCTTGCCTTGCAAGTTTCATAACTTGAGTTCCACAAATGATATGAAGGACTTCTAGGACTTTTTCGAAAGATAAGATCATTAGGAATAACTTTCATGTTCATCAAAAGTTGAGGAGAAACATGATTCTAAGTCAAAAATGCCTTGTAAGTGAGTTGACTTTTGTTGACTGAAAAATATCTTCATATGAGACCCATAAATTGATGGCATCATAACCTGAGTTCTACAAACCCAATGGATGAGTTCTAGTACTCAAAAGAAATACAAAAACATGCCCTACAAGTCTCATGTTTATAAGAAAATGGGATTCAACTTGTATCTTGATTTACATTATCCTTGAAGTTAGCTCCTAAAAAAGGGGATTTTACACTAAGATCCTCTAAAACCCTAATTTAGTAACTTCTCAAACCCTTGATTCTTCTTGATTTGAACTTGAAATTCCATTCTAGATGTCTCAACATAACTTCCTATGACTCCAATGACTTGGAACCAAGTCTCCAACTCCTTCAAACCAACAGTTGACCTTGCACTAAGCAGATGAAACCCTAGATGCATAAACTTTGACTGCACCGTCTTGCAAATGATATGAACACTTGGATAAGCTCCTCCATGAATTCAAAGCACTCGATGAGCTTTTACAACATCTCTTATCGATAACCATGGCCTTGAGAACCCCTGATGATCTTAAGTTGACCTCCAAGATAGGAGATAAGCAACACTTGTCAATCTTCTCCCTCAGAGAGCTTTGACCACCTCCGGATGAGTATAAGCATTATATACCTTGAGTAACCACTCTTGGTTGAGCTTGATGCCCTTGAGACTCTCCTCTTGGATGGCACACTTTCCCTGATCCCCTGTAAAAGACAATGATATGCAGATGCAAGTGCTAAAGAATGAAATGAAATATAAGCCAAGTGGAGAAAGAGGTTGGGCAAATTTTGGGGTGCAACACATACGAGTTAACAACACCATCAAAAATCAATTTCCACTGAGATCCAATCTCGGGACCCTCGTCAGGTAAAGGCTTGTCACAATCCTTCATCTTCAGATACAATATATCCTTATCCATAAACTCAAACCTCATTGGTTGATAATCCTCAATCGGTTGTTCAGCGAGATATTCTGATAGAACACTTCCTTTAATGGCCTTTTGGGATATATATATTGAATGTCGTACTCTTTTAGCACCATCTGCCATCTAGAAATTCTTCCGGAAAGCACTTGTTTCTTAAACACATATTTAATCGGATCCATCTTCGAAATTAACATGGTTGTATGGTTTAACATGCATTGCCTTAAATGTTTAGCTGCCCAAGCAAGTGCACAACATGGTTTTTCTAACATTGAGTACCTTGACTCGCAATCGATGAACATTTTACTCAGGTAGTAAATAGCATGCTCTTTCCTACCTGTCTCATTATGTTGACTAAGCACACAACCCATCGAGTTCTCAAGAATCGTCAAATACATAATCAATGGTCTTCCAGCAATTGGAGCCATTAATATCGGAGGTTCCTGCAAATACTCTTTTATTTTTTTGAAAGCCTTTTGACAATTCTCATTCTAGACAACTGCCAGATCTTTTCTCAGTAATTTGAAAATAAGCTCACAAGTGGCTGTAAGGTGAGAAATGAACCTTGTAATGTAGTTCAATCTCCCAAGGAAACCACGAATCTCCTTCTCTGTTCTCGACTCAGGCATTTCTTGTATGTATAGCTTTTATCTTTATAGGATCCACCTCAAATCCTCTTTTGATGTGATGATCATGTGTTTTAATCATTTGTATCATGTTAATTGTTGATTATTGATGATTATCTTGTTGGACTGGTGATGCATATTTATATTTGCTTCTGATTCCATTTGTCGCTTAATCGATTGAATTTTTTAATTGATGTGAATTGCATGATGTTCTTGTTGAATACTTGGTTATGGAGTCTTGTTGAACACTTGTGGTTAATTGTTAATGCATGACCATCTTTGCTTGATAGTTGTTCATTTTTTATGTTTGTTCAAGTTGTTTGTGTTGAAGCATGCCTGCTGCCCTATTTCTACTACTGTTTTATTCAGCAAATGCATGTTGTTGGATGTTGTTCTTGTTTGCTGCCTGCCTTTTACACCTGCTTTTTGTGCTGAATTAGTAGATGCTAAATGTGTTAGAACATAGATTGGTGTTTAATTATATCTCTATGTTTTGATGATAACTCTAATGAAATTTTGTATTAAGAAAATATATACTCTAATTTTGTTCAAGTGTTTTTGTTTCATATATTAAATTAAATATTATTATGGAAGCAAAAATGTATCTGAACAATATTCTACGCAAAGTTATGAAGCATCAGAAGCAAGTGATCAGAAGAATTTGAGCGCTGCCAGAAGACTCTGAAGCGTAGTTGAAGAATTTGTATGAAGAGTTTAAAGCATTGTTTCAGAAGACTCTGAATGTACTTTACACTGCAAGTACAGAGGCTCTGATAAACAAGTATGCTCTGATCAGATCACTCACGCTGAAGCATTGTTGTTGCAACTCTGATATCATTGAATCTGATCTGAAGAACAAGAAGCACATCAGAGGATCTGATGTTGTTTACGTTTGAAAAGATGTCAGCACGTGAATAGACTTTGTACTATTCTCAACGTCCTCTCCAATGGAACTATTCCTTATTTGTGATAGACACAAGGATTCAGGAAAAAGGCATTTCTCTGAACATTCCACTTCTAAGAAAGAAAAAGTCATATGAAGACAAAAGGCTACAGCTACTCTACTTGCACAGTCTTCAAGCATTGTACTTTCAGCACTATAAAAGGACGTCTTCAACATCTCTTCAAGGTTAACGAATTACTGACAAACTCATTGAAATTATTCAACAACTCTCATACAATCTTTCTTACTCAAAGCTGAATAGTTTTTATTCATTCTTAATCTAAGTGTAAAAATCACAGTTTGTGATATAGCTTTTAAGAAGCATTTTAAACACTTGTTAGTTTACATTTATTTGTAAAAGATTCCTTAAGAAGACCAAGTTGTGGTTAGGATTTCTTGAGAAGACTAAGACAGTTGCTCTTAGTGGTTGACACTGTAATCTGATTGAATATAGTGGATTAAGTCCTTGTGGAGAAAGGCAAATCACCTTGATAGGGTGTGTTGCACCCCAAAATTTGTCCTCTTTCAAGGCTTGACTCATTTCTTCATTTCTTTCAAATTCAATGACATAAGGGAGGCCCATCATTCCAAATTCAAGGTTCATGAATTTGAGGCTAGATTCAAGAATATTACAAAGAAAAATTTCATGACATTTGCAAGAATGTCACATTTGTTACAAAATCCAAACTCTTGGTAATGCTTAGGAAATTAAGCTATTTCTAGTCTTAATTCAAGTTTCTAAAAATAACTTCATGCCATGGTATCCCCCATGCCTCATCAAGTCCACATGGTCCTCTTTGTGCTTACAAACATGCAAGGAAAATATTTAAGAGCTAATTCAATGTTGGAATATCTCAAGATCAAGGCTATGCATACATTCATGGGCAATTTGAATATGGTCCAAAACAGCCCCATGCAAGAAGTGGCAATGTGTATCATATTACAAAATCATTTTATGTCACAAAACCAAGGCTATAAGCTTATGTTGATACATCTCTACACATTAAAAATCAGAATTTGAAAATGATGTCCAAAAGGTAGTGTATTGACTACATGGGTATGTCCAAACAAATCAACCAACCAATGGGTACAAGGGTGAATAGAGAGGTAGAGTGTTGCAGAAGAAAATACAGCAAAAAAAAAATACTAGAAATGGAAGGAAAGTGGGGCTGCACCAAAAGGTGGTAAAAGATATTGCCAAGAATGGAAATTCTGAAAATGGAGAAGTGTGCAAGAGCTGTGGTTTTGGTACAGCAGAAAATGCAGCAGAAAAAGTGAGATAAAGAGGCTTGGAGGCTGCACAAAAGGATCATTCACTATCATTCACTATCATTGACAACAGATTGAGATAGAGATATTGAGAGCAAAGAGTAAGAGAGAAAACCAGAAAAATAGAGAGAGCAAAAAACAGAAAAAAGGAGAGTGACATAGAAACACAAGAGCATCCTTGAAGAGCATAATCTTCACAACATAGAGTGAAGAGTGAAGTACATCCAACCAAAATCAGAAGAGGATTAACAAAGAAGGAGAATATCTTTGGTAGCCATTTCTTCAAACTTTTCCCTTTTTATACCTTGCATTTGTCACTTATTTCTCTCTGTTAAGTTATTTGGTGTTGTGTATGTTGTGTGAGGTTCCAAAGGGACCAAGAAACCATTTTTAAGAACCACAAAAGAAGCAAAAAATAAGAGAAAAGTTTGGTTTTTCACCCTGGTAGCCTGACACGGGCCGTGTCACACGACACGGCCACCCGTGTCACATCTCTGCTTGAGTTTTCATGGCGTATTTTCCCTGAGTCCCCTGACACGGGCCGTGTCACACAACACGGCCACCCGTGTTACACCTCTGTTTGAGGTTGTTTTTTGGCCCAGACCTTGTGACACGGGCCGTGTCATGCAACACGGGCGGCCGTGTCACACCTCTGTTTGAGGTTTTAACGTGTTTTTTGGCCCAGACCTTGTGACACGGGCCGTGTCATGCAACACGGCCGCCCGTGTCATGCAACACGGCCGCCTGTGTCAGACCCCTGTTTTTCACGTTTTTCGACTTTTTTACCTCGAAAAAATTTTTCTCAAGGAGTTCGCACGGCGAACTCCTTGATGGCACTTCGTGTCGTTTTTTTGTGTTTCGTTTTTTTTAGCCGATTAACCCGTTGTGTTTGGTATGGTTTTTATGCATATTTATTGTTGGTCATTGTTTTTACCTTTGGTTCTAAAAACTATTTACGAGAAAACAAACTCTCGATTCTCATCGAGCCATTTTTGACCTTGTAAGCCGATTGCCTTGTGCGTCGCCATCGACCTTGCTCGCTTCACCTCAAACCTTTTTAAGCAATTAAACCCTTGACCCAACGTCAAGCGGATTTTCTCAAACGATTGTTAAGCCAACCCACCATATTTAACAAAAGGATAAAGTTCACTTTGTATTGAAATAAAGAGAGGGGATTGAGTGTAGACTTCTTCCTCTTCGAGTGTCGAGATGCTCACTGTAGTGTGGATGGTTTTGACACTCGTCTTTCAATACGAAGATGTTTTCATCCACACCTTTTTCTCCTAAAAAACCTCGGCCCCGTACCGAGTGGATTTTCAAAACACTTACAATAAATAAATCGATTCTCTTTGTATTGAACTAAAGAGAGAGGATTGAGTGTAGACTTCTTCCTCTCCGAGTGTTGGGATATTCACTGTAGTGTGGGTGGTCTCGATACTCGTCTTTCAATACGAAGACGTGACTTTATCCGCCACATATCTCCCTCTACAACTCTACAACTTCTTTTCGCAGCCTTTGTCACCTAAAAAACCTCGGTCCCGTACCGAGCGCATTTTTAAACTCTTTTCATAACAAAAACTTGAATGGTCGTGGAGTGGTTAGGCGTAGGCCTTCTCCTATCCCGAGTGCTGACGTTTACCGTAGGGTTCTCTGTCGCAAAAGCACTTATCATTCAAAACCAAAAACACTTTAATAAAAGGATAAAGTTCACTTTGTATTAAACTAAAGAGAGGGGATTGAGTGTAGACTTCTTCCTCTCCGAGTGTCGAGATGCTCACTGTAGTGTGTGTGGTTTTGATACTCATCTTTCAATCCGAAGACGCTATGTTCGCCACACCTTTTCATAACAAAAACTTTGAGATAAAAAATTGGGTACTACCCGTAGGGGTTACTATCCGAGGACCTATCTCGCCCCTAAAAAAACAATTCAACAAATCAAATGTGACATCTTGCCTCGCATGGCGAAAACTAATCTTTCAAAAAGGATATGATACGTCCGTTCTACCGCAAACAGGTAATGCCTAAGTCTCCAACGAGCGAGTAGCAATACACCTAACTGCTAGAATGCGTACGATAGCATCATCCATAAAGTCATCAACAAATCGTAGGCCAAACTATGGCTGCTCTGATTTCTCATACCAGATGAGGATACGTAGGCACAAGACAACGATGTCTTGGTGAGCACAATCCCACATATCAGTAGTTTCCCGAACTACGTCGACTCTGATTTTCTCATATCCGTTGAGAATACGTAGGCCTAGGACCGCGAAGTCCTACCGAGTCTTTTCTTTCTTTTCTTCCCCGTTGTCCCTCCTTCTCTCTCCATAGGAACACACTTTTATAGCATAATATTTTAGCAAATAAATCACACACGACAAACAAATGGTTCCCATTGAGTACGATGGATGCGAGGGGTGCTAATACCTTCCCTTCGCATAACCAGCTTCCGAACCCGTTCATGGTTGCGAGACCATCTTATCCATTTCTTTCTTAAGGTTTTCTCGATATTTTCCTTTCCCCTCATGGGATAAATAAAGTTCGGTGGCAACTCTTCTGTCTATCTTTTTCGCCTCCCCGTCGTTGCGCGATGCTTTTTTCGAGTAGCGACAGGGTGGACTGGATTAGTTGAGTTCAACGAACCAGGATAAAAATCTTGTGTTGTCTTTATTGCCATAGTTTTCTAAACCCTTATTCAACCCCCCCCCCCCCCCCCTTCTAAGTGTTTTTCTCACCTTCAGTTGGCATCAGAGCTCCGGTTCTGTTAGTGCTCTCACTTCATCATGAACAGAAAAGATCCAGTTGTGAAAACTCTTGATATATTTTGGTTGATACATTATGGTTGAAGCTTCAACATCCAACAACAACAGATATGAGGACAGAGATAGAATCGACACTAAACCCCCTATGTTTGGTGGGGAGAAGTTTGACTACTGGAAAGACAGAATTGAAAGCTTCTTTCTAGGATATGATCTTGACCTTTGGGATTTAGTCATTGATGGCTATGTTCACCCCACTGATGGGGATGTCAAAAAGATAGACAGAAAATCTATGACTGAAGCTCAGAAGAAAGAATTCAGGAATCATCATAAAGCAAGAACCATACTACTAAATGATATATCTCATACTGAGTATGAGAAAATTACTAACAGAGAAACAACATTTGGTATGTTTGAATCTTTGAAGATGACTCATGAAGGTAATTCTCAAGTTAAGGAGACCAAGGCTCTAGAGCTGATCCAGAAATATGAAGCCTTCAAAATGGAGGAATCTGAATCTGTAGAGGTTGTGTTCTCTAGATTCCAGATTCTCACAGTTGGCGTGAAAGTTTTGGACAAGGGTTACTCCACTGCTGATCATGTTAAGAAGATCATCAGAAGTTTGCCAATCAGATGGAGACCAATGGTCACTGCTCTGAAGCTAGCGAAGGATCTGAACAAGATCACGTTGGAAGAACTGATCAGCTTCTTGAGGAGTCATGAGATTGAACTAGAGGAAGACGAGCCTCAAAAGAAAGGTAAGTCAGTTACTTTAAAGTCTAACAAATCTCTTAAAGCGTTGCAGGTTATAGAAGAAAGTTCTGAAGAATCTTCTTCTGAAGAAGAAGATGAATTGTCCCTGCTGTCCAGAAGGATCAACAAACTCTGGAAGCATAAACAGAGGAAGTTCAAGAACTTCAAGAAACCAGATCAACGTAAAGAGTCTTCTGGATACAGAAGATCTCAGAAGAAAGAGGTTGTCTGCTATGAATGCAAGGAACTTGGGCACTATAAGAATGAATGCCCAAAGCTTCAGAAGGAGAAGTCAAGAAGGAAGCCTGATCATAAAAAGAAAGTTCTGATGGCAACCTCGGATGATTCAGATGCATCTGAATCTTCATCAGACTCCGATGAAGAATGTGCAAACATGGCACTCATGGTTGATGTAGAAGACCATGCAGAAATATCTGGATCAGAATCAGAATCAGAATCAGATTCTAAGGAGGTATTTTCTGAACTTTCTAGAGCAGAACTTATTGAGAGTTTATCTGAAATGTTGGAAAACTATAGTAAGATTAAGCTCAAATACAAGAAGCGTGAAAACAATATTGTATCTGAGAACGATCTTTTGAAATTAGAAATTGCTGAGCTCAAAGCAAACAATTTGAAAACTAAAAATGAATTAGAAAAAGCTCAACAAGATTCTGAAGTTGAAACTAAGTCAAAATTTAAAAATATTTTAGAAGAATATGACTATAGTTTTCAGAAGTTTATGTCAAGAAGCCTAAAGAGAAGCAAGATGGCTTCAATGATCTATGGTGTAAGCAGAAATAACAGGAAGGGTATTGGATATGAATCTTCTTCTGAGAAGGATTTAAATCCAACATCTGTTGATAAACTAATCATTAAGCATACTCCTCTGTATTCTACTTTTAAGTATGGTCATCTTAATGATATTAAACACACACGTGCTGGTCAGAACATTCTTGTGTTTAAACCTAAAGTTAGTCAGAACAAACCTGCTGTCAAAAGACAGAAGTTCAGACAAAACTATAAGGCAACTAACCCTAAAGGACCCAAAAAGATCTGGGTACCTAAAGACAAAATAATACCTATTGCAGATATGTTTAACAGCAAAGTCAAAACACCAATCTTGGTACCTGGACTCTGGCTGCTCACGTCACATGACGGGAAGAAGGTCTATGTTCCAAAGCCTGGAACTTAGATCTGGAGGAGACGTCAAGTTTGGAGGGAATCAGAAGGGCAAGATAGTTGGCTCTAGAACCATTGGCAATGGTAATCTTCCTTCCATCTCTAATGTCTTACTTGTTGAAGGATTGACACATAACTTATTGTCCATAAGTCAATTAAGTGACAATGGTTATGACATAATCTTCAATCAAAAATGTTGCAAGGCTGTCAGTCAAAAGGATGGCTCAATCCTATTTAATGGAAAGAGGAAGAATAACATTTATAAAATCAATCTTTCAGAACTTAAGGTTCAGAATGTAAAATGCCTTATGTCTGTTAATGATGAGCAATGGGTCTGGCACAGAAGATTGGGGCATATTAGTATGAGATGTATATCTCAGATTAATAAACTCAATCTGGTCAGAGGACTTCCTCAGTTGAAGTTCAACTCAGATGCTCTTTGTGAAGCATGTCAAAAAGGAAAATTTTCAAAATCTTCTTTTAAAACTAAAAATGTTGTTTCAACCTCAAGACCATTAGAGTTACTTCATATTGATCTGCTTGGACCAGTGAAAACTGCATCCATCAGAGGCAAGAAGTATGGATTAGTCATTATTGATGACTATAGCAGATGGACATGGGTGAAATTCCTAAAACACAAGGATGAGTCACACTCTGTGTTCTTTGACTTATGCAAACAAGTCCAGAATGAAAAAGATTTTAAAATTGTTAAAGTCAGAAGTGATCATGGTGGTGAATTTGAAAACAAATATTTTGAAAAATATTTTAAATAAAATGGCATTGCACATGATTTCTCCTGCCCTAGAACTCCTCAACAGAATGGAGTTGTAGAGAGGAAAAATAGAGCATTGCAAGAAATGGCCAGAACCATGATCAACGAGACTAATCTGGAAAAGCATTTTTGGGCAGAAGCAATTAACACAGCTTCCTATATTCAGAATAGAGTGTCTGTAAGACCTCTTCTGTAGAAGACTCCCTATGAATTGTGGAGGAATAGAAAGCCCAACATTTCTTATTTCCATCCTTTTGGATGTGTATGTTTTATGTTGAATACTAAAGAGAATCTGAACAAGTTTGATTCTAAAGCACAAAAGTGTTTCATGCCTGGGTATTCTGAACGCTCTAAAGGCTACAGAGTATACAATACTGAGACATAGATTGTGGAAGAATCAATTCAGGTTAGATTTGATGATAAGCTTGGCAATCAAAAGCCAAAGCAGCTTGTTAATTCTGCAGATAGAGAAGTCATTCTCACAGACTCTGAAGACTCAGAGGCAGAAAAGGCTCAAGTGAAAGAACCAGAAGCAATGCCAGATGCAAATCCATTGGCTGCTCAGATGAACAATTTGAATATTTCTGAAGAACCAAATGTTAAAGGATCATCATCCAGAATCAAAGTCTCTCATCTAGAGGATGTGATAATTAGAAAGAAGGATGACCCTATCAGAACAAGGTCTTTCCTCAGATCATCTGCAACATCACTTTTTGGGTTGGTGTCTATTATTGAACCAACTTCAGTGGATGAAGCTCTGAATGATAATGAGTGGATACTTGCTATGCAAGAAGAGCTAAATCAATTCACCAGAAATGAAGTCTGAGATCTGGTTCCAAGACCAAAAGGTTTCAACATCATTGGAACTAAATGGGTCTTCAGAAACAAATTGAATGAGCAAGGAGAAGTTGTAAGAAACAAAGCAAGGCTAGTTGCTCAAGGATACAGTTAGCAAGAAGGAATTGACTACACAGACACTTATGCTTCTGTGGCCAGGTTACAGTCTATACGCCTACTCATTTCTTTTGCTGCACAATATAACATCACTCTGTATCAGATGGATGTTAAGAGTGCCTTCTTGAATGGTATTATAGAAGAGGAAGTTTATTTTCACCAACCTCCTGGCTTTGAAAATGATAAATTTCCAGAACATGTTTTAAAACATAAGAAATCACTCTATGGCTTAAAACAAGCTCCCAGATCTTGGTATGAGAGGCTGAGTAATTTTCTTTTGGAAAAGAATTTTATCAGAGGCAAAGTGGACACAACTCTCTTCTGTAAATCATTTAAGAAAGACTTGTTAATTTGTCAAATTTACGTAGATGATATTATATTTGGACCTACCAATATTACGCTGGGAAAGGAGTTTGCTCTTTCTATGCAGGCTGAATTTGAGATGAGCATGATGGGAGAACTCAGATTCTTTCTGGGAATTCAAGTCAACCAAACTCCAGAAAGCACCTACATACATCAGACTAAGTATGTGAAGGAGCTTCTGAAGAAGATTAACATGACTGAAAACAAATCAGCAAAGACTCCAATGCATCCCACAAGCACTCTTGGAAAGGAAGAGGTAAGTAAGAAGGTAGACCAGAGGTTCTACAGAGGTATGATTGGTTCTCTTCTATATTTGACTGCTTCTAGACCTGATATTCTATTCAGTGTTTGTCTGTGTGCCAGATTCTAATCAGATCCTAGAGAATCTCACTTAACAGCTGTTAAGAGGATTCTAAGGTATCTGAAAGGTACTACTAATGTGGGTTTGTGTTACAGAAGATCTGATGACTATAAATTAGTTGGATTCTGTGATGCTGACTATGCTGGAGACAGAGTTGAAAGGAAAAGTACTTCTGGAAGCTGCCAGTTTCTTGGAAGTCATCTGATCTCTTGGTTCAGCAAGAAGCAACCCACTATTACACTTTCAACAACAGAAGCAGAATACATTGTTGCTGCTGGTTGTAGCACTCAGATGCTCTGGATGAAGAGTCAACTAGAAGACTATCAGATCCATGAGAGTAACATTTCAATCTTCTATGATAATACTTCTGCTATATGCTTGTCTAAAAATCCTATTTTACACTCTAAGGCTAAGCATATAGAGATAAAACATCACTTCATTAGAGACTATGTTCAGAAGGGAATTATCAGTTTAAATTTTGTTGATACAAATCATCAATGGGCTGATATTTTTACAAAACCCCTTGCTGAAGATAGATTCAAATTTATTCTGAAAAATATAAGTATGGATTTCTGTCCAGAATAAAATGTTTATCAGAAGAAATTTTTCTCAGAAGAAAATGTTTTGACTCTGAAGTATTACATTTATTTATTTATTGTTTATTATTTTATTTATTGTGTGCAAATCTAAACTAACAAGCCTTAGAGGATCTAAACATTGGCTAACGTTTCATTTCTCAAAGAAGTTTCAGAAGCACATGCAAGCAAACACGTGTAACTCTGAATCTGAAAAGGTGGAGTGCACATTACTGAATTGACGTTTGAGGTACTGTTTTTGAATATTGAGTTTCTCATTTTTCCCCCAATTGTCAGAATCATTAATTGCTTGAAATGATTATATTCTTTTCATTAAATGCTAAGTGTAAGCATGCTGAACGTGTGACTCTTGTGTGCCCTAATTTCTTCTATAAATGCCACAACACTTCACTTCTCACACTTTTCACTCTCTCACACTCTTGTATACATTTCTTCTTATTTCATTGTTTCCATCTCTCTCCCAAACCCAAAACTGCTCGTAACCCTAAAACACTCTCAAGAACATCAATGGCTACTTCATCATCAACTTCTGCTCAGTTTCAATCTTCCATGGCTGCTGTCCCATCTTCAAATATGGGTGTTGTTGCCTTCAAGGAACCCATTAGAACTTTACTCACACCAGTTGATAAACTTAAGGTACTGTGTGAATCAATTGTGAACTTTGAATCTATAGCTAAAAATGGGTATGATCTTCGTCCCATTGTTGATGCACAGTGTTGGACTAAGTTCTTTGATAGGCTGATGGGACCAATTTATCCTTGTCTGGTAAAGGAATTTTGGATTCATGCTTCTACTTGCCCTAAGTTCATTGTCTCATATGTTCTAGGAAAAAAAATTATTATAACTGAAGATCTGATAAGGAAACTCATAGGCTATGAAGAAACTGATGGAGTTACTAATCTCCCAGTTGGGCGTGTGGATATGACTGATGTGTATAGAGAATTCTGCTCATCTGGAGAAGCTTCTAACAAGGTGAAAGATCTGAAGCCTAACTACATAATCTGGGCCAAGATCTTTATGGGTTGCATTCACCACAGGAAGTCCTCTAACTCTCCTGACTATGTAAACACTGATCAGATGTACTTTATATATTGTCTGAGTCAGAGCACAAAGGTGGATCGTCCATATCTTCTTTTCAATCATTTGTGGACACATGTAAAATAGTCAAGGGAAGAAGTCAGAACCAAACATCAGAAGATGAGGAACTGTATTCCAATGGGAAGACTCATTTCAGAAATTCTGACTGAGAATGGTCTTGTTGGACATCTGGTAGAAGCTAGAATGAAGGAAGAGTTAGCTTCTGTAATAGGAAAACCTCTGAATGGGAAGAGTCTTCAGAGGATGAAGGTTGTTGAAGAACTCACTTCTGCACCAAATCAAATAAATTCTGAAGAGGTCACTAAAAGAAGGATACCAGTGGATAATTTTCCTATGTTCTTCGCTAATGAACCAAGGGAAATTATTCTAGAGTACATTGCAACATGTTTGAAAGATGGAACTCCTTTGCCAGCAAATCTGGTTCAGAAAGCAGGTGAACCTGCACCAGATCTTTATGAGGACAGACACAAGAAGAAGAGAAAGGTTGCTGAAGAAGGATCCTCAAAACCCAATAGGAAGGCTACTGGTGAAGCTGCTGCTATCAAACCCAAGAGGGTCAAGAAGCAAGAGGTTAATCCTCTAGAGGCAAGTTTAGATTCTATTCTACAAACTATCAGAGAGGTACAAACATCTGATCAAACTCTCCATGAACCTATACCATCACCTTTACCTTCTCGTCCTCGTGTTTCTAAACCTAAGAAACCTTCTGTTACCGTTCCTTCTGTACCCCAACCACAAGCAACTCCATCTGAAAAGTATAACTCTGAACCAACACATTCTCAACCATCTGATATTCCCCCCTCTGATAAATAAAACTCTTCACCACAATAAAACTCTGAAATTCCCCCACCAGAACCACAAATTTCTAAACCACTACCAGAAGAACCTACTCCACAACAACCTGAACCACAACCAGAACAACACATCCCATCTGATCCACAACCAACAATTCCTCAACCAGAACAACATCAACCTTCTGAATCATTCATATCTGATTCTGAGGTTCTTGACGTTCAACCTTTGAAGATGGTGTTTGATGTCTCTTCAACATCTTGTCATTCTTCTGAATCATCTGATTCATCTGAATCTGACTTACCCCTAGAAATCAACTCACCCCCTCACTCTGTGGCTATGAAGCAAGATCATCTGAGTTTGTATCCTTTACTTCTTTCAAACTTCATCCCTCTGATCCCCTTCCCTCTGGAATCAAACTTAAACACTTTTACATTAAACCTTAAGATTCTGCTTAATCATCTGGGCAAACATCTTCTACTCCATATCCTCGCCCTCTGTTCATTATCCCAACCTTCACAATACCATCCCCACCAGAACAACCAAAAACACCCTCTCTAGAAAACTTCCTAAGACCTAAACCTAGAATGGATGTTGGTATCCTCTTTGATGGCTTCAAGAAGGAAATGAATGTGTGGATATCCTCTGTGAAGAAACACTATTTGTCATGTGTGAATCCAGATGCTTCTGAAGCTACTTGGGACAGATTCATCTCAAGATTCAACATTGTTGCTTCAAATCTTCGAACCATTTGCTATGGTGATGCAAAGGTGAAATTTGTTGAAGTAATCAGACAGACTTTTTTGAACATGAGTAGACCTCAAGTTCTGGCTCTAGGAGATGCTCCTGCTGATGATCCTATGTCTAAAGATACTCCTCCAGAAGCAGTTCTTGCTGAGGAAACTGTTGTGCCAAATCAGTCAGCTCTAATGATTGTGGAACAAGCTTCTACCTCTGAGATTCAAGAACCTGCATCTACATCTGTAATGGTCACTGATAATGCTCTTGCTATTGAATCTGCTTATGCACTTGCTTCTTCTGAGATCAAGATTGAAAGACCAGATCTAGAGGAAAAGTTTGCTCTGCTAGAAGCCAGCAACAAAGAGATCAGAACATGGATGGTCAAGCAAGAACAAACAACATATGAGATTAAGACTTGGATGTCTAAACAAGAGGAATCTAATTCTCAGATCACAGACCTTCTGAAGTTGATAGCCTCTCGCCAAACTTAGTTTCCTTTTCTGTTATGTTTGTGCACATGTTTGTTGTGTTTTGTTATCTTGTTGTTTTTCTATGAATGTTTTCTGGATTCTATTTAAATGAAGTTGGATGTTTCATTATCTGCTTTTATTTTGTTTTTCTCTGTTAATCTTTTCTGTCTTAAAAAATTTTTCTTTTTGATTATGACAAAAAGGGGGAGAAAAAGAAATTATGTTAAATGAAATTCAGACATAACAAATTATATCTAACATTGAATTTTAGTCTTTCAGAACTATAACGTATCATCCGACAAAATTCATTGAAGTTGCCCTGAGAATCCCCAAACCAGACTTTTACTCAAACCAGGTTTACCAGGCTCTGATAATTCAAACCAGGTTCTGATTATCAGGCTCTGATCCTAGAAGTTTACCAGACTCTGATTATGGAAAATAAACCAGGCTCTGTTCCTGGAAAGAAAATCAGTAAGAGTAAACCAGGCTCTGGTTCTGGAAAGCAAATCAAGCTATTACCAAGCTCTGATTCTGGAAAGTATATTCTAACCAGGATTATAACCAGAGGTTTTTAACCAGGCTCTTAATCTGAAGAGTATACTCATGCAAAAGGGAAGTATCTTCGTCTATTAGAGTATTCATTTCAGGGGGAGATTCTTTATCTCAGGGGGAGTTATATATTTATCCTTTTTTTATTGAACAAAATTTCCTATGTTTTTGTCATCATCAAAAAGGGGGAGATTGTTAGAACACAGATTGATGTTTAATTATATCTCTATGTTTTGATGATAACTCTAATGAAATTTTGTATTAAGAAAATATATACTCTAATTTTGTTCAAGTGTTTTTGTTTCAGATATTAAATTAAATATTATTATGGAAGCAAAAATCTGAACAGTATTCTACGCAAAGCTCTGAAGCATCAGAAGTAAGTGATTAGAAGAATCTGAGCGCTTCCAGAAGACTCTGAAGCGTAGTTGAAGAATTTGTATGAAGAGTTTAAAGCATTGTTTCAGAAGACTCTAAATGTACTTTACGCTGCAAGTACAGAGGCTTTGATAAACAAGTATGCTCTGATCAGATCACTCACACTGAAGCACTGTTGCTGCAACTCTGATATCATTGAATTTGATCTAAAGAACAAGAAGCACATCAGAGGATCTGATGTTGTTTACGTTTGAAAATATGTCAGCACGTGAATAGACTTGGTATTATTCTCAACGTCCTCTCCAACGGAACTATTCCTTATTTGTGATAGACACAAGGATTCAGGTAAAAGGAATTTCTCTGAACATTCCACTTCTGAGAAAGAAAATGTCATATGAAGACAAAAGGCTACAGCTACTCTACTTGCACAGTCTTCAAGCATTAGACTTTCAGCACTATAAAAGGACGTCTTCAACATCTCTTCAAGGTTAACGAATTATTGACAAACTCATTGAAATTATTCAACAACTCTCATACAATCTTTCTCACTTAAAGCTGAATAGTTTTTATTCGTTCTTAATCTAAGTGTAAAAATCACAATTTGTGATATAGCTTTTTAGAAGCATCTTAAACACTTGTTAGTTTACATTTATTTGTAAAATATTTACTTAAGAAGACCATGTTGTGGTCAAGATTTCTTGAGAAGACTAAGACAGTTGCTCTTAGTGGTTGACACTGTAATCTGTTTAAATATAGTGGATTAAGTCCTTGTGGAGAAAGGCAAATCACCTTGATAGGGTGGACTGGATTAGTTGAGTTCAACGAACCAGGATAAAAATCTTGTGTTGTCTTTATTGCCATAGTTTTCTAAACCCTTATTCAACCCCTCCCCCTTCTAAGTGTTTTTCTCACCTTCAAAATGTTGTTATGCTGCCTTGCTGGATTTTATAGCTATTTTGAGATGGAAGCACTGTTGTAGCTGCTGTTTTTTTCCCTGTTTTCTTATTTTTGGTTTGTTTTTGCATGCTCCCTTAAGGCCTCCTAGTACAACTTAATTTCTGATTAAGCTTGGAGTAGGATAGACATTAGAAGTTTAATTCATGTATGATAACATTATGTTAGTCCCTTTTAACCTCAACCTTAGGTTCATCTTTTGCATGCTAACATTAGGATAGAATTTCCTTTGGCATACCGACCTTAGGGCCACTTTGCATGACAACGTTAGAACCAAGTTTCCCCTTAGACCTTTCGTGTGCCTTTCTCTCTTCTCATCTCAAGACAAATTCTAAGACATTGAATAAACATGGTGAACATTGTGCGCCACGAGCCTTAAGTATATGGGAAATGATAAGTAAGGGATCTTTCCTTACTTGTCTAGAGTGTTTAATGTACGTCCCATCTGGGGCTGATATATGATGCATTCATTCCTATATCATAATCTTTAGTGCAACTTGAATCTCAAACCAATCAATTCACTTCATTAAAACTCATAAACAAACTTCAAACTTTTTATCCTTCGGGATTTGTTCTTCAAACCATTTTCAGAAAAGAGTACGTTACTTTTGTGTTCTACCACAAACAGACGTCGACCCTAACTGCTGGAATGGGAACTTAACATCGCTCATAAAAAACACTAAGCAACATGTGGTTACCCGAACTACATTTGCTCTGATTTCTCCATACTAGATGAGGATACGTAGGTACAATACGGTGATGTCTTAGCGAGCATCCATCCCTCATCACCCGTAGTTCTATAAACTATGTTGACTTTGACTTTCCCATTGCACGAGGGAATAGGTAGGCATAGGGCGACGATGTCCTATTGAGTTTCCTTTTTCTTTTCCTTTTTTGTTTTTGTTTAGCATTAGACTTTTAGATAACTCACCCTTTGATTAAACAATAAGTGTGGATCCCGTTGAGTACAACAGACGTGAGGGGGGTGCTCATACGTTCCCCTTGCGTAACCGAATCCCGAACCCAAGATTTGGTTGTGATGACCTTGTCTTCTCCTTTCTTTTAGGTTTTCTTCGATCGTTTCCTTTCCCTCCTTTGGGATAAATAACGTCCGGTGGCGACTCTACTGTTTGTTTCCGCCGGTTGTTTTTCGCAGTTGCGACAAAAACATATCATGTTTTTAGGCTCATAACGCATGTTATTCGATGTTATTTTAGTATGTTTGTCGCTTTTATGTCGTATTTTGTATGCATTATAGGTTTTAATAAGTGTTGGAGCGATTGCATGAAGAAAACAGAAAAGAAGTAGAAGAGCAGAAGAAAGTGCAAAAAATGACATTTCTGGTGCATGGCATTCGCTATTACCCTAATGGCATCCGCCATGTGCCCAGTCCAAGTCATTTAATGATTTACCAAATGGCGTTCACCATTGGCCTAAAGGCGTTTGCCATTATCATGCAGTAGCAGAAAAATGTGGAATCAGTTTGGACTCTCTCTTCCCACTATCATACTTCTTCTCAACTTCCCTTACACGATGGAAGAGCGATTTCCTTGTTAAAGACCTCTATATAAGTCAGTTTCTTGGCAGTTCAGAGTATCCAAGATCGTGCAGAAGCTCTGCTATTTTTATTTTCTAGTCTTAGGCATAAATAACCATTTAAAGTGACAAACATTCACGTCGGGGGATTGTCACAATCCTGTTTTCATTTTATTCTTGTACTCTTGGATCAACAAGCCTGCCGGTATTAACCGAGCACTTTCATTATTACTTCAAGTTCAACACTTTTATTTCGACTTTACAGGTTTTTATTTCGATTATTTAAATTCTTATTTTATTGCTTTTCTCTACTTTATGATATGATGTCCTTAAATTTAATTTCCATGTTTAAGTTGTTTTTGTTCAAAATAATGTCTGGCTAAACGTGTCTGAGACCGATATATGTGCACCGTCATTACCGACGGGACTCAGTAGAGAAAATAGGTGTGGAACGATAGTAAAATCCTATTTTGGTTTTAGCTTCCAAGTATAATTCTTAATGTTTTGTCATGAGAGTGAAAAGAAAATTAACGTTCGAGCCGATAGTTCGAGCCGATAGTATGGAAGATCAACTAGAGGATATGTTCCATGATATTGGGGAATCTTCTTTTAAGAATTCTCATATTTATGATACTTAAAGACACCCCTTTATATAAGGGATGCACAGATTTTATACGATTGTCGGCAGTGTTAAAGTTGTTTAATTTGAAGGAAAAAAATGGATGGCCAGATAAAAGTTTCACGGAATTACTTGAATTGTTAAAGCAAATGTTACTAGAAGATAACAAATTGTCGAATCATTGCTATGAGGCCAAGAAGATATTGTATCCAATGGTTCTGGAGTATATCTAAATACATGTTTTCCCTAATGATTGTATATTATACTTAAAAGAGTATGAAGACTTGTATCAATGTCCAAAATGTGGTGTGTCGTGTTACAAGCTGAAGGCCAATAATGGTGATGACAATGATTATGACAATGTTAGTAGGAAGCATCCTCCTGCTAAAGTGTTATGGTACTTGCCAATAATTTCACGATTTAAGAGACAATTTGCTAATTCGAATGAAGCAAAGAATCTTAGATGGCATGTGTCATACCCCAAAATTTACCCTGTAGATGTCATCATTCATGCATGAACTAACTTGGTCATCTAGCTTTGTTGTTTTGTTTCTTTGTGAAATTAAGGTTTTGTACAAGAAAGTGAAAGCTCTAATTAATTAAGATTTGAAGGAGGGATCACCCATGCAAGACCTCACACACTTCAAGGGTTCCTATGGTACCTTTTGGTTCATCACAAGTCATCTTAAGGGCTTCCTAAGTGGATGGAGAAGGTTTTAAATTCATCTAGGCAAAAAGTCAACTGAGGTTCTATAAAAGTCAGCCATTGAGTTTCATGGTCAACCATGAGCTTTACAAGTCTTATTCTATGATCTCATGAGGTTTGAGCAAGGAAAAATCAAGCGGAGTCATAAAACCAAGAATGGTGGTGAAATTAGGGTTTTTGTTGGAGATTCTAAAGTGAGGAAATCAAGAAATCTAGCTACCTTACAAAGGTCATATCTCACTAATCTTTGAGCCAATGGGAGTAAACTAATGATCTTTGCAAAGAGGGTATCCTAAACTACAAATGTGTAGAAGGTATCATGTTCAAAGGATGAATAGATTTGGGAGTTAAGTGCACAAAGTTAGAGAGACCTTGATTTGGAATCTTTAGAAGATCAAGTAGCATTGTTTCAAGGCTTTGGTGTATGGATCCCTTATGGTGTCAAATATTGAAGGATTGATTCAAATTTGAAAATCTATCCATGTAGATTCATTCAAGTACAAGTTACTTGAAATCCTAAGGTGTTCATTTTCATTGTTTCTAGTTCAATGTCCAAATGACATTCAATTTTCTAAATTAATTTCAAGGCCTTATTCCATTGTTAGAGTTCAAGAAGCTACATTTTTTGTCACCACTTGGGGAGTTATTGTTTGGATATAATTTGACGTCCATTTGGTACAATTTGGGGAGTTTGTTTTATCCATGTTACAACCTTTTGTTTGAATACAATTTGGTACAATTTGAACATTACATGGTTTGAAACCATTTGAGGATTACATAGCTTGTCATAATTTTAAGGTATGTTTGACCCCATTTTGAGAGGCTACATTATCTGATATAATTTGGAGTTACATATTTGGCATACTTTACGATTACATGTCTTGACACAAATTTGATTATAACTTGTACATTTTTTCATTTCGTTACAAGCCATAAAAACATGTTAGATACAAGTATTTTTGAAATACAATTCCATGATAAATTCATCAAATTTCATGCCAAGCCTTAATCCTCACACATCATCTTCAACCATCTTCATCTTCATTCTCCACGCCATGATCATCATCTTCAAGATTGCCTTTTCTACAAACCAAAGCACCAAACCACATTCAAGTCAATCTCCAAATTCAACATTCAATCCTACCAAAAGTCTAACAATTAACAATCATGTCCAAAAAAACCGTGCCATAAACGAAGCACCAAACCATATTCAAGTCAATCTCCAAATTCATCATTCAATTCTACCAAAATCCAAACAATTCAAAAAAAAATAATTTGGTCATAAATCACATTCCAATTTTCACAAACCATAAATCAAATTCCAATTTTCACAAACCATATCCATATCCAATTCAAACCAAATTTCAATTTAACCATCAAAACATTTAAAAACCAAATTCTAAAATTCCAAAATTCAACTTCATTCCTAAACTATTTCAACATACTTAAAAAAAAACAACAACACAAAGTTCATTCACTCATCATGTTCAAATTCAATTCAATCCATCAAACCAAATTATTTCAAAACAAGTTCCAAAACCGTGACAAATCCAAAGCCAATTCAATGCATCTCAAGCATAAACCAAAATTCAAACAAAGCCTTCTCAAGTTCATACATTGTGTAGCATTTTCATGTACCACAAATCCAATACAAGACAAATTCAAAACAAGACAACAATTTAGAGTTGATACAGAAATTTCAGAATGAAATAGACAATACATCACAGTTCATAATTCACAAAAGAGGAAGGATTCAGAACCACAGATCAGCAGTAGAAAACATTAACATGAAAAATGGAAAAAGGACAAGGAATTTGCAATAGTAAAAAATTCAGATTGTTCACAAAATGTAATTTTGAATTTGCATAAGAGAGGAGAAAAAACCTAGTTCAAGATAGAGAGAAACCAGCCACCACACGAAAAAACAAAAAGACCTAGAATTTTTTCTATGCAACAAGGGTATCAAAAACAATCATATAACTCAGTTCTAAAGAGATTGCAGAAGAAAAATAGAAGAGAAAATGGAAAAGCTCAAAGACGAACCTTTATTAGAAAATATGAATTGCTCCAATTTAGGTACATTTCTTCCCTTTATTCGCCTTTATGTCTTGTTTCGTATTCCCCGTGTGTTGTTGAGTAGGATTCTTCCACCAATTTACTGGTTTCTCCTTGATTTTGAGATCTAAGGTTTCGTTAAGGTGGCAATTTGGGAGCTTAGGGTTAGGATATGTGAATATTGAGTTCGGATTCGAACTCAGGATGGTCGTTTTAGTGGGTTTAGGTCGTGATTGAGGATTGTGACCGGAGAGGAGGGGCGACGCCGCTGCCAACCGCTTCCTTCTCCGGCAAGGTTGTTTGAATCCATGGCTTTTTCACTTGCAGAGCCTATTTGAGTGGAAGGAGAGAAGAACATTTTTTAGAAGAAAGAAGATGTTTTGAACGTTTCAGATTTTTGAGTTCCTTTTTTTTTTCATGTGCTTGAAGTGGAATAGTGACAGGTGTTCCCATTGTGGACACTTGTCAGGTTTCTGTGTTTTTGTTTTTTGACTTCCCTGTGTAATACATTTATCAGTCAATCATGCACCCTCCGTCCAGGTCGTATGATGGGTTGACTAGGTCAGATATCCATATCAGACAGTTGTGAGCGGAGTTGCACGGGAGAGTCCCAGTAGACTCTTCCCATTGAATCAGTGCGTCTCATTTACGGACTAGGCCCTGGAACCTTTTTGTTATCACCCTCCATTTTGAGCCCATCAATTTTCCTATAGAAGTTCCTGCTAAATGCACCCCAACCCCTAACCTTTTATTTCTTTCTTTCTTTTTTTTGTTATTTCAACTTTATATCTTATTTTCAATGTTCTAATCTTTTAAAAAAATCATGATAAATATTTTTAGTTACTTTGATGACTCATATTATTTTAAATATTTTTATTTATTTTTATAATTTATTTTTCTATTTTATTTACATCATTTGGCTTGGTGTGTTTATTAAAGTGCCCTCAAATCAAGAACTTTTTTATTTGAATGCCTTCCACATATCTTTTGGTGCTGATTTTTTGTCAGCTTGTAATGTATGAATGGAGTGGGTATTTTTGTTGGTCATTAATGATGTTGTTTGAATGGTTTTTGGTTTGGTTTTGTTAATCCTCGATTCCTTTGATGCCTTGAGTTTGTTAGTTGATTTTGAATGAGTTTTTGTGCCAATTTTTTTAGTGATCTTTTGCACACTTATTCTTGGATGCATGGAAATGAATTAGAACCTTTATCTTGATTTTTGTTTGGCCTTTTTTGTATTTTTCATTGGTGCATCAAATTAAGGTTTGTTTTGAGCATGTTTTGGTGTTTATCTTAACCTAGTTTTTAGGCATGTTCTTTGAGTGAGCTTTCTTGATAATTTTTGCTTGTATGTGGTGTGTATGCTACTGCCCGTTTGGGTTTTGAGTTCTAACTTCCATGTTCTAAACCATCTTAGCACTCATCTTTGTGTGAGCTAGTTTGTAGCAAGTATGCTTGTCCTTTAATGCATGGTTGATATGCTTGTAATCTTCTCTTGATCATTTGAGTATGTTGAACATGACATGGTGTAACTACTGACCTTCCTTAATTTTTATTTTACTTGGTCCATTTAGCTTCGCTACTTTGATTATTGGTGTTCATTAGGATTTCATACTCTTGCATGCATGTGCTTTTGTCTGTTCACTACAAACTCTTAATATGTTATAATTCTTGATCCTTGTTACTTGGTTTATATCAAGAGTTGATCATTTCATTTAGCATATGCCTTGATCATAATGTCATTTTGATAAGTCCAAGCCTTTGACCGTTAGATGTTGGACAAGATGTCCTAACATGAAAAACTAACTGAAGAACAAGTTGTTTTGACAAGATGTCCTAAAAGGGTTATTCGACATCTTTGTCTGTTACAGTTTTAAAATCTGGTTTGAATTTGTTTATTTAAATTCTGATTGCAGAATATTATTTGTTTTTCCTAGGTGGCGTCCAAGATTGAGGAATTAGATATTCTTATTATAATTTGAAGATGTTGTTACTAAGTGTGGCGACACTTTAGGAAACTTAGGATTGAAGAAACTGTTCTTGTGGAACAGAATTGCTACGTTTTTGAAGCTCAAATCTAGTATTGTTTATGGTTATAAATAGGATGGATTTAACCTAAGTCATATGTGGATTTTGCACTACTTCTTAGTGTGTACTAGGGTTTGTACTTTGTGAGCCTTTATTGTATTGTGTTGATACCAGAGTTGGACAATTTTCATTAAGTTGTAATTTCAATCACTGTTGTGATTGAAAGGGAATTGAGAAGGGTCTCATACCTAGGAAGAATCTTAGGTAGAAATTAAGCACGGGTAGTGATTAAGTGATAAGTTGTAAACGATGGAGTTTAGCTTAGAATTAATACTATCTAGCGGATTTCATTCCTGGCTTGGTAGCCCCCAGATGTAGGTGTTGTTGTTCACCGAAATGGGTTAACAATTCTGTGTGTTGTTTACTTTCTGCAATTTGTTTTCTGCTCCTTATTACCATTGTGTTTGAAGAAGAGATCAAGTGTCTCGACATCTCTCAAGACATCTTCGTGATCTGCTATACTAGAATTTCAATTGGTATCAGAGCAGGCATCCTGCTCTGCATCTAGGTTAGATTCAGGGATGATACTTTCTGGTTCAATGGATAAAGAAGGAGAAATATTAAATAGATCACCCATTATTGATGGTGCCAATTATGAATATTGGAAAGTATGCATAGTGGAATTCATCACGTCTATGGATGGTAAAGCTTGGAAGTATATGGTCAAAGGGTGGGATCCACCAAAGGTGAAGGGTGTCGATGGCAAAATCATTGATGTTATCAAACCAGAGGATGATTGGGATGATGAAGATGACAAGTTAGCTCAAGGAAATTCCAAGGCCTTGAATTCCTTGTTCAATGGTGTTGACAAGAACATCTTCAGGTTGATCAAAATTGTATTGTTGCCAAGGATGCTTGGGAGGTTTTGAAGACTGCACATGAAGGAACTTCTAGGATAAAGTCTTCAAGACTTCAACTTCTCACCACCAAGTTTGAGAACTTGAGGATGAAGGCTGATGAAAGTATTCAAGACTTTCATATGAACATTTTTGATATTACCAACACTTTAAGTGATCTTGGAGAAAAAAATCTAGAAGTTAAGCTGGTTCAGAAAATCCTGAGATCTCTTCCCAAAAATCTTGGCTTATGTTTCATAGCATCTTGCATTGGCATTTGTGCATAGAATTGGTTCTAGACAGAGTATCAAGGTATTTTATTTACTAACTCAAGAAAGAAGCTTCATATTCAAAGCTCAGGTAAGGGTACAATTTCAAGTCACCAAGTCTTCATCATCATCAAAGCATGTCTCATAACTTTTGGAAGTGAGAATTCAAGTGTTGGTCACCTCCTCCTATCTTGAGGGTAACTAGAGGCACATGTGGTTAGTTCCTTGGATGAGACATGGTAAAAGAGATTAATAAACATCTTGAGGGTCCTCTATGGGGATTATAGGATTACCCAAATCATTTGCAAGAGCCTCAATCAGTGGATAAGGTGTTAGGGTTTCATCTGATCAACAAAAGTCAACTGGGAGTTTGAGAAGGCGCAAGGCTTGACTTTTGATCATTTAAGCCATGAGAGGTCATCATAAATCATCACAAGTATTATGTTGAAGCTTGGTCAATAAAAATCAAAGAGATCAAGAAGTCGCTAAGTTAGGGTTTTAGAGGATTCTAAGTGTAAAATCCCCTCTTATAGCACTTATCTTCCATGACAAGTTTCATCATGATACAAGCTTCATCTCATTTTTCATTAAACATGAGACTTGTTTCTTGTCCTTCAAGCCTTCTTTTGAGTACAAGAACTCCTTCATTAGATTTATACATCTCAAGTTACGGTGGTCACAAATTGGTTTTACAAAATGGAGAGGATTTAGAGGCATTCAAGGATAACTTACTTCTAAGGAAATTTTCACAAGGATGCAAGTTTTTCCTCAACTTTCCTCAAACATAAGAGTTGTTCCTCATTGCCTAAGATTTCCAAAAATTGCAAGAACTCATCATTCCCATCTGTTGAACTCAAGCTATGATCCTCTCAAGTCAAGGTCATTTTGGATTACCTACTTTTAGGTTATTCCCTTCAAGGTCAAAATCCATGAACTTCAAGACTTCAAATCAAGATTCTTGCAACATGAAACTTGTATATCAAGATATTGCCTACACCATGACCTCAAATTTCATGACCTTTGATGATTTGCAAGGCAAATGAAAGCATGATGATCATGAAAACATGAATTTTTAACCTAGCTTGACTTTCTTGCATTTCAAGCCACAAAAGTGATTTGTTTTTGTTCTTTTTGGTACCATATCACCATCATGTCATGGAAACACAAATTGTTACCTAAAATGAAGCATCATAAGTTCATGTTTTTAAGCATTTTTCAAGTTTTGAACTTAATAAGGAAATCATTCAAAACACATGACAAACTTATTTCCCTTCCTTCCAACCTTTACACTTCATTTCCTCACCCTCCCTTATGCTGATAGAATGCCCAAAAGAAGTGGAAAGAGGGTTGAACCAGTGTGTACCTCATTTGAGGAATTTTTGGCAGGTTTGTGAAAGCAACTCATAAACACATCACGGGCCTTCAAAAATTCCCTTAAACCATCATATATAAGGTGCAAGAAAACCCTAACATGGAGAGAGGATCATTCTACTGCAGAGAGAGCTCAAAACATCAAAAATTCTCAAGCTTTTCTCTCTCTTCGAATTGCTCATTTTGTGAAGGTTGCTTTCATTTCTTGTTTGATTCTTACTCATTGAAGCACAAGGAAATCATTGGTGGCTTTTGATTGAAGCTCAAACATTGTTTGAAGGACCAACAAAGTTTCCCCATTAGGTAATGTTCTTAACTCTGAATCTCTCATTTTAGGCATCAAAATAGGCTCATGTTAGTTGCATCTGAAGCCCTACCTTGTGTAGGCAATGTTTGAATGAGTGTTGTGTCTGCTTATGCACTTTTCAGATTGTGTGTGAAAATTTCATGTTGAGTTTTAAGCATGATAGAGGAAGCTTTTTGAAAAACCATTGTCATATTCTTGCTCTCTATGAAAAATTCTTCAAAAACATGTCCAGGGTTTCAATTTTTATTGATTTTTACAGATTTTTCCGGCGATGCTGGCCGGAGAAGATGATCGGAGTAGGGTTCCGGTGGGTTGACTAGTTTGCTGAGGTGTTTGGGTGAGTGGGCTGGTTGACTGTGTGCGTGGCGTTGAATTTTGTGACTTGGCAGATGACATGTATTAGTGAAACGACACGTTTCACTTTGGAAACCATTTTATTTGTTTTTAGATTCTTATTGGGCTAAGCTTGCACATTACTTGATATTCACACCACCCCTTTCACGATCCCAATGTGTATTCACCTGATTTCAGTTCAATGGACATTTGCTAATGCACCCCTCTCTTTTTTTCTTCTTTTTTTTCTTTTTTTTTCCTATTAGTTTCTATTCTGTTTTTATTTAAATAGTTCCATATGTCCTAAAATCCCACAAAAATACTTTTCAAATATTTTCATATCTTATTTGATTTTTCATATTTTTATTTTAATTTTTATTTTATTTTGAATTTTTAATTTAATGTGTTTTATTTGACCTATTTTGAAACATGTCTTTAATTCTTGCCCTTCCTAATTAACTTTTGATCCATGTTTTTGCACATACTTAGGCATATACATGTAGGTTATTTGAGTGCTGGTTTGATGCCTTGGTGATCATTTATTGGATGTTTTTCATTTGATTTTTTTACCCTCGATATATGATCGACAAATTGCTTATTTTGCATTGTTTGATGCAATTGATGATGCTCTATTGCGTTTCTTTTTATGATCCTTTACACATTGATTCTTAATAAAACTAAATTGAGTTTGGGAATTTATTTGGATTTTATTTGGTAATGTGTCTATTTTTGGATGTTGCATCAAGTTCTTGTTGATTTGATCATGTGTTTGTTCATATCTTAACCTAGTCTTTTGAGATTGCTTCGTGTATGATTCTGTGGATGTTTGATGAGTCTTGTATCCTCTTGATGATATGTTTGAGGTTCTGATTTTCATGATTAGGGGTTCATTGCATGATCGCTTCATCTCATATGCCTTACATGATCATGTATTCCTTTTGTGGGTAACTTGTGAGATGTTTGCTTGACTTTTGTGCTTCAACTTGAGTTTGACTTTTCATGATCTTGATTGATAAATTGAACTTGAACTTGTTGAATGTCATTTGAATTTTTTTTTAAGTTTGATTGATTTGATGCTTGATCATTTGTGCCTTTGTGATATGCCTCTTTTCTTTAAGAATGACTTTGTTGTGTGAGCTTGTTTTTGAGTTTTGCTTTGAATTCAACTATGATGTCTCTTTTGTGTATTCATGAACGAATTTTTGATTTGATAACCATGTTCATGTTACTTCCCACATTTGATATCATGTCCTAATCCCATGTCTTTTCCTTTAAGACCATGTCTTGCATGTTTGTTTTGTATGACAACTATTTTGTTTGTGAATGTGGTGCATGATTTGAATCTTTGAGTGCCTTATTTAATCATTGACATATGTTTGATATGGTATGATGTTGCTACTGCCCCAATTTTTTTCTCATCTCATTTGACCTTTCTTCATTTTGTTTTGTGATTGACATTGCTTCTTTTAATATGTTTAAGTTATTTGAATGAGTGAGAGGGTTTTGTTTTGCCATGATGTTTTGATTTCCAATATTTTGACTTGGTTTGGAATGTGTTTGCTTCTTTAATGTCTTGAAATTATATTGGGTTTCATCTTGCATAATTGAGATATGAGTTTGGATTAATTCACTTTTTCTTTGAACCACCTTGTCTGCTTATCTTGGTGTTACTTCTCCTTCTTCATTTTTCATTCTTCTTTCTACCCTTGTATCCCTTGTGACTTGTTTAAGTCTTGCATTTGTTTTCATTTGTGATTGATTAGTAATGTGTTTACTTGTGTTTGTTCACATGATCCCTTAGGATTCCTAGTCCCTCTTAATTTTTGATTAAGACGGGAGTAGGAGAGACATTAGACATTAGACATTAGTCCCTCTTTGACCTCAACTTTAGGTCCATCATATGTATGATAACGTTAGGTAGACTTCCTTTTCATCCTAACCTTAGGACCATTTTGTATGATAACATTATGGTTTTCAATTTCCCTTTAGTGTTTTCTTTTGTTTCTTCTCTTCTCATCCCAAACAATCTTAAGACACTTAATAAAGAATGATGAACATTGTGCGCCACGAACCTTAAGTGTGTGGGAAATGGTGAATGAGGGGTTTCTCATTATTTGTATAGAATGTTTAGCGTATGCCCCTTGGACGATGTGCAACGCATTCGCTCCTATGTCATAGTCTTTAATGCAACGTGAATCTCAAAAAAAATTCAACTCACTTCTCTAAAACTCTTACACAAAATTCAAACTTTTTTATCCTTCGGGATTGTTCTTCAAAACCATTTTCAGTAAAAGAGTACGTTAATTTTCCGTTCTACCGCAAACATGTATCGACCCTAACTGATGGAATGGGAACTTAGCATCACTCATAAAAAACACTTAACCAACAAGTGGTCTAGTTTACTCGAACTACGTTTGCTCTGATTTCTCATATTAGATGAGGATACGTAGGCATAAGACGGTGATGTCTTAGCGAGCAACCTTCCCCCCATCACCCATAGTTTCCCGAACTACGTTAACTCTGACTTTCCCATTGCACGAGGGAATACGTAGGCATAGGGCGGCGATGTCCTATCGAGTCTCTTTCTCTTTTTCTTTTGTTCTCGTTTCCTTTTATCAGTAGCTTTTAGATAACTCACCCTTTGATTAGACAACAAACGTGGATCTTGTTGAGTACAATGGATGTGAGGGGTGCTAATACCTTCCCTTTGCGTAACCGACTCCTGAATCCAAGATTTGGTTGTGATGACCTTGTCTTTTCCTGTTCTTCAGGTTTTCTTTGATCGTTTCCTTTCCCTCTCTTTGGGATAAATAACATTCGGTGGCGACTCTTATGTTTTTTTGCTCCAGTTATTTTTCGCAATTGCGACAGCTGGCGACTCTTTTGGGGATTCTGGTTGCCTATGCGAGTCAATCCTAGTGCTTGTCTATTTTTTTTTACTTTTGGGTGTGTATATTTGTGTGTATGTATCTTGTGTTTATATGATTTTTATATATCATTGCATTTGCATTTTATTTTCCGCACTTTATCATTATTATCATATTATACTGCTGTTGTGTTGTTGGGTGGGTTGTTCCACTAAGAGATAATCCCAATACCCAGGCTTGAGTATACACCTAGTATTAGTGTGGAGAGTAGTGCAGGCTTGCATGTTTGGCATGCATGAGCCCTTATGAAATTCACGTCCAGACGAAGTTCTCTTTGAAGACATCATATCCTGTGCATTTTGGACAGTTGAGGGGGTGTTGGATCTGAAAACTAACGACTCTGGAGACCGTTCATTGGGAAGTCAGTTGAGACATCCTTGATTGACCATGATGCCAAACCAGAAATGGTGAACGTATCATTGTTTCTCAACCTGAGAGTCTGTGATACTGACGACCTGCATAGGATGCCTTACCTTTTTAGAGACTAGGTCTTACCTGTGAGTAAGATGGGTTTTGCAGGAAACCTTGACTTTCAACCAACCCGGTTTATTGTCAAAGCAGATTTTGATCTTAAGTGTTTTGGTATTCTGGGTTTCTTATCAGAGCGAGGATCTGGTTCAATTCAGTCAGCAGCACAGAAGTTTCGGATACCTTGATCCTCTGTTTGCATTTGCATATTCATGTTTCATATTAACATCTGCATGTATGTGTGTTCTCGTCTTCCTTTTTATTCTGGTAATCTGATCTACTATCAACATGGAGCCTGAATTGAAGAAGACTATCATCTACAAGTTTCCGCTGCTAGAGTTAAGACCTTTATTTGGTCTTATTTCCATGGCTGGTTTTGGTGTCATGGAAGATTTCAAAAAGGATTATGGGAAGATTCTAAGTTTCTTCCACAAAGTTACAAACTACGAACAAGGAGCTATCCATACTTTAGTACAGTTTTATGACCCTCAATTGCGCCGTTTCACATTTCCTGATTATGTTCTAGTTCCTACTTTGGAGTAATTTATATTTCTAATGGGAGTTCCAATATTAGAAGAAATGCCTTTCTTTCATTCTGAGGAGGAACCTGATCTGGAGAAGTTGGCCAATGCTCTTTATTTGAGCAAGTTTGAATTGGTGGGTAATATGGTTTGTAGGAGTGGAGCTTTTGGTTTTCCCTTTTCCTTCTTGGTGGGTAAGGCTCAGTATTTTGCTAAGGAAGGTTGTTGGGTAGTCTTCAATGTTATTCTGGTGTTGTGCATATATGGTATTGTTCTGTTTCCCAACATACCATATTTTGTTGATATGGACGCTATTCACATCTTTGCTTCCAAGAACCCCGTACCTACTCTTCTAGGAGATTTGTATCACTCAGTGCATTACAAAAATGAAAAGAGGAGAGGGAAAAATGTTTCTTGCTGTGCACCACTCTTGCACAAAGGGTTCATGGATAACCTTTCTTGCATCAGAGCTTTTGTTGATACAAAGGTTACGTCTGAATGGTCAGAAAGGCTTATGGGCCTGACATCTAAGGGTATTATCTAGTTTAATTGGGATCTGCTCAGTGTGGAGATTATCTTTAGTTGTGGGAGTTTTCTTAATGTACCTCTGATAGGAAGAAAATATGGGATTAACTACAACCCTTCTCTTGCTGTCAGATAGTTTGGTTATGCCTTGAAGGGACCCCCAAAGGAGGAGGAAGTGCAGGAATCTCTGTACTTCACAGGTGTAGCTGATTTTGATACTTTGTCCAAGATAAAGGAAGTCTGGGAATGACTTCATAGAAGAGGGAAACATTCTTTGGGTAGAGGTGATTGTAGAGCTTATGACCCTTATTTGGATTGGATCCAGAAGAGAGCGGAGAAAATATTGCTACCTTTTCCAATTAGAGAACCCCTATAACCTTCAGTCATTCAAGAGTCTACAACGATTGATATTCAAAGGTATAATAAGATGTGGGCGGAAAAAGAAGAGTTGTGTAAAGAAAATGAAGAGCTGAAAAAAGAAATTAGTCAACTGAAGAGTGACAAGAATGAAGTTGTTGACTTAGCAAAGGCAAAGACATAAGTTTTAGCTAAGGTGGAAAAGGAATTAGATAAAGAGATCCGGGTGTGAGGACGAGTTGGCCAAAATTTGAAAAGTACTGATAGTATCCTTAAGAATAAGAAGAAAGAACTGGATAAAGCTTATTTAGAAATATCTAAGTTCAATGATCAATGGAACACGACATTATCTGCTAATAAAGGAAGGGAGGACGAGCTACATAGACAGATTGACAGATTGAAGATACAACTCAAGGTCAAAGATGAAGAAGTTTTAACAGAATCGTCCCATAGGTACGCAAGTGATCAGAAATTACAAGAAACCTTATCAGCACTAGAGGAGCTCAAGGTGAGGGCTGACTTGAAGAAACCAAGACTTGAAGATGCCTTTGTAGAGAATGCTTGGGAGGACTATGCTCAAGGCTTGAAAGATGTTATCTACAGAAGAGACCTGGTCATACAGAAGTTGATTTCAAGACCTAAACATCCTAACACAAGAGAGCTGCTAAAGGAAGTTCAGACTCATCACAGGAATGACAGTGGTTGAAGAAAGTTATTTGATACAGTATTCCATTAGTTTTTCTTTTGTTCTTGTCCTGTATTTTGGCTATCACCAGATTTGTTGGATGAGGTTGTGGGATCATACGCCTTTGTTCCTGCCTTTGTTTTGCATACGCTGACTTTCATTCTCATTTTATTTATGAGAGGCTTGTGATTCTGCCATTTATTCTCCCATCTCTTCTATTTATTCATGGAACTAGGATCAAGGGGGAGATCTCCTTGAATCATATATACATGCTTGCATTTTGCATCATCACTCTCATTTGCATAGCAGGTGTTCTTGGAGCTTTCAATCTTATCTCTGCTTGGTTTTTCTTCAACAGTTAACACGATTGGAGATCCAGTTTTCCACATGTATTCTACAAGAGGGAATCAATAGAGAGTTATGGATCAAGTACAACAGGAGCTACAGGAGGTCAGGGATAGAATGACATAGTTTATGGAGATGATGCAAGGGGTATCCAATGGGGAGGAGCAATTGAGGACTTTGGTTCAACCACTGATAGCACGGGTGGATGGTAATGGTGTTATATATGGAGGGACTACTGCTATCCCTCCTCCAGTTGATGGTAATGTTCCTCAGGTCAACGGTATTCAAACATTAGTTAACCCTCTGGGCGGAGGTCGTCAGGGAGGAATTCATATGGCTGGTGCTAGAGGCAGTGTGGGCGCTGTACATGGATTTGCAGGTCCCCATTGGGAAGAGGATGATCAAGAGGATGTTTTTCAATGAATGATTTGGATGTGGGTCTCCCCACAGAAGCTGATAAGAGGTTCAAACTGCTTGAAGAAAAGATGAAAACCTTCGAGAACCAAAATTCTTTGGGACTCGACATGTCAGATCTGGGACTGGTGCCAGAGGTCATGATTCCCCCAAAATTTAAAGTACCAGATTTTGATAAGTACAAAGGCATGACTTGTCCTAGAGTACACATCAGGACTTATTTTCGGAAAATGTCAGCATACTTGGATGATGAGAAACTTTTGATGTATTTCTTTCAGGATAGTTTGTCGGGTCCTTCTTTGGAGTGGTATATGGGTCTGGAAAGGGTGCATATAAGAAGTTGGAGAGAATTGGGAGAAGCATTTGTGCATCACTATCAATACAACAGTGACTTGGCGCATAATAGGGTGCAATTGCAAAATTTGTCACAAAGGAATAATTAAGGGTTCAAAGAGTACGCCAAGAGGTGGCAAGAGTTAGTTGCCAGAGTGCAGCCTCTAATGGTGGAGCGTGAATTGATTGACATGTTTATGGCGACCTTGCCAGGAACATACTATGAAAAGTTGATCGGGTGTATGTCTAGAAGTTTTTCAGATCTAGTGATGGCAGGAGAGAGGGTAGAGATAGGATAAAGACAGGAAAGATACCAAGTGGGGCAGGACCTTCGTCAGGAAGAATGAAGAAAGTATACAATGGAAACCCAAAGAAGAAAGAAGGGGATGTGAATGTTATATCAGCCTATAGAGGTAGAGATCGGGTGCAACCTCAACATCAATATCAACCTCAATATCAGCATCAACAGCAAGTTACCAGTATAGCTATTCCGGTTGTACCGCAACAACAAACCACTGCACCTCGTCGTTACCAAGATAGAGGAAGGATAGCCAACAGGTAGTTTGACACGCCTCTCATGCCTTACTTGCAGCTTTTGCAACATTTGTTACAATTGCAGCTTAAACAGAAGAGAGCTTTGGCGCCACTCACTGGTACACCTCCGCCGCATTATGATGCAAATGCTAGGTGTGAGTTCCACTCTGGAGCTCCAAGCCATAACATTGACAACTGCAAAGCGTTTAAGCATAAGGTTCAGGATTTACTTGTCTCAAAAGCAATAAATTTCACAAACAAGACCCCTGATGTAAATCAGAGCCCGATGCCAAATCAAGGGGTGGCTAGAACTAATGTTGTTATTGAAGGAAAAAGGCTAAACTTGATAACTAATGTTGCAGAATTAAAGACGCCATTGAGCTTCATGAAAGACAAACTGCTGAAAGGAGGTGTCTATCCGGGTTGTTTAGAGGGTTGTGCAGAATGTGTTGTGAATCTAGAGGGTTGTGTTTCTTTGAGAAGTCATATTCAGAGTTTGATTGTTGACGGCTATTTACAGCTCGACAGGATTGTGGGAGAAGAAGAAGTTGAGGAAGTTAATAATGAGCAGAATGAGGTTGCAACGATTTCAATCCCATACCGGATAATTAACATCTCAGTACCGCCAAGGCCAGCTCCGGTTATTATTACTACTCCGGGGCTGGTACCTAATGAAAGCACCAAGGTCATTCCTTGGAATTATGGGGTAGAGGTATTTTGCAACGGACAAAAACAAGAGCTGGTAGGGGCATCGTTTGGAGGCACTTCTGTTGAAAATATTGTCGGAGCAAGGGGAGTAACCAGGAGTGGCAGAGTTTTCTCTCTGCCTGAAATTAGTGTTGGAAAAAATGATAAGGGGTAAAGGTAAGATTGTAGTGGAAGAAGATATGCATCAACAAGTTGACAAAGATATCTTTATAGAGGATATTGAAGAGTTCATGAGGCTTATTCGTAAAAGTCATTACAGGATTGTAGATCATTTACACCAGACACCATCCAAGATTTCTATTCTCTCACTGTTATTATGCTCTGAGGCACACCAGAATGCGCTGTTAAAAATTATGAATTCGGCATTTGTGCCACAAGAGGTTCCGGTGAATCAGCTAGAAGGAGTGTTAGCTCATGTGAATGCTGGAAATGGTTTGGGTTTTACAGATTTGGATTTGACTCCTGCCAAGAGAAACTATAATCATGCTCTACATATATTTATGGTGTGCAGAGGGGCTCTGTTGTCTCATGTCTTGGTAGACACATGTTCATCCCTCAATGTACTGCTGAAGAAGGCCTTGATGAAGCTGGATACTCAAGGGCTGATTTGCACGCCGAGTGACTTGGTTGTGAGAGCTTTTGATGGTTCTAAGAGGTCGGTGTTTGGTGATATCTCTATGCCCATACAGGTGGGGCCAGAGATTTTTGATGCAACATTTTATATCATGGATATCCAGCCAGCCTACAGTTGTTTGCTTGGTTGGCCTTAGATACACTCTATTGGGGAAGTTACTTCCACGTTGCATCAGAAATTGAAGTATATGGTAGATGGGAAAGTGGTTATTATTTGCGGAGAGGAAGACATTATGGTCAGTCAGTTATCATCCTTTAAGTATGTGGAAGTGGATGGTGAGATCCACGAGACGCTTTTCCAAGCTTTTGAAACTGTGCAAATTCAAGAGAAGCCTCATGTAGAAGTTAAAGATCCAGAGGTCTCGATGTCGTCATTCAAGGAAGCTCGTGCTATAGTGGAATCTAGGTATTCTCAAAAATGGGGCCAAGTGGTTGATGTTCTGGCTAAGCATGACAAGTTTTGTCTGGGATATAGCCCATTTTCTTCAAGGGATCCTCCAAAGTACAGAGGACCTGTTCAGTTTACCAGCAGTGAGGTTATTTTTGACAGGATAAATGTTGTTCAGGATGACGAAGGAGACAGTGACTATGATATGGATGCTTGGATTCGTCTGTGTGTCCCTGGGCAGAAGCTTTGCAACTGGATTGTGGAGCAAATCATCCAAGTTACATCAGAAGAGTAATTTTCGTTTGTTTTTTATTATGTCTGGTCCTACGTGTTGTACCCCAAAATTTGCCCAACCTTTACTGGCTTATGTTTCTTTGCATTTTGCATTTTTGTATATCATAACATTTGTTCTTGAGGCATGGGATCAAGGTATTTCTGTGGCTCAGGGTTCCCTTTTAGTGCAAAAGTCTAAACAACGAGCATCTGAGGATTCGACATTTATTTTGCCCATCGATCGAGCGGTCGATTTTATTTTATTCACCAGGCTATTTTCGGCTCAGGATACAACACACATGGTATCTCAGGTGTTCTTACAGTTACTATGTTCAACAACGGGTTTCAAAGGCATAACAGGGTTCAGAACAAGTGGCAACGGGAAATTGTGCAGGATTCCCTTCATTTGGCGCCAAATCTGGGCATTTTTGAATAGGGTAACTGGTTACCCTATTTTGAGTAACCAGTTACTTCATGCGAAATTGGCCATGAAATTTGAACTTTCAGCATGTGCAATTTCTAATCATTTCCAACCATTGATTTCACTTGATCATATTTGGAAGGATCTAGAATTGCTCAATTTTTACCATTTTCCTCCAATTTTCAAACACTCCATTCCTAATTTCCATTCCAAATTATAATCCTCATTCCAAACCACATTTTTATTCCAAACCTAGAGCTTATTTAATTGAATTTTCTCCAAACCTCACACAATAGTCTTCAGAATTACCTTCATTTTCAGATTTCACTCTCGCTCTTGAAATTTCTTTCCACTTTTTCACTCCCAAAACCTCCATTAGAGCTCTCACTTGAATTATTTGATTCTTCATTGGAATCATTGAATTCTAGAGCTAAACCTCCATCATTCATCTCCTTTATCTTCAATTCACCATTCAATTTTTGTTTGGTTTTGGAACTGAATTTGGAAGTTAGATTGGAAGTGCTTTTTTGGATCATTTTTGCTTGATCTTACTTGATCTTCATTTCTACAATAAGAAAGCTCTTGGATCTTGAAGAATCTCTGGGTTTCTTGCTTGGATCTGCTAATTTCAAGTGAATCAGCACTCACCAAAGCAAATCTCCGCTTTGTAGGTTGGCAATTCTAGATCTAATTATGTTTTGAGCTTATTTGGATAATCACAATGTAGATCTATGGCTTTTGATGCTTTTTGATCCATTTTGTTGATTTAGATCTTTTTGATTTCAATGCTTGATTGTGTTTACATGGTGCTTAATGATGCGTCCGCAAGTGTACGGAAATATCGAAGTAATATAAAAGATTGTCAACCCACAGAAACCAATGTCAATCTACCGTTATCTATTATTACGGTGTAAAGCTAAGGCTAATGGAATTAGGAAAGCTAAATGCGAATGAAATTAAATGCAAAGGAAATAAAGATAATTAGTTTAAAGAAAAAGAGGTAAAGGGATATCGGTATGCAAGGAATTAGTTATCGGGGATTCGACAGGTCGCCGATGCTTTTTACTCTTTGCAAACACTTTTCAGGAGAAAATACTCGTTTAAAGACCTCTGCCTCACGATGGTTGTTGACTCGGGTCATAATTCTAAGGCGGAATGTACGCTCTCGCAGTCCCATTCGGGGTTAAAACTACTTTTTGAAAACAAATAGATTCTGATTTCTTTTAAAGCGCTTTCGCTGTGTTAAAAATCAATGCCTAGTTTTTACTATCTGGTTTGAATCCCAGCTTTTGCGTGCCGATTCGTGCCTTAATGAATTTCCCACTATCGTGGCAAAACTACTGTAAATAATTTCTCACTGTCGCGACGAAGGTTTATTTAGAAATTAAGATTAAAAACTACGGCCAAAAAGGTTGTTTGTAAAAAGGGAAGGTGCCGGTTACTATCGAATCCTGTCCTACTAATTCGGTTACATACCAATAAAACTAATTTAGCTAGACATGATAATTGATGCAAACAGGAATAAATATAAACAACAAAATAATAAAACATACATTATGACAGAAAATAAAGTAATAATTCAATTAATAAGAACCTGTAAATCGTACTGATCTTGAATCCTTGAGTAGTCCTCCACAATGTCGGCAGGATTCTACTTTGGCGAGAATTAAAAGGTACAGGAAGAAAATACAATGTTCTGAACTAAAGGAAAATGGAAATGAAATAAAAGAAAACAATAAAACTGGGAGAAATAGCTTCAGTAGAAATCTTGGCAGCACTTCGATACCTCGAAGCCTCCCCCTTAAACTGTGAATCTAAGGCCTATTTATAGGAGATAATTCCTTCTTCAACTTCCAGAGGTCATGGGTGAGTTATGGAGGGAATGGGAGTAACTTCCAGTAGTGGGCAGTGAGTGGAGAAAGTGTAGGAAGAAATCTTAGAGAGAATGATCGTGGCAAAAAAAACTGATTTGAACGTTAAATGATATTTCGTCTGCGTGACGCTCGTAATGGAACGTGACGGTCGTAATGGACCTGTGACAACCGTCATATCAGAAAAATCCATTTTTTCTGTTTTTCTTCTCTCTTTTCCTTCCATTTCTTCTTCTTTTCTTTCTTTAATCCAAATTCTCCCCAATCTGCAAAACGAAGTAAATTAATCATATAATAGAACATAAATCAAGATAAATTAATAATAGTCACAAATAAATGCATGTAAATCAAGCCAAATAAACGATATGATTTCGCGTTATCAAACACCCCCACACTTAAACCATTGCTTGTCCTCAAGCAACCAACCAACACGGTAAAAAGAAATAAGCATAGTTCGAAACAAAAACATGATGAGACTCTAATCCTACGTGGCTGCTAGGCTAATGTTAGATCGATAAGTACTAAATATCAATACCAAGGATACCGTAACGACACAATTTCAAAAACTCCCTACTTATGCAAACCAATCGGAATCATACCATTATAGCTCAACCTATATCTCATGCTCTCTTTCACCCCATTTCATTATAGTGCAATCACATTAAGCCCGTTATCCATACACATTCATGGCAAGTAAACCTGTTAGTGACTATGATCTCGATGCTATTTCATTTTTTCTCTGCAAATATGCTTAAGCATCAATTGAATTTAAAGAGTTTGTACCGTTAGGCTAAGTGCTTGGGTGAGGAGCACCTAACTTAGAAGGAACATGTCTTTTTCTTCATAATTTTTTTCTTTCTTAATTCCTCATTTTACACTAGAGATCATACACTTATTTGCATCGGTTTCTTACTTAGTTTGTTTAGGATGGTGATAACTGCTTAAATAAACTACTTAGGGATTACTACAAGAACCTGGAGCTTTAAGGTTTCGGCATAATGGGTACTCAAATTGATTTTGCATATTTAGGGGGTTAAGGGTGTCAGGGCGGTATCAATTTTATCAAAACCTTCCCACGTTTTTCTAACATAGCCTGGACAGCCTATATACTTTCAAAGAACCATGTCATGAATCGAAGCAAAAATTTGTTGGAGGTTAGAATTTTGAAATTTTGAAATTTTTGGGGAAATTGAATAACAAGCGAAAACCACGCATAAAGACTCGACAGCACATGCAAAGACTTTGACATAATGTTAAAAATAGATAAAAATTCTTAGAAGCATGAAATAAAATGTAAAACAATAGATAAAAATTCCTAGAAGCATGAAATAAAATGTAAAACAATAGAGTTCCTCCCCCACACTTAAACCAAACATTGTCCTCAATGTTTTAGTAAAAGGTGGAAAAGGAAAGATAGAACCTGTATGAATGCTACTGCTCTTGCTATCCTTGTCTTTGTTGATCACTTCTACTTCAGCGGCGGGCATTTTGAGATACCTTTGTTTGTGTAATTCTCGAACCATCTCATCATGTTGCTCGCGTCAAGAGGAAGTACTCATCATCAGTGTTCCCACCAGCAGCGACACTCGTAGGAATGTCCGCGGGCATAGCTCATTTTCACAGATCGTCATCTAGAGAGTTTTCGCTTAGATATAGCTAAAGAGTAACAAGCGATACATTTATTTATTTTCTGCAAATTTAAACAAACAAATTAAAATAAAGACTTTGTGGGTTGCCTCCTACACAGCGCTTTGTTTAACGTCGATAGCTCGACGGTCAAGGATTGCAAGTACTCATGGTGGTTCTTTCGAGAATGGTTCCTCGATCAAACTTTGAATGGTCTTCGGTTTACATGGCCACTTATCAAGCCATATCTCATATCCCTCACCTTTTCTTTTCTTTCTTCTATAGGGTGGTTCATTGTTTTGAACTTGTGGTGGTGGTTCTGGATTTATCCTAAGTATCAGTTTTTCAAATTTGGGCTTAGTTATTTCATCCACCACCTCAAAATTTAATCTTACCCTTTTAACAGTAATGATGACCCTAGTTTCATGGTCCTTGAATTTTCTTTTGTTATGAAAGACCTTAGACAAGGGTGCATTAGTGTGGATATTTTCCAATACCTCTACATATGTTTTGGATTGGGAGTTTACCTTAGCTTCCACAACCAATTGTGAGAAAGAATTAGGTGGGTTATAGGGAGGAGGAGCAACAATGAGTGCTTCTTTCTCTATCTTTTCGACAACCTCCCTTTCAGGTGGTGTCGGTGGATTTTTCTCAATAATTATGCTTGTCTCACCAAAACTCTCCTCAGATTCATCATCACTCTCCTTAGGATCTTCTATTTGTTCTTCATTACTAGTGGTTACAACATTCACATGGCTCTCAAGGAAGGGTCCTAGAGATGTTCGTGTAAGCAAAGAGGTTTGAGTCTCCAAAGCCTTGCTATGCGTCGCGAGGGAATCGACTATAATGCTCATCTGCTTAAGGTCTTCATCAATTTGGAGATGTTGTTTTCTAAAATCTTCATTTTGGAGAGTTTGTGTCTCCACAAAGCGCTCCATCATAGATTCTATCCTAGAGTGAGTAAACGTCTCTTCGAATTCTTCTAGTAATAGTTCAAGGTTGGATGTTGTCGCTTGCGCGAAAATAAGGTGCCGGCATGACAGAAGAGTCGCCACCTTTCGTTATTTATCCCTCAGAGCGGGAAAGGAAACGATCGGAAAAACCTGACGAAAAAGGGTAAGACAAGGTCGTCGCAACCATTGTCTGGGTTCGGGAGTCGGTTACGCAAGGGGAAGGTATTAGCACCCCTCACGTCCGTCGTACTCGACGGGATCCTCGCTTGTTTGTTTACTTGGACGGGTTGGTTATAATCTATCTACCTATCAAGGCTGGCTGAAAAAGAAAAGAAAAATGACTCGGCAAAGCGTCGCGCTTTATGCCTACGTATTCCCGTCTGGAACGAGAAATCAGAGTCAACGTAGTTCGCCTAACTACGGGTGAAGGTGGGGAAGGTTGCTCGCTAGGATATCGCATCCTATGCCTACGTACTTTCATCTGGTATGAAAGATCAGAGCAAACGTAGTTCGGGAAACTACGGATCATCTCCTAAAAGAAGTGTTTTTTATTATGTTTGCGATTTCAACCGCACTAGAGACTATGACCTGAGAGTGAATGCGTCGCATGTCACCCAAAGGGTACCATACTAAACATCCAGACTGTGGAAAAGAAACTCTCCCACAATCCTTTCTCAGATAGCTTAAGGCTCGTAACGTATGAAAGAAATCATTCATGATTACTGTATCTTAAACTGTTTCGAGATGAGAAGAGAACAGGCCCAACTAGGAGGGAGACTATCAAGTCCTATTGTTGTCATGCCATGGATTCATCCTATGGTTGAGGTTTGAACAGGGAACTCCTAGATGTTGTCATGCATAGGTTTCAACCTAAAAGTCTATCATCAAATCATCATCAGAGGAAATGAGAGTCCTAAGGGATCATATCAATGATACACCAAAACAGACAAAAGCATCAGCTTTAACAGTAAAATGCATGCAATGCAAGTGAGGGAGGAAATGTGTGTGGGGCTTCAGCCTCCACAAGCTCGTCTCGACCTCAAGCCAGTCATGAAATAACAGTAATCATACTGAAAAATAAACAACATGCTATCAAGCAATAAACAGTAAACTGTAATCATACAGACAGAAAATGAAATGCTATCAAGCAAAATAAACACATGGGCAAGGGAGCTGGGCTCTACCGAATACCCGCAAGCAAAGCCACGCAATAACCATACAAGCAGAGGCACTCATGCTCTTAGCCTGAACTTATTCTAAATGCTTAGTCTAATGCAGCAGACAAATCAGACAAAACACACAATACATCAAAGAAAACAGAAGAAAGCCTCAGCTCCTCCAGCAGCAACCCAGTCTTCAGACTTCAGAGATCACTTGCTTTCCAGGTATCAACCCTACAACATGAGTATCAACTCATCTTCTCCCTTGAGCTTCAGCTCCTTTGATCAGCTCTACCTTCAGGCTTCACTATCTTCAGGGATTTTCAGGCATCAACTTGATCTTCACAGAGTCTTCAGACTTCAATAATCTTCAAGAAATCATCCTATTCAAAGATTCAGCTTCTATCTTCAAGGGCTCAAATGCTCCAGCAAACAAGATTCAGTCAACAAGATGAGGTGAGGATGTTACAGTGCTCACTGACTTCCAAAGGATGCCATTGAGGACTTAACATCAAAGGAAAGGCTCTCTCAAAGTTCTACCTTATAGGGCAAGGTCACTAATCCCTCCAAAGGAGAGAGGTGAATACCCTTAAGGGACTCTGTGTCATAGAGAAGAAAGGAGGTGAACAAGACACTCCTTGTTTATTGAACAAAGTATTCTATCTAGGGCTTTGCCTATGCACCTATAAACCTATAAACAAAACAACAAAAGCTATGCTAAACTCCTCTGCAAGGTCTTCAAAGCTTCCATGATGATCCACAAGGTCTTCAACTCAATCTTCAAAGCTCACACACTCAAAAGAGAAGAAGAACAAACACAACAATACAACTTATGCCTTTAAGCAACATACATACTATCCATACATTCAAAAATCAATGAAAAATACTAAAACACCATGCAATATTCTAGTAAAATTCTAGGGGATTCTATACATACTTACCCTTAACCCATATATTCCCCATACACTAATTTGGCCTATAAACCCCAAAACAATTTTTGTTCAAGTCTACCTATACAATTTAAAACCCTAATTAGAGCACCTAAATGTCTAACAATCAAACCACATCAAATTTAATTTCTAAAATCAAGGGATAAATCCTACATGAAACTAGGGTTCCATATCTATTTACACAAAAAATAATGAATTAAAAAACCTAAGGGAAGGTCCTAAAACAATTCTTGCAAGATAAGGTATCAACTAAAAGAAAGAAAATACACTATTTAAAAGAAAATATCACTAATAATTCTACATTAAAAATAAAATTTCATTTTTATTTTTATATTTTTCTACACAAAATTATCTAAACATAGAAAAAAGAATGAGAAAAAAATCATTATTTATCAATTACTTATGAATTTTTAAGGATTGCAAAAATATTAAGAATTAAAAAGAAAACAAAATAATATAAAAGGGAGGGGGGTGGAAATAGAAGAGACAGATAGTTGTTTTAATTGGGCCAACGCGCGTGGGGGGTGCAGAAAGCGAACTGACTTAAGCCCAGACTCAGTCACTAAACCAAACGACCGCGTTTTGGTTTTTAAATTTCCCTCCGTTCTCACTAGCGATCTGGGCCGTAGATTGAGATGAATAGGTCAATTAGTCAGGCTAATCCAATGGACGCTGGTCATCGTCCCCAAAACGACTTAGGGTTTTCAGATTCACCCGTTTCATGCACACAAACTCATCCATCTTGTTCTCTCTGCTCAGTGGATGAAATTCCACGATTCCAAAACGAAAGATCATCTACTCATCCAGGGGAACACAACCATACGTACCAATTTCCCTAACTCTCTCTAGATCACCCCAACAGAAGCTTGCAAGATCAGGGTTCAACCATATGCACCTGATGTCATCCTTCCATAATCCTTGAATCTAATGGCATACAGTTATTCTACACAATACCCTAACCATTCTACGCTAGTCCTTTCTAACTGAAGCTCACAAACCAGCTAATTCTTGGAGATCATAGTTTCTTGACTCTGCCATCAACTACCATGGATCGAGCTCTAACTCTCAGAACTTCATCATCTAACCTAATGCATCAATTCTAGACCTATAAAACTAGTTAAAACTACATAACTTGAGAGAATGGTGATGATAAAGAACCTGTTAAGAGGTTATGGTGGAGACTCGTGTGGCTGCTTTCAGGCCTTGAAACTTCCTCCAAATGGTCCTTGGATGATCAATAGCCTTCTGTTTGCACTTGTGATGAAGGGGAATATCTGCAATGGAAGGAAATCAGAATTGCTTCAATTTGAAGAAACCTCTTCAATGGCTGCTTCTCTCTTTCTCTCCCCTCTGAATCCTCTTGCTATCACCAACCTTGAGCACTATGAAGATCACCCTTCTTATAGTAGTAGATGGAAGCTACTGGAAACATCTAGAATCCTCTTGGAAAGTTCATGAACTTCTCCTTAAAAGAGACTTTGAAAATCTCATCTCCCTTGCCTTAAACCTTGCATTCTATGCCTTAATATGAGATATTGAGTAATGAGAAATGAAATCAGCCCTTTACTTTTCCTTGTGCAAGCCTTTTCAAAGTTGCCTTCTTTTTCAAGTAACATTTTTCCAAAGGAACCTCATTTTTTAAGCTTTAAATCAAAATTCTACCTAAACCAATGTTCTCAAAATGGTGTTTCCAATCAAAATGACATATTGTATGACCTATTTTGGGTTTGTCGATCTCACAAATCAATTTTCAAATTCAACTTTTCAAACTTATATGCCATTTTTAGTTCATTTTTGACCAATCATGCAACTTCATGCTATGAGCTTTTCCAACAATTCATGACCTTCTTTCTAGACTTAAAATCACATTTTGAACAACTTTCATGTTTTGAGTTTTTCCATTTGAGGTTTGGAAATAGGAGTTTTAGGCATTGGCTAAAATGACCTATAACTGACAAATGACCAAAATACCCATGTCTTGTTCAAACCATAAGTTGAGTTCCACAAATCCTATCAAGGACTTCTACCACTCAAATTAAAGCTAAGGAGATGACCTTCAACATTAATGTTTACCAAGAGATCATAGGAATCATCCTACTAGGGCAAAAGTTGTCTGCAAGTTGGGTGACCTTCAAGGACCCAGATTCACACACCTCTGCTGACCTGTAATTTGTCAAAACCATAACTTGAGCTCTGTAACTCCTATCAAGGACTTCCACCACTCAAATTAAATCTTAGAACAAGCTCTACAACATTCATGTTGTGGGGAAGATGAGATATCAATCACATCTAGAGCTAAAACTGCCTGGAATATAGGGATCAAATTAGGGTTTTTCACTGATGATCTTTGGAAACCCTAACTCAAAACTTCTCAAACCCTTCAATCATGATGAGTTGGTCTAGGAATCACCTTTACAATATCTCTATGCATCATTCCATGATCTCATAGCCCTTGGATTAGGTCTCAACTTTCTCCAAATCTTCAGTGGACTTAGGGTTGACCCAGTCAAAACCCTAATTCTGTCATTCATGGTTGAATCTTCTGAACCCTTGCATAATGACCTCTCTGGGCTTCATGATGGCTATCAAGACATCTCATAGGCTTTCTCCAAACATCAAGTTCATTCTCAAAGTCTCAGAATCATCTGAGGGGCACCCACAACTCTCAAGCTATGAAGCACACAACCCTGGTTTCAACCAATTCCTCTGAGGATCTCTTGAACTTTCTGATGAATGTATCAACTTTCAAACACTAGATGGATAAATAAATGTTGGTCAAATTTTGGGGTGCAACAGCTGCCCCTATTCAAACGGCTTGAACCTGACTGGGTGAGAAGCGAACGGCTCTCACCCAATCAAGGTGCGAGACGATTGAATACCGGTAAACCCGAAAATTTGCCAACTGCACGAGCACACGGTACTCTGCGGGGAACAAATCTTCGAATATTGCAATGCTAGCTACACGGCCGCTAGCTGGAGAGATACTGATCTGACATCGCCGTCAGTCATCCATATTAATCTTCTGATATTGCCTTCAGACAACCACAACACCCAACATCGCCGCTGGAGGACTAACCTGTCTGATATACCCAACATCGCCGCTTGAACACCAAATCACCTGACATCTCAGCTGGAGAAAATACATCTCTGAATAAAGTACCCCGCATCGCCGCCGGAGAACTACACCTGACAGAATACCCCGCATCGCCGCTGGAGCACTGAATCTGACATCGCCGTCGGAAACAAACATCATCTCTACTGGGGATTTAAAGAGTCTGCCTCGCCGTCAAACAAATATAATTTGACCTCGCCGTCGAATCCAAACGTTCAACCCCGCCGTCGAACAAACATCCAACCTCGCCGCCGGACAAATGATGATCTGACCTCGCCGTCAAATGCAAACGTTCAACCTTGGCGTCGAACAAACATCCAACCTCGCCGCCGGACAACTGATGATCTAACCTCGCCGTCAAATCCAAACGTTCAACCTCGCCGTCGAACAAACATCCAACCTCGCCGCCGGACAAATGATGATCTGACCTCGTCGTCAAATCCAAACGTTCAACCTCGCCGTCGAACAAACATCCAACCTCGCCGCCGGACAACTGATGATCTAACCTCGCCGTCAAATCCAAACGTTCAACCTCGCCGTCGAACAAACATCCAACCTCGCCGCCGGACAACTGATGCAACCCTGAACAATTCTGACCTGGGGTTCACCCCTGGTGAATGGAACAAAAGGTACACTTGCGTATTTGAAACTACTCCGCTGGGACTGAGAGACTTAACCGAGCACACTCTGATCTGGGGGTCACCCTCAGAACCATAACGAACATCGGAATACTGCTGCACGCTGCCCGCCGTAGAACTTCAACATTAAAGATATATGAAACCCTGGCCCCTGGCCCTTTCCAGCTCCAGCTAGAAAAAATATTCAAGTATTTCTGAAGACAGATGAAACCCTGGCCCCTGGCCATTCCAGATCCGCTGGAGACTCTTCAAGTTCTTCTGAAGATAGATGAAACCCTGCCCGTCGGCTATTCCAGCTTCAGCTAGAAAAAGCATCCTTGGCCTTCAAGGATGCATAGATCTGCCTTCAGGCAACTCCACCTCCGCTATAGAGCATCCGTGACTTCAGTCAGGGATATATTTCGGCCTTCAGTCCGAAAAATGAATCCTAGGTCATTCATGACCTTGGGGACAACCTTGCCCTTAGGCACCTTCGCTTTAGCTTAGGAAATCTGTGACTTCAGTCAAAGAAATGGTATCCAGAGCCATTCATGACTCTACGGGGATTCAAACACTTTGCCTTCAGGCAAAAACTCCACTTCAGCTGGAGAAACATCTTCGACTTCAGTCAGAAGAAATACTATTCACTTGATCGCAATCAATCATCACCTCAGGATAACTGACTTGGTCTTCAGGCCAACACGGATCACTTTGAATACAAAATCTTGGAACCTTGTCTTCAGCCACACGTTGATTCATCAACAAGGACATCTGAGCTCACAGGAACCTTCTGATACCGCCTTCAGGCGTTTACGCAGTCAATCTTCAGATTAGACAACACTGTTGGAGCAGACATATCACGCTGCTAAGGACTTCAAGAATCATCTTGAACAAACAAATCCGTCAGGCACCTTCAAGAATCATCTTGTACTGATAACCATTCTGGAGATTTTATTCTGCTGGGTGTTCCAGGAATCTTCCTGGGCAAACCTTGCTGGGGACGCTATTGGGGAGCTCAAGAATCATCCTAAGCGAACAACTCGGGAAGCTGCGCTGAGGTCTTAAGAATCATCTTAAGCAAACGGCCCTGCTGAGGAATTCAAGAATCATCTTGAACTGAAGACTTCGCTGGGGATCCCAAAAATCATCTTGAGCGAGCGACTGTGGGGATTACACCGGGGTCTTAAGAATCATCCTAAGAAAGTGACCTCGTTGGAGAGAAAGTCAGGAATCATCCTGAGCAACTGGTCTCTTGGCTGAACACCTGTAAAACCAGAATGATAGTAACCTGGATCATGCTTTTGATGCGTATGCTTCTGCGCCATGCCCCACACGGTGGGAATGATATGCGTTTATGCTAAATGCTGTGCAATCACGCACAATGCTATGCAATCATGCACAATGCTATGCAGTGTTAAATGCTATGTTAAATGCCATGCAGTCATGCACAGTGACGCGATCCCGTCAGCAAAATAAATGCCGAAGGGGAATTCTCCTGTCAAGGAGAAAGAACTGCTCAGATAGAGGAGTCATCCTGCTGAGGAGAACGTGGGCACGCCGATATCAATTGGACTCCGCCTGGGGAAATGATCTTCCGGTTGACTGTTGCAGGGCAAACAACTTCAGCTGACTGCTGCAGGGAACCAAGCTCTACGAGAACCCGAACCTGCTGAAGGAAAGCGATGTCAATCGCGGGAGTGGACTGTGCGGTCGTCTCGGCTAATCTTATGGGGATAACAACTCTGTGGGGAAACAACTAAACATGGTCTGATCACCTTCCAAGGATTCGGCTCTCGTGGATATCTGCAAACTCGGCTGGGGAAGGAGAAATCATTCTGCTTCACTGGAGAGAGTGCGACTCTGGGGAATTACAGCATTAGCTGCCCCATGCTCTGCTGGGGAAAATTGATCATGATCCGGTCAACTTCCAAGGATTCTGCTTTTCTGCGGACTCAGCCGGGGAGAGAAATCATTCTACTTCAACAGGAGAGTACGACTCTGATGAGGAATTTCAATTCCACTAGGGAAGAAAGAATCATCTGACTTCGGGGAGAATACAATTCTGCAGGGGAATACAACATCAGCTGCTCAACACTCCACTGGGGAAGAGGGGATCATCCAACTTCCGGAGAGAATACGACTCTGGTGAGGAATCTCAATTCCACTGGAGACTTTACTGGGGAACCACGAGCTTCGGCACCCGAACACTTCTATGAAATCTGCACTTGTGACCCGGTGCTGGGGGAGACGACATCATTCTTCGGTGCTTGGCTCAGCTGATGGGGTGACGCTCCTTCAGGATGCGTCGGCTTGGGGAAGAGAATCCTCTCTGCTTGGTGGACATATCAATGCTCCCTGCTCTGCGTTCAGACTCTGCGGAGGAGAGACTACTGAACTCTGCTGGAGAAGGAGGACTCGCCCTGCTTCGGGGATGCGCACGACACATCTTCTGGAAGGTGCTATACCTGCAACAACATAAACAAATAGACAAGATACCCTCCTCAAAGGGGCCTATCCAGGTTATTATCTCGTGGCAATATCCAGTTAATTAATTGTTTCAACAATCAATGGGCCTAGGCCCGTGAGTTTATGTATGCGCATTTTATCAAAAAACAGCGGCGTTTTCGTTCGCAAACAAAACAGATAAATGCTAAACAGACAAGTAGAATTGCTGAATAATATGCATTTTATTGATGGTGAACCCCTGAATGAGCAAAAGTGTTTTACAACAGAGGCAAGCTCCTGGAATGAGGAAGCCGCGCAAAAATAAAACATAAATATACATCAGTATATACAAATGTTGGCAATCGAGGCGTAGACGAACACCATGAGTTGATCCCTCTAAGACCCACTCGACTTTGATACTTCTCCGACGCTTCAGCTTTGGAAGAGATTGATTCAGATAAACGGCCCTCAGGTCCTCCGAACCACTAAACAATGAAAGTCCATACGCGGGACGCAGTCATTTGCTTATTCAAATCCCTAACTTTTGCGTGAACCGCCCTTTCGGGTTTTCAGTCCACCGGGATACCCTTTTTTGCCGAAGCCGCCCAGTGTAGGTTTTCGACTTCGCGGGTGTACATTTTTCAATATATCCCTAATTTTTGCCCGAACCTTTTATTCTGTTTTTGGTTCGCCGGGATGCCCCTTTTTTGCCTGGACTCTTTCTTTTTTTGTCCAGCGGGTCTCTTTCAAGCAAAGTATTTTTTAACTGCGTCCGTGTTCACCGGGGATGCAAAATCTTCACCATCCATCGTGGATAACAACAAAGCTCCTTCCGAGAAGACCTTGTTGACGACATACGGCCCTTCGTAATTCGGAGTCCATTTGCCCCGGTGATCGGAGTGTGGCGGAAGAATTTTCTTCAGGACGAGATCACCCGTCTGAAAGCTTCTAGGACGCACCTTCTTATCATAAGCTTTCTTCATTCGGCTTTGGTACAGACGACCAAATGCAATCGATGCTAACCTCTTCTCGTCCATCAGGCTGAGCTGGTTCAAGCGATTCGTAATCCATTCTGCCTCGTCGAGTTTCACATCAACCAAAACTCGCAAAGAGGGAATCTCCACTTCTAGCGGTAGGACAGCTTCCATACCGTACACCAAGGAGAAAGGAGTTGCCCTGGTCGATGTACGCACCGTCGTACGATAACCGTGCAAGGCAAACGGCAGCATCTCGTGCCAATCTTTATACGTCACAACCATCTTCTGAACAATCTTCTTGATGTTCTTGTTGGCCGCTTCAACAACGCCATTCATCTTCGGCCGGTAAGGAGATGAGTTGTGGTGTTCAATCTTGAAGCTCTGGCACAGCTCCTTCATCATCTTGTTGTTCAAATTCGAACCATTATCAGTAATGATCCGTTCGGGAATCCCATAGCGACAGATGATGTCCCTCTTTATGAACTTAGCCACCACCTGCTTGGTCACATTAGCGTACGAGGCTGCCTCCACCCATTTGGTGAAGTAGTCGATAGCTACCAGAATGAAACGATGACCATTGGACGCAGTGGGCTCGATCTTGCCTATCATGTCGATGCCCCACATGGAGAACGGCCAAGGGGAGGACATGACATTCAATGGGCACGGCGGCACATGAACTTTATCAGCATAAACCTGGCATTTATGACATTTCTTCGCGAATCTGAAGCAATCCGACTCCATAGTCAGCCAGTAATATCCCGCTCTCAGGATCTTTCTCGTCATGGCATGCCCGCCGGCGTGCGTACCAAATGTGCCCTCATGGACTTCTTCCATGAGCATACTCGCTTCTTTCTCATCTACACATCTGAGCAGCACGAGATCGTGGTTTCTCTTATACAGCACTCCATCAGGATTGAGATAAAAGTTTCCAGATAGCCTCCTTAGAGTCTTCTTATCCTGGGTTGACGCACCCGCAGGATACTCCTTGGTCATAAGGAAGGTCTGGATGTCGTGGAACCATGGCTTGCCGTCGGCGGCATCCTCGACTGCAAAGACAAATGCTGGTCTGTCAAGACGCGAGAGGACAATGCTTGGAGCTTCATTCCAAAGATTGACCTTATACATTGAGGCCAGCGTGGCTAAGGCATCAGCCATCTGATTTTCAGCCCTGGGTACATGATGAAGTTCTACCCGATCGAAGAATGGAAGCAGCCTCCTGGCATAATTCATGTACGGCACTAAATTCGCTTGACGGGTTTCCCACTCCCCTTTGATCTGATTGATTACAAGCGCTGAGTCACCGTATATGTCTAGATTCTTGATTCTCAAATCAATTGCCTCTTCTAGACCCATAATACATGCCTCATACTCGGCTTCATTGTTGGTAACTGGAAACGTCAGTCTCGCAGTAAACGGGATGTGGGATCCGTGAGGAGTCGTGATGATAGCCCCGATACCACTGCCATAGGAATTAACCGCTCCGTCGAATATCAACTTCCACTGAGACTTCCTATCTGGACCCTCATCGGGCAACGGCTCATCGCAATCCTTTGCTTTGAGAAACATGATGTCCTCGTCAGGGAATTCGAACTTCATCGGCTGGTAGTCTTTGATCGGCTGTTCGGCAAGATAATCAGACAATACGCTTCCCTTAATGGCTTTCTGAGAGACGTACTGAATATCATATTCTGTTAACACCATTTGCCACCTGGCAATCCTGCCCGAAAGAGCCTGCTTCTCGAAGACGTACTTGATCGGATCCATCTTCGAAATCAGCATAGTGGTGTGGTTGAGCATATACTGTCGTAGACGTTTGGCAGCCCAAGCTAGTGCACAACACGTCTTCTCCAGCATCGAGTATCGAGATTCACACTCAGTGAACTTTTTACTCAAGTAATAGATGGCATGCTCTTTCCTGCCCGTCTCGTCGTGCTGACCGAGAACACACCCCATACTATTCTCCAGAACCGTCAGGTACATGATCAATGGCCGTCCAGCCACTGGGGGTATCAAGATTGGAGGTTCCTGAAGATACTGCTTTATTTTATCGAATGCCCTCTGGCAATCCTCATTCCAAGTAATCGCCTGACCTTTCTTTAAAAGCTTGAACATCGGTTCACAAGTGGCCGTGAGCTGAGAGATAAACCTTGCAATGTAGTTTATTCGGCCCAGGAAACCACGAACTTCTTTTTCTGTTTTCGGCGCTGGCATTTCTTGGATAGCTTTTATTTTCGCAGGATCAACTTCAATACCTCGTTCACTAACGATAAACCCCAATAACTTTCCGGACCGCACTCCAAAAGTGCATTTGTTAGGATTCAGCCTCAGCCTGAACTTCCTAAGCCTTTCGAACAGCTTCAATAAATTGACCAGATGCTCTTCCTCCGTTTGGGACTTTGCAATCATGTCATCAACATAGACCTCGATCTCATGATGAATCATATCATGAAACAAAGTTACCATTGCTCGCTGGTAAGTGGCCCCTGCGTTCTTCAGACCGAAGGGCATTACCTTATAGCAGAATGTGCCCCAGGGAGTGATGAACGTCGTTTTCTCCATGTCCTCCGGTGCCATCTTAATCTGATTGTAACCGGAGAATCCATCCATGAACGAAAACACGGAAAACTGGGCTGTATTGTCGACCAACACATCGATATGAGGCAACGGGAAATCATCCTTAGGGCTCGCCCTATTCAAATCCCGATAATCGACGCACATGCGTACCTTACCGTCCTTCTTCGGTACAGGCACAATGTTGGCGACCCACGGAGGGTAAGTGGTAACGGCTAGAAATCCTGCGTCCAACTGCTTCTGGACCTCTTCTTTGATTTTTACAGCCATGTCTGGTCTCGTCCTCCTAAGCTTCTGCTTGACTGGAGGGCAATCCTCTCGCAACGGCAAGCGATGAACCACGATATCAGTATCAAGTCCGGGCATATCCTCATATGACCAAGCAAAGACGTCACTATACTCTCGAAGCATCTCGACCAGCCTATGCTTGACATCATTTTGCAGCGCAGCCCCAACTCTGATATTTCTGACGAGCTCCTCAGAACCCAGATTTACGATCTCAATATCCTCCTCGTGAGGCAGAATAACCTTCTCCTCTTGTCTCAACAAGCGAGCCAACTCTTCCGGAAGGTCTTCGTCTTCATCAATCTCATCCTCGGCTTGATAGATCGGGCAATCAAAGTCGTAGTGAGCCGTAGAGGGTCCAGAGTCGATGTCGTCTGTTACGTGGATCCTGCAATAACAAGGGTTAAGTTTAAAGCAGGAATATGCAGGTCAGCACGAACCTCGTTGCCATTTTGCTATTTTTTCGAAATAAACATAAAATAGGAATAACAGAGAGCACAATATCTGATTACGAAGAAAACGCCTTTTATTTATTAACAAAATGCATACACATAATCCAACAAGGCCCTGACAGTAAAACCACTATGCCCCGGGCAGGACATAGGGCCGTACAAAGATTGTAAAAAGCAAATCATTACTCTTCACTTGTCAGCTTGATAATCTCCTTGATGGTCCAATTGTGGAGGCGCTCGCCTGGCTTGCTCGGTTGAATCCAGGCGTCAAGATCGCAATCACTGTCTCCGCTGTCCTCTGACGCAGCGTTGACGCTCTCGAAAATTACTCCCCCCTTGGTGAATAGGATCGGCCCTTTCCCACGAGACGAGCTGCCAGAAGAAGATGAAGCTTCAGCTTCCGGAGAATATCCCAATCCAAACTTATCCTGCTTGATTGGTATATCCAAGACATGCCCCCAGCCTGGGATGGAGCCGGCTTCGACAACGGCCCTAGCTTCCTTAAACGAGGAAAGATTCATCTCCTGCTTCTCTGCGACGACGGGAGCTACCTCCCTCACCCTGACGGTTTCAAATGCTTGGCAGAGCGTTTCATGGATCTCGCCATCCATTTCAACGTATTTAAAGGACGACAGGTGGCTTACCATGATGTCCTCTTCACCGCAGACTGTCACTATGCTGCCCCCAAGAGCATATTTAAGCTTCTGATGTAGCGTGGACGTCACGGCACCAGCAGAATGGATCCATGGCCGACCTAAGAGGCAACTATAGGCGGGCATGATATCCATGATATAGAAAACCGCATTGAACGTCTCTGGACCAACTTGAATTGGCAAGGTCAACTCTCCGAAGACGTGGCGCTTGGTTCCGTCAAAGGCTTTCACGACTAGATCACTAGGCGTGCACAGCAATCCACGGGTATCCAACTTCATCAGTGCCTTCTTCGGAAGCACATTAAGCGAGGAACCCGTATCCACCAGGACATGTGACATAATCGTGCCTCTGCACTCTATTGAGACGTGCAAGGCGCTGTTGTGATCTCTTCCCTTAGGAGTCAGCTCTAGATCTGTAAATCCCAGCCCATTACCAGCATTAACATGGGCCACTACTTCCTCGAGTTGATTTACTGATATCTCCTGCGGCACGTATGCAGCATTCAATACCTTCAGTAATGCATTGCGGTGCGCCTCAGAACACAGCAACAGGTTAAGAATCGAGATCTTCGACGGAGTCTGGTGAAGATGATCTACAATCTTGTAGTCACTTTTCTTGATTAGTCGCATGAACTCTTCAGCATCTTTAACCAGCAAGTCCTTCTCTGCCCCTGCAGGGACTTCTTCAACAGCTTTACCTTTACCCTTATCCACAGCGTCAGCCCGGACCACTTTCTCTGCTGCAACCTCTGCTGGTGCGAACACTCTCCCGCTTCTAGTGATGCCACTGACTTCAGTAAGATTCTGCGCAGTTGATCCGAACGGCTCAAGCTCTATCTTCTGACCATTACAATAAACTTCGGCGCCATAATGCCATGGAACGGCATTAGTACTCTCGAATGGGATTGGTCCAGCCCTGTTGATGGTGATGGTAGGCGGACGGGGCGCAGAAATAGTAATAGGGTGGCGAGGAATGGTAATGGTAGCAACTTCGTCTGCCTGCTTCAGCACAACTTCCCCTGATGCACTCTCGATGCTCCGGCTGAATTGCAAAATACCCTCGGACACCAGACTTTGGATACCTTCGATCAGCTGCTCACACCCATCAGGACGTGTAGCACAAGCCATACACACCTCTCTGCATCCAGGAAAGAAGCCCTTCTTCAGCAGCTTAGCCTTGACAAAACTCAACGGCGTCTTCAAATCTTTGACATCGGTCAGCAAGTCTGAACTCTCCTCAGTGATAACAGCATTCACTCCGCCTCCCTTATGATGAGGCATTGGATTTTTGGTGACGTTGGGCACGTTGTCAGAAAAGTTGATAACCTTGGCGTCCACCAAGTCCTGGACTTTGTGCTTAAAAGCTTTACAATTCTCAATTGTATGGCCAGGTGCCCCAGTATGGAATTCACAAGTAGCACTGGCATCATACCCCGGTGGTGGTGCCCCTGTTAAGGGAGCCAACGTCCTCTTTTGAACTAATTGGAGCTGGAGCAACGTTTGCAGAAGCTGTGCATATGACATAGGTGGAGTATCAAACTGACGGCTTGCCAGGGGAGCCCGATTCTGATATCTTTTATACCCCTGATTATTCTGATGCTGAGGCTGCTGCTGTTGCGGCTGCGGAGCAGCTGGGATATTTATGCTAGCGATCTGAGACTGAGGACCCTTGCCCTTTCTCCTAGCATTAGTGACAGCACTGGCGTCTCCCTCTCGACGCTTGCCAGTATAGGGTTTCTTGCTACCTCCTCCAGCTGAGGATGATTCGCCCTGAATTTTTCTGATCTTTATACCGTTCTCAACATGCTCGCCCAAAGTGATAAGAGCCGAGAATGTTCCAGAAATGCCACTGACCAGCTTTTCATAATAGATTCCAGGAAGGGTAGCCACGAACATTTGCACCAGCTCACGCTCAACCATCGGCGGTTGAACCCGAGCAGCCAATTCACGCCACCGCTGGGCGTACTCTTTGAAGCTTTCATTGTTCCGCTGTGAGAGATTCTGAAGCTGAACTCGGTTGGGAGCCAAGTCGCTATTATATTGATAGTGGAGAACAAACGCTTCTGCAAGATCTTTCCAAGTGCGCACAGCAGCGGGCTCTAGGCCCATATACCATTCGAGCGATGGGCCAGAAAGACTATCCTGAAAGAAGTGCATCAGCAACTTCTCATCGTCAGAATAGGCGGACATCTTTCTATAATAAGATCGGAGGTGGACCCGGGGGCAAGTAGTGCCCTTATACTTCTCAAAGGTGGGCACCTTGAACTTGTGGGGTACTTTAAAGTCAGCAATCAATCCGAGGTTGGACATATCAACGCCCAATGTGTTCTGGTTTTCTATGCTTCTCATCTTGTCTTCCAGTGCCTTGAACCTGAGTCGAGCTTCAGCATTCAACTCTGTCTCTACACCCCTCTGAGAGAATATGTCATCCTGATGGTCCTCCAGCCACGGTTGAGGCACCACCAGATTTCCTGCACCAGCATTGCCGTTGACCGGCCCTATGTTAACATTGGCTCCCAAACTACCATTTACGGCGCCAGCCGCGTTGAGTCCGAGATTAGTCATCAGATTGCCGTTAGCACTGCTGTTGCCCCCGGCGGCGGGAACAACGTTCTGTGGAGTATCCCCTTGAGGAGGAGTAGGCACGGCCCCTCCGTGAAGTATGCCATTACTGTCAACCCTGGAGATCAGAGGTTGAACCAGAGTACGAAGCTGGTCTTGACCATTCGCAACCACTTGCATCAGCTCCATAAAACGATCCATCCGTTCACGGAGTTCTTGGACATCTGACTGCACCTGGTCCATGATTCTTGTCTGATTAGCGCGAGTTGAGTAGCGGTGGATGAGTCTTTGATCAATCCTGGAGATCGAAAGCAGCTCGGAACCTGAAAAACCTGTCAACAATAAAGGTTAGGAAAAGCAATAAGATATACACCATGCAAGTATGCTTCATGCAGATGCATGCGTGTGTCTGTGCGCGTGGGAGGTTTTCCCCCGATCCTAGTGCCTTAGTGACGGTGCTGATGATAATAAGAGGAAGAAGAAATCCGAGCCCAATCATGGAAACATCAATCTCATATATATGGAAAGGCCTGTCAAGGCAGTACACAGTATCAGCGAGCACAAATCAACAGCGTGACCTCAGCCAACAAGTCTGGTGATGGTCAGCATACATCAAAGATCAAAAACAACAGGGATACAACTAGTCAAGTACGGCCACGGGCGCGATACTCTGCTAATAACTCCTTTGTCTCTGAACGATCTGGCGAAGTGAGCAACCCCTCGACGAGTAGTTCCCTCTGCCTGATAGTATGCTGAAGCCCCTGAACTGAACTCTCCCAAGCGCCTTCGCCGAAGCAATCCTCCAGCTTCCGCTTCTTAGACTCAAACATCAGCTTATGCTCCTTCAGGCTAGCAATGGCTTTGTTGAGACGGGCTTCAGCGGAGTACCTGCGGGCGGTCTCTTCATCAAACCTCCGCTCACTGTCTTTCACTTCGGTCTCTAGCTTAGAAATCCGCAGCATCAGCTTGTCTTCTCGCTCCTTCCTGGTAGCCATAGAGGTCTTCCAATGCTGGTCGAACTTAGATATTCTCCGGTATGCTTCCTCCAAATGCTGCTTCTTCGTAGCTAGCACATCATTAGCAGCTCTGAAGTCTTGACCTAAGCGTTCCCGATCAGCAATCTGCTTTGCCAAGTCTGCACTCAGCTGGCTCACCGACTCTGTTTGCTTTTTGAGAGCATGCACGGCTTCGTTCCTCTCACTTTGAAGCTGAGCTAACTCCTTCTCTAATCCTGCGTTTGCCCTCTTCAGCTCAGCACGCTCAGCTAATACCTGGTTGTGCTGATGAATGGACACAGTGGTAGGCTCTTCGACTGGTGGAGGACTCTCTGGTCTGACATGAGGGAATGGCATCCCTATAGTGCTGGTTCTGGCTCTGATCCAATCTGAATAAGGAGGGTAAGCTTGGTTGTCACTCTTCCCCAACAAAGGCTTTCCTCTCGTGCTGATATTGTTCCACGCATACTGAAGCTTGGACAACAAATCCCCCTCTAGAATACCCGTGAGGTACAGAGATTCCCGTACCTCTTCTTCCTTCGGTGGAGTCCTCAAAGCATATGCAAACTGACGAACTAGCAATGATGGGTTGTAGTTGATGCAACCCTTCCTACCTATCAGAGGTACGTTAGGAAACCCCTTACAACTGAAGATCATCTCGGTGCCTAACCTGCTTCTGTCAACGAACCAAACAATGTCTTCTGCCGACAAGCTCATCAGACGCTCAGGCCACTCAGTCATGGCTGCAGACAAGACAGAAGAACCCCTCTTGGGCAAATGACTATCAAACCACTTGTACAACAACGGTACGCAGCATGAAACATTCTTTCCTCTCTGGTTCTCATTCTTGTAATGCACTGAATGGTAAACGTCTCCGATCAGAGTAGGGACTGGATTCCCCGAGGCGAAGATATGGAATGCATCAAAGTCTACGAAATCAGGCATACTGGGAAATAGGATGATGCCATATATGCATAAAACAAGGATGGCGCTGAAGGCGTCCCAACATTTGTCCTTGGCACACTGCTGAGCCTTAGCTATCAGAAACTGCAGAGAGAACCCTGGGACCTTGTTCCAACTCGTTACCACTAACTCAGAAGCGCTCAAATGGAGTGAGGAAGCCAAGCTAACCAGATCAGGCTCAGCATCCATGTGGACAAAAGGCATCTGCCTTTTGATAGGCACACCCAGCATATCAGCATACTCTTCCAATGTCGGCGCGAGAACGAAGTCATGAAAAGTGAAACACCTCAGAGGAGGGTCATAGAACTGCAGAAGAGCATGTAACCCATTCAACTCGGACGTAGAAGGTTTGTAAACCAGGCTAAGCAACCTACCATAAGACTTCCTGAACCTATCCTTCACAGAATCCCCTGCCAGGGCTATCAAACCAGTCAGCTTCGACACATCGGGGGTCGGGAACTTGTACGCAACAGTCTTCCTGGGAGAGGCCATAATAACAGTAGGAGGCGGGAAATCCTGGATCGGGGGAACGGTACCTGCAACACAGACACACGTTAATGGAATGCAGATGAATGCGTAAACTAATGCAAAATGCAGGTATGTAATAATATATCCAGGTGGCTGCTGTGGAGATTCGGTATCAACAGTCACTGATGAGAAGGAAACCCCGGTGTAAACCGCTGATCTGATCTGCTGAGAATAACCATCTGATGGGACCGAGATCAAAATTCTGCTCTGTCAAGAGTAAGTGCATGATAATAAGGACCCCGGGCGCAAGATCAAGGAACATCTGTTGAAGTCTTCAGACCCCAAATCAAAATCTACCCTATCAAGAACAAACACACAGCTGCTGATGAGATCTTTAGACCTCACTCAAAATCTGCCCTATCAAGAACAAATAACATCTGCCGATGAGGTCTTCAGACCTCACTCAAAATCTGCTCCGTCCAGAACAAACCACTGACGATAATACACTGATCAAAGCCTGCCCTATCAAGAACAGACGAACACCCGATGATAAGATCCTCTGACCAAACTCTTGCTCTATCAAGAACACATCTGTAACTGAGAACCAACATAACTGATTTGCCGTCAAGAAAACCAGGTAGTCTGAAGGTCTAAGTTTCCTGTAATAAACCCAGTCCCGCTCACAGGTATGGACCTAGACTGACTCAAGGTATGGCATCCTATGCGTTCATCAGCGTCACAGACTTTCAAAACTGATGATACGATTCCCAGAAGGAGTGGCATCATCAAGTCCTGAAGAGGCCTCACTTAGCTGAATCACAAATGATCGGTCCCCAGAGTCGACAATCCACCAAACCAGCAACCGTCTCAACCCAAAGGGTTGAAAGTGAAGCCAACCGGATGAACCTCGTCTGAGCGTGGATTTCATGAGACACTAGTGCCTGCAAAGCAAGCACGCGCCCACTAATTTCCACTCTAAGTCTATGGTGCACTCAAGCCTGGGTCTGGCTTCTCACTCAATCAGAACTCCCATCCCACAACAGCACAAATAATCATATTATACTGAAAATAAAATGCGGGAAATAAAGTGCGAGAAGTAAAAAATGCGATAAATAAACGCAACCCAACAAGCAAACACACAAGCGATAGGATTGACTCTCTTAAGGGACGTTGGATCCCAAAACTGACTCGCTTTCGGGACGTTGGATCCCTAGGAAACTATCAAGTCCCCAACAGAGTCGCCAGCTGTCGCTTGCGCGAAAATAAGGTGCCGGCATGACAGAAGAGTCGCCACCTTTCGTTATTTATCCCTCAGAGCGGGAAAGGAAACGATCGGAAAAACCTGACGAAAAAGGGTAAGACAAGGTCGTCGCAACCATTGTCTGGGTTCGGGAGTCGGTTACGCAAGGGGAAGGTATTAGCACCCCTCACGTCCGTCGTACTCGACGGGATCCTCGCTTGTTTGTTTACTTGGACGGGTTGGTTATAATCTATCTACCTATCAAGGCTGGCTGAAAAAGAAAAGAAAAATGACTCGGCAAAGCGTCGCGCTTTATGCCTACGTATTCCCGTCTGGAACGAGAAATCAGAGTCAACGTAGTTCGCCTAACTACGGGTGAAGGTGGGGAAGGTTGCTCGCTAGGATATCGCATCCTATGCCTACGTACTTTCATCTGGTATGAAAGATCAGAGCAAACGTAGTTCGGGAAACTACGGATCATCTCCTAAAAGAAGTGTTTTTTATTATGTTTGCGATTTCAACCGCACTAGAGACTATGACCTGAGAGTGAATGCGTCGCATGTCACCCAAAGGGTACCATACTAAACATCCAGACTGTGGAAAAGAAACTCTCCCACAATCCTTTCTCAGATAGCTTAAGGCTCGTAACGTATGAAAGAAATCATTCATGATTACTGTATCTTAAACTGTTTCGAGATGAGAAGAGAACAGGCCCAACTAGGAGGGAGACTATCAAGTCCTATTGTTGTCATGCCATGGATTCATCCTATGGTTGAGGTTTGAACAGGGAACTCCTAGATGTTGTCATGCATAGGTTTCAACCTAAAAGTCTATCATCAAATCATCATCAGAGGAAATGAGAGTCCTAAGGGATCATATCAATGATACACCAAAACAAACAAAAGCATCAGCTTTAACAGTAAAATGCATGCAATGCAAGTGAGGGAGGAAATGTGTGTGGGGCTTCAGCCTCCACAAGCTCGTCTCGACCTCAAGCCAGTCATGAAATAACAGTAATCATACTGAAAAATAAACAACATGCTATCAAGCAATAAACAGTAAACTGTAATCATACAGACAGAAAATGAAATGCTATCAAGCAAAATAAATACATGGGCAAGGGAGCTGGGCTCTACCGAATACCCGCAAGCAAAGCCACACAATAACCATACAAGCAGAGGCACTCATGCTCTTAGCCTGAACTTATTCTAAATGCTTAGTCTAATGCAGCAGACAAATCAGACAAAACACACAATACATCAAAGAAAACAGAAGAAAGCCTCAGCTCCTCCAGCAGCAACCCAGTCTTCAGACTTCAGAGATCACTTGCTTTCCAGGTATCAACCCTACAACATGAGTATCAACTCATCTTCTCCCTTGAGCTTCAGCTCCTTTGATCAGCTCTACCTTCAGGCTTCACTATCTTCAGGGATTTTCAGGCATCAACTTGATCTTCACAGAGTCTTCAGACTTCAATAATCTTCAAGAAATCATCCTATTCAAAGATTCAGCTTCTATCTTCAAGGGCTCAAATGCTCCAGCAAACAAGATTCAGTCAACAAGATGAGGTGAGGATGTTACAGTGCTCACTGACTTCCAAAGGATGCCATTGAGGACTTAACATCAAAGGAAAGGCTCTCTCAAAGTTCTACCTTATAGGGCAAGGTCACTAATCCCTCCAAAGGAGAGAGGTGAATACCCTTAAGGGACTCTGTGTCATAGAGAAGAAAGGAGGTGAACAAGACACTCCTTGTTTATTGAACAAAGTATTCTATCTAGGGCTCTGCCTATGCACCTATAAACCTATAAACAAAACAACAAAAGTTATGCTAAACTCCTCTGCAAGGTCTTCAAAGCTTCCATGATGATCCACAAGGTCTTCAACTCAATCTTCAAAGCTCACACACTCAAAAGAGAAGAAGAACAAACACAACAATACAACTTATGCCTTTAAGCAACATACATACTATCCATACATTCAAAAATCAATGAAAAATACTAAAACACCATGCAATATTCTAGTAAAATTCTAGGGGATTCTATACATACTTACCCTTAACCCATATATTCCCCATACACTAATTTGGCCTATAAACCCCAAAACAATTTTTGTTCAAGTCTACCTATACAATTTAAAACCCTAATTAGAGCACCTAAATGTCTAACAATCAAACCACATCAAATTTAATTTCTAAAATCAAGGGATAAATCCTACATGAAACTAGGGTTCCATATCTATTTACACAAAAAAGAATGAATTAAAAAACCTAAGGGAAGGTCCTAAAACAATTCTTGCAAGATAAGGTATCAACTAAAAGAAAGAAAATACACTATTTAAAAGAAAATATCACTAATAATTCTACATTAAAAATAAAATTTCATTTTTATTTTTATATTTTTCTACACAAAATTATCTAAACATAGAAAAAAGAATGAGAAAAAAATCATTATTTATCAATTACTTATGAATTTTTAAAGATTGCAAAAATATTAAGAATTAAAAAGAAAACAAAATAATATAAAAGGGAGGGGGGTGGAAATAGAAGAGACAGATAGTTGTTTTAATTGGGCCAACGCGCGTGGGGGGTGCAGAAAGCGAACTGACTTAAGCCCAGACTCAGTCACTAAACCAAACGACCGCGTTTTGGTTTTTAAATTTCCCTCCGTTCTCACAAGCGATCTGGGCCGTAGATTGAGATGAATAGGTCAATTAGTCAGGCTAATCCAATGGACGCTGGTCATCGTCCCCAAAACGACTTAGGGTTTTCAGATTCACCCGTTTCATGCACACAAACTCATCCATCTTGTTCTCTCTGCTCAGTGGATGAAATTCCACGATTCCAAAACGAAAGATCATCTACTCATCCAGGGGAACACAGCCATACGTACCAATTTCCCTAACTCTCTCTAGATCACCCCAACAGAAGCTTGCAAGATCAGGGTTCAACCATATGCACCTGATGTCATCCTTCCATAATCCTTGAATCTAATGGCATACAGTTATTCTACACAATACCCTAACCATTCTACGCTAGTCCTTGCTAACTGAAGCTCACAAACCAGCTAATTCTTGGAGATCATAGTTTCTTGACTCTGCCATCAACTACCATGGATCGAGCTCTAACTCTCAGAACTTCATCATCTAACCTAATGCATCAATTCTAGACCTATAAAACTAGTTAAAACTACATAACTTGAGAGAATGGTGATGATAAAGAACCTGTTAAGAGGTTATGGTGGAGACTCGTGTGGCTGCTTTCAGGCCTTGAAACTTCCTCCAAATGGTCCTTGGATGATCAATAGCCTTCTGTTTGCACTTGTGATGAAGGGGAATATCTGCAATGGAAGGAAATCAGAATTGCTTCAATTTGAAGAAACCTCTTCAATGGCTGCTTCTCTCTTTCTCTCCCCTCTGAATCCTCTTGCTATCACCAACCTTGAGCACTATGAAGATCACCCTTCTTATAGTAGTAGATGGAAGCTACTGGAAACATCTAGAATCCTCTTGGAAAGTTCATGAACTTCTCCTTAAAAGAGACTTTGAAAATCTCATCTCCCTTGCCTTAAACCTTTCATTCTATGCCTTAATATGAGATATTGAGTAATGAGAAATGAAATCAGCCCTTTACTTTTCCTTGTGCAAGCCTTTTCAAAGTTGCCTTCTTTTTCAAGTAACATTTTTCCAAAGGAACCTCATTTTTTAAGCTTTAAATCAAAATTCTACCTAAACCAATGTTCTCAAAATGGTGTTTCCAATCAAAATGACATATCGGATGACCTATTTTGGGTTTGTGGATCTCACAAATCAATTTTCAAATTCAACTTTTCAAACTTATATGCCATTTTTAGTTCATTTTTGACCAATCATGCAACTTCATGCTATGAGCTTTTCCAACAATTCATGACCTTCTTTCTAGACTTAAAATCACATTTTGAACAACTTTCATGTTTTGAGTTTTTCCATTTGAGGCTTGGAAATAGGAGTTTTAGGCATTGGCTAAAATGACCTATAACTGACAAATGACCAAAATACCCCTGTCTTGTTCAAACCATAAGTTGAGTTCCACAAATCCTATCAAGGACTTCTACCACTCAAATTAAAGCTAAGGAGATTACCTTCAACATTCATGTTTACCAAGAGATCATAGGAATCATCCTACTAGGGCAAAAGTTGTCTGCAAGTTGGGTGACCTTCAAGGACCCAGATTCACACACCTCTGCTGACCTGTAATTTGTCAAAACCATAACTTGAGCTCTGTAACTCCTATCAAGGACTTCCACCACTCAAATTAAAGCTTAGAACAAGCTCTACAACATTCATGTTGTGGGGAAGATGAGATATCAATCACATCTAGAGCTAAAACTGCCTGGAATATAGGGATCAAATTAGGGTTTTTCACTGATGATCTTTGGAAACCCTAACTCAAAACTTCTCAAACCCTTCAATCATGATGAGTTGGTCTAGGAATCACCTTTACAACATCTCTATGCATCATTCCATGATCTCATAGCCCTTGGATTAGGTCTCAACTTTCTCCAAATCTTCAGTGGACTTAGGGTTGACCCAGTCAAAACCCTAATTCTGTCATTCATGGTTGAATCTTCTGAACCCTTGCATAATGACCTCTCTAGGCTTCATGATGGCTATCAAGACATCTCATAGGCTTTCTCCAAACATCAAGTTTATTCTCAAAGTCTCAGAATCATCTGAGGGGCACCCACAACTCTCAAGCTATGAAGCACACAACCCTGGTTTCAACCAATTCCTCTGAGGATCTCTTGAACTTTCTGATGAATGTATCAACTTTCAAACACTAGATAGATAAATAAATGTTGGTCAAATTTTGGGGTGCAACAGATGTATCGAAATCTTGCGTTTCCTCAAAACATTTGGAGTCATCATCGTAGAGGGAATTTGGGTGAGAATGCGTCGTATTGAAATCTTCTAATAATATTTCGAGGTCCGATTTAAACGGATTTTGTGGTTCCTCGAAATATTGGGGGTGGTAGTTATAAGGGAAATATGGGTTATACATAATGACTTAGATAAGAGTGCCTTAGTCTATACTATGCAACAACGAAATCACAATATTGACTGTTGGTCCCCGGCAACGGCGCCAAAAACTTGATGCGTCCGCAAGTGCATGGAAATATCGAAGTAATATAAAAGATTGTCGAACCCACAGAGACCAATGTCAATCTACCGTTATCTATTATTACGGCGTAAAGCTAAGGCTAATGGACTTAGGAAAGCTGAATGCGAATGAAATTAAATGCAAAGGAAATAAAGATAATTGGTTTAAAGAAAAAGAGGTAAAGGGATATCGGTATGCAAGGAATTAGTTATCGGGGATTCGACAGGTCGCCGATGCTTTTTACTCTTTGCAAAAACTTTTTAGGAGAAAATACTCGTTTAAAGACCTCTGCCTCACGATGGTTGTTGACTCGGGTCATAATTTTAAGGCGGAATGTACGCTCTCGCGGTCCCATTCGGGGTTAAATCTACTTTTTGAAAACAAATAGATTCTGATTTCTTTTAAAGCGCTTTCGCTGTGTTTAAAGTTAATGCCTAGTTTTTACTATCTGGTTTGAACACGACCCAACATCCGTCCTTGGCGCACTGCTGAGCTTTACCCACTAGGAACTGCAAGGAGAAACCGGGAACCTTGTTCCAACTAGACAATACCAATTCGGAGGCATCCAGATGAAGTGAAGGAGCTAAACCAGCCAGATCGGGCTCAGCATTCATATGAACAAAAGGCATCTGCCTCTTGATAGGCACACCTAACAAATCAACATATTCCTCCAGCGTGGGTGCGAGAACAAAATCCTGGAAAGTGAAACATCTCAACGGAGGGTCGTAGAACTGCAGCAGAGCGTGCAACCCATTCAACTCTAACGTAGAAGGTTTACGAACCAAACTGAGCAATTTGCCATAGGATTTTCTGAACTCATCTCTCACAGAATCATCTGCTAAAGCAATCAACCCAGTCAGCCGAACCACATCAGGGGCAGGGAACTTGTAATCCACGGTCTTCCTCAGAGAACCCATAACAATACAATAGGAGGCAAGAAATCCTGGATCGGGGAAAACGGTACCTGCAACACAGACACACGTTAATGAAATGCAAATGAATATGCAAAATAATGTAAGATGCAATCATGCAGCAGGAGATCAAGGCAACTGTGCTGTGGAGATTCTGTATCAACAAAACCATAATCCTGCTCTATCAAGAACAACCACTTTCTCTGATAAGAAGAAAACCCTGGTATCGGACCACAAATCTGCTCTGTCAAGAACAACCACATATAGGACCATAAATCTGCTCTGTCAAGAACAAACATCTGATAATAAGGACCTCTGATGCAGGACCAAAAATCTGCTCTGTCAAGAACAACCATCTGATAGGGCCATATACATAAGACCATAATTCTGCTCTGTCAAGAACAAACATCTGATGACCAAAACTCTGCTCTGTTAAGAACAACCATACATCTGCTGATGAGATCTTCAGACCCCAATCATAAATCTGCTATGTCAAGAACATATATATATATATATATATATATATATATATATATATATATATATATATATATATATATATATATATATATATATATATATATATATATATATATATATATATATATATATATATATATATATATATATATATATATATATATATATATATATATGTATATATATATATATATATATATATATATATATATATATATATATATATATATATATATATATATATATATATATATATATATCTGAATATAAGGTCCTCGATACAGGACCAAAGCTCTGCCCTGTCAAGAACAAACATCTGATAATAAGACCCTTTGATCAAAACATGCTCTATCAAGAACAAATACACATCTGATGATAAGATCCTCTGATCCCAATCAAAAACCTGCTCAGTCAAGAACAATCATATATCTGCAGATGAGATCCTCAGATCCCAACAAAACTGATCCACTATCAAGAAAACCAGGTGGTCTGAAGGTCAAAGTTTCCTGCAATAAACCCAACCCTGCTCACAGGTATGGACCTAAACTGACTCAAGTTCGGCATCCTATGCGTTCATCAGCGTCACAGACATTCAAGAGGGGTGATACGATACCCAGAAGGTGTGGCATCACCAGCTCATGAAGCGGCCTCACTCGGCTGAATCACAAATGATCGGTCCCCAGAGTCGACAATCCTCCAAACCAACAACCGTCTCAACCTAAAGGGTTGAAAGAGAAGCCAACCGGGAGAACCTCGTTTGAGCGTGGATTTCATGAGACACTAGTGCCTGCCAAGCAAGCACGCGCCCACTAATTTCCACAACTAATGCTATGTTCACTCAAGCATGGGTCTGGCTTCTCACTCATCAGAATGCCCCTCCCACAACAGCACAGATAATCATATCATACTGAAAATAAAATGTGGGAAATAAAAATGCGATAAATAAACACAAAATAACAAGTAATCATACAAGCGCTAGGATTGACTCTCGCAGGGGACGTCGGATCCCCAAACTGACTCGCATACAGGATGTTGGATCCCAGGAAACTATCAGGTCCCCAGCAGAGTCGCCAGCTGTCGCTTCCGCGAAAATAAGGTGCCGGCAGAACAGAAGAGTCGCCACCTTTCGTTATTTATCCCTCGGAGCGGGAAAGGAAACGATCGGAAAAACCTAACGAGAAAAGGGTAAGACAAGTTCGTCGCAACCATTGTCTGGGTTCGGGAGTCGGTTACGCAAGGGGAAGGTATTAGCACCCCTCACGTCCGTCGTACTCGACGGGATCCACGCTTGTTGTGTTTACTGGACGAGTTGGTTTATCTATCTACCTATCAAGGCTGGCTTAAAAAAGAAAATAAATGACTCAGCAAAGCGTCGCGCTTTATGCCTACGTATTCTCATCAGAGAATGAGAAATCAGAGTCAACGTAGTTCGACCTACGACGGGTTATGGGGAAGGTGGCTCGCCAATACATCAGTATTGTGCCTACGTACTCTCAACAGATATGAGAGATCAGAGCTTACGTAGTTCGGGATACTACGGATTATAGGGATTCAGATTCATCTGTTTTATCGAGTAGGGTTAAACAGCAGTTCCAGCAGTTAGGGACAAAGCCTGTTTGCGTTGGCGCTGAAGTTTAACGACACTCTTTTCTTCAGAAAAGCTTTCCTTTGAATTACAAGCCCACGGGGCAAAAAGGTTTGAAGTTTGCTCCCTGTCTTTTACGAAAGAAGTGTTTTTTATTGTGTTCGCAATTTCAATCGCACTAAAGACTATGACCTGAGAGTGAATGCGTCGCATGTCACCCAAAGGGTGCCATACTAAACATCCAGACTGTTGAAAAGAAACTCTCCAACAATCCTTTCTCAGATAGCTTAAGGCTCGTAACGTACGAAAGAAATCATTCATGATTACTGTATCTTAAGCTGTTTTGAGATGAGAAGAGAACAAGCTCAACTAAAGGGAGACTATCAAGTCCTACTGTTGTCATGCCAAGGATTCATCCTATAGTTGAGGTTTGAAACAGGGAACTCCTAGAAGTTATCATGCATAGGTTTCAACCTAAAGTTCTATCATCACTTCCTTGCCAAAAGGAAATGAGAGTCCTAAGGGATCTTGTCAATGATACACAGAACCAGATAAAGCCTCAGCTTAATAGTAAACAATAAACAGTAAACGATTGTAAAATGTATGCAATGCAAGTGAGGGAGGAAATGTGTGTGGGGAAGCAGCCTCCACAAGCTCATCTCAACCTCAAGCCAGAATGAATAACAGTAATCATACTGAGGAAATAACAAGCTATCAAGCAAAAGTTAAGAGACTGTAATCATACAGAAGAAAATAAAATGCTGTCAAGCAAAAACAAACCACATGGGCAAGGGAGCAGAGCTCTACCGAATACCCGCAAGCAAAGCCATACAGTAACAATATAAGCAGAGGGAGCAACTCAACCTCTAGTGCAATCATGCTCCTAGATTGAAGTTAGTCTAGATATGGACTTATTCTAATGCATCAAGCAAGTCAAACAAGGCACATCAGCAATACAGAGAAGAAACAGACAAGAAAGCAGATCAACTCCTCCCTCTCTCAATTCCAAGCTTCAACTCTTCTAACAGCAACTCAGTCTTCAAACCTCCATCACTCTTCAGGATTATCATCTTTCATGACAAATATCAATTTGCTTCTCCAGGTTTTAACCCTTCAACATAAGTTTCAACTTATTCTCTCTTCTCTAAGCTTCAGCTCCTTAATCAGTTCCACCTTCAGGCTTCACTCTTAACCACAAATATCAACTTGATTCCTTCAGGATCTCCAAGCTTCAAAGTAAGTATCAACTCATCCTCTATTCCTCAAGCCTCAGCCCTGCACTCAATCTCAATTGAATCCTCTTTATAAGTATCAACTCAGTCTTCAAGCTCTCAAGCTCTCTTTGCTTTACCAGTCTCAACTTGGTCTTCTCTTCCTACAAGCTTCAGCTTCTCAGAGTAATCTTCAATCATCTGGAAATGTCAACTTTATCCTTCAATTTTTAAGCCTCAACTCTTCATTCAATCTTTATTGGATCTTCAAGTATCAACTTGCTCTTCTTGCTCTCCAAGCTTCAGCTGCAATGGCAATGCTCAGGGAATCATCCTCTTCCATACTCTTCAATGAAGTCTTCATCTTCAAACTCAAGCCCAACATCTTCAAGATACTCAAACCAGAAGAAATCACTTAACTGGATAAGCTAGGATATTAAACTGCTTATTGACCACCAAAGGTGGCCTATAAGGGTTTAACATCAAAAGAATGGTTACCTCAAAAGTTCTACTTCCTAGGTACCATCACTTATCCCTCCAAAGGAGGGAGGTGAATACCATGGAAGGACCTTGAATCATGGGGAAGAATGGAGGTGAAAGATACCATCCATGTTTAAGAAAGAAATTAACTAAGTCTAAGCTCTATTTAATTCCTAACCCTAAAACAACAACAAAACAAACAAGTCTTCAAGCTCTCAAGCTCCTTCTTCAATCTTCAAGTCTTCCACTATGCTTCTCCATGCTCCACAAAGCAAGACCAAGCCCATCAAGCCAAGCAAAACAAAATACAAGCCCACAAGGGCAACACAAACAACCATCAATTACAAAAATTAATTAAAAATAGTATACTATTATATTAAAATCTAATTTAATTTCTAGGGGATCCTATATGACTACCCTTAATACCCTATATGTCCCAATATCTAACTTGACCTAAAAACCCAAAATTCTAGTATTATTGTGGACCTATGTTAAGGATTGACCTAAACCTATGCAACCTAAAGTCATCTAATCAAAACTAGTCAAAAACTAATCACAAAATTATGGAATAAATCCAGAGGGGAGCTAAAGTCCTAATCTAACTATCCTAAAAAGAATGGTGCAAAAATATGAAGGGAACTAGCTAAACAAAATTCTACAAAACTATGCATCAACATAAAATGAATTAAAAAGCTATTAAAAGAGAAAATATACAAAAAATATTAAAAATGCATGAAATGCAAATGTTTTGATTTTAAAATTTTCTAGACATCAATGTGAAATAGGATAAAAAATCCCCATGCCAAAATCATTATTTTTCTATTTAATATGATTTTCCAAATTTTAAAGAAAAATGAAGGAAAATAAAATAAAATGTGAAATGTTTGGTGCAGATAGCAATGATATGCAGTACAAATCATGAGTGGGCTTAAAACGGGGGTGCCATCAGTAAATGCGCTAGGCCCACATTTAACTCAGAAAACAAATAACAAAAATATAAAGAAAAATAAAAATACGCGGTGCAGAAAGTAAGGGAATGCAGTTCAAATCCACAATGGGCCACGAGAGGGGGTGTGGCTATCAAAACCAACTTAAGCCCATGACCTCACTTTTAATGAAACGGCTGCGTTTGGTTGTTTCAGACTTCCCTCTTCAAAACGTGAAATTAAACCTCAGCCACACGATCTGATCCCAGTTAATGAGTCCACTCTCCATCCAACGGCCAATACATTATCTTCTTCCTTCAGCCAGGGTTTTGAATGAAGAAGCCATGGAAACAGAGCTTCATAGTATCTCTTCATCACCATCGTATCACCTCAATTCTTGCCCGAAATCCAAGATTTAAAACCCTAGAACACTCTAAATTTCATGCTGATCATGACTATCCACTTAGAATTCAAAGAATCATCCTCAATCTCTAAACCCGATAATGAATCAAAATTATGCTCAAATCTCAACTCTAACCATTCTTGAAATTAAAGTGCTCAATCTCTTCCTCATGTTACACTGGTTAAAACTTGCTATAGAACTCTCATTAATTCACCATGTCAAACACGTTCTTGATTTAGACAGAAATGGGGTCACTATCTTGAACCTCACCAAATGATCTCAAAATCTCCAGAATCCATCTCCTACTTGTCTCTAACCATTCTAACCTAACAAATCTAGCTAACAATGCTTAAATTAGGGTGTAGAGTAAAAGTTGCAAACCTGTCAATTCTTGAGTAACAGGTAGATTAAATCTTCAATTCAACACCTCAAACTCTTAAGAATCACTCCTTGATTGATGTTAGTGCTTCTGTTTGCAAAAGATTCGATCCAAGAAGCTTGAATCTCCAAATCCGATAGTGACTTGCAGCTCCCAAAATCCAAATGCTATCTTCTCAATTCTTCATGATCTTGCTCTCAATTTGGTATGCGCACATTCAGTATGATCAATGGAAGATGTTAGGATTGAAAGAATCAATGGAAATGGTGTGGAATATATAAATTGATTTCAACTTGCAATGGAAGAAAATGAAATGGCAATCTCACTCTCCTCTCTAATCTGTCACCAACCTTGCATCTGAGCAACTTCTAATCAATATATAGGATGGTTCTAAACCATCCAGAACTTTCTGGAATCATCCAATGAGAATTTGAGATTCTCATGTCATGAGTTTTTGATTTCAATCCATCTCATATACCAGCTTGTGTTTGGCTCATTGCAGCGCTTGTTCTCCTTTGAAAATCTCCTTAGATGAGATGCATGATATGTTAGGATGCTTTGCTAGCTTGTGTATTGATTTTCCTTATGTTTTGCATATGTACCTTAATATGCAAGTAACCATTTTCCAAAGCAAGTCCATGATTTAAACCTCAAATCAAAAATGTGGCTAAACCATTGTTTCTAAAATGTTTTCTAGAGTCAAAATGGTATATTACATGCCATGGTTTGGATGTGTAGCTTGAAAATTTCAATTTCCAACTTTGACTTATTTAACTTATGCCTTCATTTTTAGGTCATTTTTATCATTTTGAGCTACAAGCCTTTTCAACATCTCATGACTTCCTTACTAGCCTTTTCAACATCTTCATTACCCTTCCATTTTTCTACACAAATCATCTCTACAATCATTGGTGAGTGTGTTCATCTTGATTTGCAACCCCATTGATGAAGAATTGAGAGCTTTCCAAGTGAAGTTGCAAGGGAGCAAAAGGCTGGTGGATCTTGAGATACAAGCCATTTCCATCAAATCTTGTGCAAGCAGAGGATTGTTCATCACCTAAAGACTATTCTTGAGGATCTACAAGGCCTGATTCGAAGCTTTTCAACACCTACCATTGCAAGGATCAAGGTAAGCAAAACCACTTCCACACTCTGATTTAGGCATGGCTAGGGTTAGTTCTTGTTGTAAAACCATTAGAGACCATTAGGTGATTCATTTGGATGAGTTTAGGATCAATTAGTGAGGTTTCATTAATGGAGGTTGATTCTTGTCGGAGTTGGAATGAGGGATTTAATGGATGATAAGGCACGATAATTGGTTGGTTTTAATCAGCATAACATAAGGATCATTTATGTATAAAGATTGTTGAGTTTGGTGATGGTTAAAAACTGAAGAAATTTTGAACCTATGGAGTTATACCGTTCGGGTAGGATGATAGAGAGAGTTTTAATACAAACCATTGCCACAGTTGTATTCTACGTAAAATTCTAGTCAAGATTGGTTTTTAGATCATGCAATTTGGTGGAGTAATGAAGTCACACGAAGGAGGGAAAGATTGATGCTTGAAGCTTGCATTTTCATGGTGGTTCTAAAACCCTAATGAGCCAAGGAAGAAGACGATGCATGGACCGTCCGATGCGCATGGACCATTTGACTGAAAAAGACCATCCTACGGCCAGGATTCGAAGCGAGGAATGGAGGGAATCAGCCCCAAGTGAAACGCCGCGTTTCACTAACGCTGGCTGGGCTTAGTGCTCATTTTGTTATTTCCGCCCCCTTACCAAGGCCCAATTGGAAATGAACTGCAATTCTATGCTATTCACACCGTTTTAGTTTTTTTATTTTGGTTTTTTTGAGTTTAAAATTGGGCTGGGGTGCGCCTTGCTCTTGGCACCCCACCTTCTGGGCCCATCACCAATTGAACTGCATATTCATACTTCTTGCACCCACCTCATTAATTCCATATAAAATTCACTCCAAATTTCTTTAATCTACAAAAATTCATATAAAATTGAAAAATCATTATTTTTTAATGAGACTTTTTTTCCCATTTTCTATTTTCTGTCAAGAAAAATATGAAAACATAAAATTGTCATTTTACTTCATTTTCATATTTTTTTGCATATTTTTACATTTAATTGCTTTCTTTAATTCTTTTAGTTGATGCCATCATTTGTTGAATTTAGTTTAGGAGCTTCCTTTAGGATTTTCACCCCATTCTTTTTAGTACAACTAGATATGGATATTAGGTGTCCCCTGGTTTTATACCATAATTTCTAGGGCTTTATTTTAGGTAGTTTAGTTAGAAACTATTAGGATGGTCCATTAGGGTTGTGAATATGACATAGGTGTAACAAAATAGTTTCTTTTTGGGTTTTTTTTAGGACAAATTAGGAGATGGGACTATAGGGGTATTATGGGTAAGTGATAGATCCCTTAGAAAATGCTATAAGTTCCCCTATTATATTAATACTATTAGTATATTGTTGTAATTGATTGATTGTATGGTGTGCCCTTTCTAGGGTTATTGTTTGATTGTGTGGGGTATTGGGCCTGCTTGGGGTTTGGGTTTGAGCTGAAGACTGAGCTGATGAAGCCATTGAAGACAAAAGGAATGAAGACCCAGTTCAAGAGTTGATGAAGATTGCAGCCTGCTTGTAGCTGATGAAGATTATAGGACCTAGGAGTTAGGTAGAGCTCTAGAATAGGAACTTGATTCACAAACATGGAAGGTCTTGTTTGCCTCCATTCTTTCTCTATGATTCAAAGTCTCTTTTAAATACTCACCTCCTTCCTTTGGAAGGATTAGTGAATGTATTTAAAAGATAGAACTTTTGAGAGAAAACTGTCAGTATCATGTTAACAGTCAGTAGGCCACCTTTGGTAGGCAACTGACTGCTTAACATCCAATTCATCTTGTTGACTGCTACTCATCTTGGAGAGTGGGACTTGAAGAAAAGCCCTGAAAGATTGAAGATAGAGACCTTGCTTGAAGGCTGTGAAGATGAAGACTGATGCTTGCTTGAAGCTTGTAGATGGTTGAAGATGACTTGAAGATAGATGTTGATGAAGCTTGCTGTGCAGAACTGCTGTTTGCTGTTTATTTTTGCTGTTTATAATTTTTGATGTATTGTTTGAATTTCCCTGACTGTATTGTTTGCCATTTAATCTGTTAGGTTGAAAGTGAATTTTGTTCGCTTTTGCCTGTTGTTTTCTAGGTTCGAGGTTGAGTGGGACTCCCTTGCCTCGCTTGTATTGTTGCATTCATGCATATTTTACTGTTTTATTGTATCTGTTGCTTCTGTTTCCGTCTATCCCTTTAGGATCTCTGTTTCTCTCTGCGCAAGAGAGGAACATGATAGACATTAGGTCTTAACCCATGCATGATAACATTAGGTTAGTTTGATTCCCTTTTTAACCATAGGTTAGAGTTCTGTCTCTTCTTTCTCAAATCAAACAGAAAAACACAATAAATATTTCAAACACAATAAAAGACACTTCTTCCGTAAAAGAATGTGAACTCGTCAAAACGTCAATTTTTGTCCGCTTGGACTGCTAATCAGGAAAACCCTTTTTCAGAAGGAGATAAAAGCAATCAAGACAAACTTGTGTCGTACGTGGCCCGAACTACGTTTGCTCTGATCTTTCATGCTGTGTGAAAGTACGTAGGCATAGGATGCTATATCCTAGCGAGCAACCTTCCCCTCCTTTACCGTAGGTAGGCGAACTACGTTGACTCTGATTTCTCGTTCCAGACGGGAATACGTAGGCATAAAGTGCGATACTTTGCCGAGTCATTTTATTTTCTTTTAACCCCAGACCTGTAGAATAGATAGAATAACAATCCGTACTAGAAAACAAGCGTGGATCCCGTCGAGTACGACGAACCTGAGGGGTGCTAATACCTTCCCCTTGCGTAACCGAGTCCCGAATCCAGGATTTGGTTGCGATGACCATTCATTTCCCGTCTTTGCGGTAGGTTTACTTCGAGCGTTTCCTTTCCCTCTGTTGGGATAAATAACGCACGGTGGCGACTCTTCTGTTCAGCCGGCGTCGATTTTTGCAGTAGCGACAGCTGGCGACTCTGCTGGGGATCCAACGTCCCCTGGCTGCTAAGGACTGCGATAGTTCCTTATGCATTTGGGATCCAACGTCCCTTAAGCGAGTCAATCCTAACGCTTGTTTTCCCGTCGAGGATTTTGTATGGATTTATTTTTTTTGTATTTTACTTTCAGCATTATATTATTGTTATTATTGCTATATTGGGTTGTGACGGGTGTTCTATGATTGAGAGATAAGCCGGACCTGGGCTTGAATGCACTTAGAATTAGAGTGGAAAGTAGTGGGCGCGTGCCGGCTTTGCATGCATTAGTGTCCCACAAAATCCACACTCGGACGAGGTTCTTCTGGTTGACTTCTTTTTCTACCCTTTGGGTCGAAGGGGTTGTTGGTTAGTTAAATTGTCGACTCCGGGGACCGATCAATTGGAAGTTGGCTAAGTGAGGCCTCTTCAGGATTTGATGATGCCACTCCTTCTGGGAATCGTATCATCAACCCTGAAAGTCTGTGACGCCGACGACCGCATAGGATGCCATACCATTGTCAGTTACTAGGACACCTACCTGTGAGAGGGTTTGGGGCTATGCAGGTAACTAGACCTTCAGATACCGGTTTGTTTCTTGGTTTGAGATTCAGGGTATTTATGGACAGTTGAGGGGTCTGTCAGAGACCAGTCAGAGTTATGTTATGGGGTCTATCAGAGACCAGAGTTGGAGCTTTGTATTGGGTCTGTCTAAGACCAGGGTTTGAGGAATTCTGGATAGTCTATCTGAGACTTATGATGTGGATCAGGCTTCTCAGCCATGGCATTTGGTCCCTGTTGCATCTATTTGCATTGCATTGTTCGCATAACCATTATCATGTGCATTTCATTAACGTGTGTCTGTGCTGCAGGTGCATTTGCATATTCCCTGATTCTAGTGTCCGGACTTCTGATTGCTGATCATGGCTGGTTTGAGAAAGGCAGTTGCGTACAAGTTACCTACACCTGACATTACTCCCCTACTTGGTCTGATTTCCCTTGCTGATGAGGAGGTCAGGAGAAGTTTCAGAATGAGTTACGGAAGACTGTTGAGACTGGTTTGCAAGCCAACTGCTGTTGAGCTGAATGGGCTGTATACATTGATGCAATTCTATGACCCTGCCTTGAGATGTTTCATATTTGCCGACTTTATTTTGGGGCATACCATGGAAGAGTACGCATAGTTTATTGAGCTTCCGGTGCAAAATAAGGTTCCTTTCATCCATTGTGACGCTAAGCCCAAGCTGGAGGACTTAGCAAAGGCTTTACACATGAACGCTTCTGAACTATTAGTGACTTCTTGGCTCGGGGTTCCAGGTTTCTCCCTCAATTTTCTGGTTGGCAAAGCTCAAGAATACGCCAAGAGCGGATGCTGGGTAGTCTTTAATGCTATTTTGGCTCTGTGCATCTACGGAATAGTGTTGTTTCCCAATTTACCCAATTTTGTGGACTTTGACGCCTTTCATCTGTTTGCGGCTGGCAACCCTGTACCCACTTTGATTGGAGATCTCTATCATTCATTGCACTACAAAAATGAAAATAGAAGAGGAAGGACTGTTTACTGTTGTGCGCCGCTGTTGAACATGTGGTTTAAGAGCCACCTCCCCCTAAAGGGACCTTTTGTAGATGGTGCAAACACAGCTGACTGGCCAGAGCGCCTGATGAGACTATCTTCTGAAGACATTGAATGGTTTGACCGAGACTTGATGGGGTTTGAGCTTATTTTCAGCTGCGCCGGATATCCTAATGTTCCTTTGATAGGAAAGAAAGGATGCATCAATTATAATCCATCATTGTTTGTTCGCCAATTTGGATACGCATTGAAGAACCCACCTAGGGAGGAAGAAGTGCAGGAATCTATGTACTTCACCGGTGACTTGAATGGATAGTTACTAGCCAAGCTTCAGCACGCTTGGATGCGTATCAACAGAAGAGGGAAACCACTGTTGGGGAAGAATGATTGTCAGGCTTATGTACCATACAAAGTTTGGATACAAGAGAGAGCAAAGCAGTTGCTAATGCCGTTTCCAGCTGTACCAGTACATGTTCATGTTCCAGTAGAGGAACCCACCACCGTTACTATGGAGGTCTATGAGCAAGTTGTAAAAGAGAAGGAAGCCTTGCTGAAGATCAATGAAGGGTTAGAAAGGGAACTGGCTCAGATGCGTAGTGAGAAGAACAAGGCTGTGTATTCTTTCCAACAGCAGATTGAATTAGTAAACAGGCTAGGTGCTGAATTGACTGAAGAGCAAAAGAAGCGTGAACGCCTGGGGAAAGAATTCAGAAGCTCTCATGATATGTTGGAGTCCAAAAAGAAAGCACTCGATGCCGCCCACCGGGAAATCTCTTCTTGTAACAAAACGTGGAATGCTACGCTAACCAACAACAAAAAGAGGGAAGACAAATTGAAGCAGCAAATTTCTGAACTCGAAGAACAGTTGAAGGCGAGCACTAAAAAGTATGAAGAGGAGGTAATGGCAAGATATAGTCTTCAGAACGCATTGAACAAGGCCATCGAAAGCAAGAAAGAGGCTGTGTCTCAGAAACGGAAGCTAGAGGATCGCTTCGGAGAAGGGGCATGGGAGGAATCTGCTGGTGACTTACGGTGTGTTCTCAAGCGAAGAGATCTACTTGTTGAGGGTCTGCTTACCCGACCAAGTCATCCAGAGACTAAGAGGTTATTAGAAGAGTACCAGGCCTATGGGAGCACTTGACCATCTCATGTATTAATGTGTATGCTTTATTTGCATTGTGCTGACCATCACCAGGATTGTTGGTTGAGGTCATGCCTTCTTATTGTACACTCATTGATATTGTATTCCTGACTTGATGGATTTCTCTGCAATATATGAGGTGTTTTCTTCGATTCGGCTCCAAACTTCATATTGCTGTCACTGTCACCACACTGACACATTCGCACTAGAATCGGGGAATGATATTCCCTAATGCACAGACACATATTGCATTGCATTCATATTCATACTGCATTATAGGTGATTATTGAACTGTATCTCATTTCCTGCACCGTGCAGGTCTTTTCAGGATTGAAAGTCAACGCCCGCACCGATACTCCACTCGTACCAACTGCAGAAGAGTTATGGATCAGATGTAGAATGAAATGCAGGACATGCGTGAGAAGCTGGCGCTATTCATGCAGACAATGGAGACCATTGTGAAAGGACAGGAGAACTTGCAAGCTTTGGTGCAACCTTTGCTGATGAGAAATGCTGGGCACGGAAACGAAGACCATAATTCTGCGCGAGTTGACACTATTCACGGGGATGGTACTCCTACACCGGTAGCTCCACCTGTGGTGAACATACCTGCTGTCAATGTGAACAACGGCGCTGCCGCCGGGAACGGTAACGTAGGAATCGGTAACGAGACTGTCGTTAACAACGTTGGGTTCGGAGATGTTAATCTGGGTGGTGATAATATGGGAGGTAATGGCTTCGGTAACAACGGATTTGGATTTAATGACCAGGGGTTTGATCATGCTGGAAAGTACGGCTTCAACGCTCAGGGCTTCGGACAGGACGGATTTGGTATGACTAATCAGAGTTATGGCGGACTCGGTAATTGAAATGGTGCTGGGATAATGTCTTTTGGACCTGCCGGAGTCGCTCCGGGGTATGGTAACAGGGGGCGGGGCCCTGTAATGAATCAGACTAGATTTGGCCGTAACAACGGGTACGATGGATACGGAAATGGGAACGGTAATTGGCTAGAAGATCAGCAAGAGGATGCTTTCTCTGGTGGAGGTTTTGAACGTCCTATGGATGATTCTCAGAGAATCAAGATGCTCGAGGAGCAGATGAAAGGCGTCATGAATCAAAGTGTTGTTGGTTTAGATATGACCACAATGGGTCTGGTGCATGGTCTGAGGGTACCGCTAAAATTCAAAGCTCCCACATTCGACAAATATAAGGGGGATACCTGTCCAAAGGTGCATGTGCGGTCATACTATAGAAGGATGTCGGCCTATTCAAATGATGAGAGGATGCTGATGCATTTCTTTCAAGACAGCTTGTTGGGCCCTTCCCTTGAATGGTACATGGGGTTGGAACCAACTCAGATAAAGACCTGGAAGCAGCTGGCTGAAGCGTTCGTGGCTCATTATAATTACAATAGCGACTTGGCACCCAACCGGGTCCAATTGCAGGGATTGTTCCAAAAGAAAGACGAGAGCTTCAAAGAATATGCGCAGAGATGGCGCGACCTGGCTGCACGAGTTCATCCTCCGTTAGATGACAAAGAAATGAATGATATGTTCATAGGAACATTTACTGGTGTGTTTTATGACAAGCTGTTTCATACTTCCTTGGGCAGTTTCTCGGACTTAATCTTGATGGGTGAGAAAATTGAAAGCAATATTAAACTGGGAAGATTCCAAGCTGAGGAATCCGCTTCAACTGGCAGTAACAGAAGGGCTTTCGGTGGTCGTCGTCAAGGTGATGCAAGTGCAGTATTCGGGGGCCAAAGCCGAGGCCGAGGCAGAGGTCGGAATCAGTACAATCAGCCGCAGCAAGTGGCAAGTGTCACCATTCCATTTCAGCAACAACCAATACCACCACAGCAGCAGCAGCCACAACAGGGGGTACATCCTGCCCAGCGCAGAATCCAGGGGGGCAAACCAAGCAGGGTGTTTGAAACGCCTCCTTCAACGTATGCAGAATTGCTACAGACATTACTGGGTTTGAACATGGTGGAAAAGAGGACTATGGCGCCAGTAACAGGCACTCCGCAGTACGGTTTCGACGCGAACAAGCACTGTGAGTTCCACTCCGGGGCTCCTGGCCACGATATAGAGAGTTGCCACGCGTTCAAGCATGTGGTACAGGATCTGTTGGATAGTAAGGCTATCAATTTTGGACAAGCGGGTCCGAACATAGTACAAAAGCCCATGCCCAACCATGGGGCAAATGCTATTTTAACTGAGGAGGGTTTGAACTTGATCATGAATGTTGATGACCTCAAGACACCATTGTGTGAGATAAAGAGCAGATTATTGAAAGGAGGTGTGTATCCGAGATGCGATGAGTATTGTTTAGAGTGTTGGACCCAAGCTGGGGGTTGTGATGAATTGAAGAAGGGTATTCAGACCTTGATAGATGGAGGTACATTACAATTCGACAGAACGGCAGTTGAAGAACCTGCAGAGTTATCAGCGGAAGAGCAAAGTGACGTAGCTACAGTGACAATCCCCCGAAAAACAATAACTATAACGGCGCCAGCCAGGCGACCGCCGATCACTATCACCAAGGCAGGACCAATCCCTTATGAGAGCACTAAGGCAGTACCCTGGACCTATGGGTTGGAAGCATACTGTGATGGGGTGAAAATTGATATTGGTAAACATCCAGTTGAAGTTGTAGACAACGTCGTCGGAACCGGAGGGATGACGAGAAGTGGGAGAATCTTTATATCGCCTGAGGTAGAGGCCGAACGACTGGCGAGAAGTGAGCACCTTCAACAGACGCCATCAAAGATATCCATACTGTCGTTGCTATTATGTTCCGAAGCTCATATAAATGCATTGTTGAAAGTTCTGGATACGTCCTTCGTACCCCAAGATGTTTCTGTGAATCAGTTAGAAGGGGTGTTGGCGCATGTGAACGCAGGCCATAGCTTGGGATTTACAGACTTTGATTTGACCCCGAAGGGGAGAGAGCATAACATGGCGTTGCACGTCTCAGTTGAGTGTAGGGGCTCAGTCATGTCTCATGTACTGGTAGATACCGGATCTTCCTTGAACGTGCTGCCAAAGAAAGCAATGATGAAATTAGACGTCAGGGGAATCATTTGTACGCCTAGTGACTTGGTGGTCAGGGCATTTGATGGTACGCGAAGAACAGACTTTGGATCCATAACGTTACCTCTACAGGTGGGGCCGGAGGTTTTCGAAACTGAATTTTACATTATGGATATCCAGCCCGCATACAGCTGCCTTCTCGGACGACCCTGGATCCATGGTGCTGGGGCAGTCACATCTACCTTGCACCAAAAGCTGAAATACATGGTAGGGGAAAGTGTGGTCACGGTCTGTGGAGAAGAAGATATATTGGTTAGCCATCTGTCATCATTCAAGTACGTAGAAGTCGACGGCGAGATTCATGAAACACCCTGTCAAGCCTTTGAAGGGTTGCGCGTCAAAGACAAGGGTCCGGGGCCGAGTAAAGCGTCAGAGGTAGCCGTCTCGTCATACAAGGAGGCTCAAGCTCTAGTGAAGACTGGTGAGACAAAGGGCTGGGGCAAGGTTCTGGATATTCCCGTGAAGATGGACAGATTTGGGCTGGGATATCAAGCGTCGTCATCAACGCCTGCTGCAGGGGCACCCCGTTTCAAAGGACCGGTAACAATCACAGCTAGTGGAGTGTGTCACGAGGCCATCAACGTTGTTTCAGATTCCGAAGAAGGAGACAGTGACTGCAACATGGACGCCTGGATTCAGCCGAGCGTGCCAGGACAAGGATTATGCAATTGGTCTATTCAGGAGATTGTTCCTGTGACTCACAAACAGTAATACTTTGTTTTCTTAATTGTTGAATAATCCGGTGTCTTGCCCGGGGCATCATGATTTTGCTTAGGGCCGTGTTGTTATGTACATTGCGTTGTTTAATCATTAAATAAAAGGCATTTTTTCATGTACAAATATTGCGATCTCTGTTTTTCCTGTTTTACAATAAAATGGCAACGTGGTTATTCGCTTTATACATATTTTGAAGCAATTAACCATTCCTTTTGCAGGATAATATTTTCAGATGACATCATTGAACCGCCTATGACTCATTTCGACTTTGAGCACCCGGTATTTCAGGCCGAAGAAGAGATTGTTGAAGATGGCGACGTTCCTGAAGAGTTGTCTTGGTTGGTAAAGCAAGAAGAACGAGTCATTCTGCCTCATGAGGAGGTCATTGAAATTATTAACTTGGGGTCGGAAGGGGTTGAAAAGAACATCCGTATAGGAGTCGCGCTGCAGAGCGACGTCAAGCGAAGATTGGTTGAAATGCTCAGAGAGTACAGTGATGTGTTCGCTTGGTCGTATGAAGACATGCCTGGGCTGGATACGGATATGGTTGTGCACCGCCTGCCGCTAAAAGAAGAATGCCCGCCGGTTAAGCAGAAGCTTCGCAGAACTAGACCTGATATGGCAGTGAAAATTAAGGAGGAAGTTCAAAAGCAGTGGGATGCTGGGTTCCTAGCTGTTACAAAATATCCCTCATGGGTCGCTAATATCGTGCCAGTGCCAAAGAAAGACGGTAAAGTGAGAATGTGCGTAGATTACCGTGATTTGAACAAAGCGAGCCCGAAAGATGATTTTCCGCTTCCTCACATCGATGTGCTGGTTGACAACACTGCTCAATTCTCCGTATTCTCCTTCATGGATGGCTTCTCGGGCTATAATCAGATTAAAATGGCGCCAGAAGACATGGAGAAGACTACTTTCATAACGCCTTGGGGAACATTTTGTTACAAAGTGATGCCCTTCGGATTAAAGAATGCTGGGGCAACGTATCAGCGTGCAATGACGACTCTTTTTCATGATATGATGCATAAGGAGATCGAGGTTTATGTTGATGATATGATTGCCAAATCCCAGACGGAGGAAGAACATTTGGTGAATCTGCTGAAGCTATTCAAAAGGCTTAGGAAGTTCAGGTTGAGACTGAACCCTAACAAGTGCACCTTCGGGGTGAGATCGGGTAAACTGCTGGGGTTTATCGTGAGCGAAAAAGGAATAGAGGTTGATCTTGCAAAAATAAAAGAAATACAAGAGATGCCGACGCCTAAAACAGAAAAAGAAGTACGTGGGTTTCTAGGGAGGTTGAACTACATCGCTCGGTTCATCTCTCACCTAACAGCTACATGTGAGCCATTATTCAAGTTGTTGAAAAAAGACCAGGCTGTAACATGGAATGAAAATTGTTAAAAGGCGTTCGATAAAATAAAATAGTATTTGCAGGAGCCTCCTATTTTGATACCTCTAGTGGCGGGGAGACCCTTGATTATGTATTTGACAGTTCTTGAGGGAAGTATGGGTTGTGTTCTCGGTCAACACGACGAGACAGGGAGAAAAGAGCATGCAACATACTACTTGAGTAAGAAGTTTACTGAATGTGAGTCTCGATATTCAATGCTCGAAAAAACTTGTTGCGCGCTAGCCTGGGCCGCCAAGCGTTTGAGGCAGTACATGCTGAACCATACGACCATGCTCATCTCGAAGATGGATCCTATCAAATACGTATTTGAAAAGCAGGCATTATCAGGGAGAATTTCCCGTTGGCAGATGGTTTTGACCGAATATGACATCCAGTATGTCTCACAGAAGGCTATAAAGGGGAGTGTATTATCTGAGTACTTGGCAGAGCAGCCTATTGAGGACTACCAATCGATGAGGTTTGATTTTCCTGACGAGGATATCATGTACCTGAAGATGAAAGATTGTGAAGAACCGTTGCCGGACGAAGGACCGGAATTGGGTTCCAAATGGCAGTTGATCTTTGACGGAGCTGTAAACTCCTACGGTAGCGGAATAGGAGCAATCATCACTACTCCACACAGGTCGCACATCCCGTTTACTGCTCGATTGACCTTTCCAGTTACCAATAATGAAGCCGAATACGAATCTTGTATCATGGGGCTTGAAGAAGCCATTGATTTGCGAATCAAAAATCTGGATGTATACGGAGACTCAGCTCTGGTGGTGAATCAAATAAAAGGAGAATGGGAGACACGTCAGCCTAATTTGATACCATACATGAATTACGCGAGGAGATTGTTGCCTTTCTTTGACAAGGTTGAGTTGCATCATGTACCGCGAGTAGAGAATCAGATGGCTGACGCCCTGGCCACTTTGTCTTCCATGTATAAAGTCAACTTCTGGAATGAGGCTCCCAGAATTGTTATCTCTCGGCTTGACAGACCTGCCTTCGTATTTGCCATTGACGAAGCATTTGATGATAAACCTTGGTATTTTGATATCCTTAATTTCCTGAAAAGCAAAGAGTATTCGACTGGGGCATCCAGTCACGATCAGAAGACTCTCAGGAGATTGGCGGGTCATTTCTATCTGAATCCGGACGGGGTCTTATACAAGAGAAATCACGACTTGGTACTACTACATTGTGTAGACGAGAAAGAGGCGAAGCTGCTCATGGAGGAAATACATGAGGGTACATTTGGTACGCATGCTGGTAGGCATGCTATGACGAGGAAGCTGCTGCGGGCAGGTTATTACTAGCTAACTATGGAAACTAATTGTTTTAAGTTTGCGAAGAGGTGTCATAAGTGCCAGATCTATGCAGATAAGATCCATGTGCCTCCGAGTCCTCTGAATGTAATGTCGTCACTGTGGCCGTTCTCAATGTGGGGAATCGATATGATTGGAAAGATCGAACCGACGGCTTCTAACAGACACCGGTTCATTCTAGTAGCAATCGATTATTTTACCAAATGGGTGGAAGCGGCATCCTATGCTAATGTGACCAAGCAGGTGGTAGCCAGGTTTATCAAGAGAGATATCATTTGCAGATATGGAATCCCCGAGCGGATAATTACCGACAACGGTTCAAACCTGAATAACAAAATGATGAAGGAGCTGTGTCAGAGTTTTAAGATCGAGCATCACAACTCTTCTCCTTATCGACCCAAGATGAATGGCGCTGTTGAAGCGGCCAATAAGAACATAAAGAAGATTGTTCATAAGATGGTGGTGACCTATAAAGACTGGCATGAGATGCTACCTTTTGCTTTGCACGGTTATCGTACGACGGTACGCACATCAACCGGGGCAACCCCGTTCTCATTGGTATATGGAATGGAAGCAGTGTTACCATTGGAAGTTGAGATTCCTTCCCTGAGGGTATTACGAGATGTCCAACTAGACGAGGTAGAATGGGTGAAAGACAGGTTGAACCAGCTGAGTTTAATGGATGAGAAGAGGCTAGCTTCTCTAGCATACGGTTGTTTGTACCAGAGCCGAATGAAGAAAGCGTATGATAAGAAGATACATCCTCGGAGCTTTTAGATGGGCGACCTTGTGCTGAAAAGGATTCTCCCGCCACAGGCAGATCACAGGGGCAAGTGGACTCCCAACTACGAAGGGCCATACGTTGTCAGAAAAGTCTTTTCAGGAGGAGCGTTATTGTTGTCCACCATGGACGGTGAAGACTTTACGTCGCCTGTGAATTCGGATGCAGTTAAAAAATACTTTGCTTGAAATTGACCCGCTGGACAAAAAAAAGAGAGTCCAGGCAAAAATGGGGCATCCTGGCGAACCAAAAACAAAATGAAAGGTTCGGGCAAAAATTAGGGATAAAATTGAAAAAAATGTACACCCGCGAAGTTGAAAACATACACTGGGCGGCTTCGGCAAAAAAGGGTATCCCGGTGAATTGAAAACCCGAAAAGGGCGGTTCACGCAAAAGTTAGGGATTTGAAAAGCAAATGACTGCGGTCCAAATTTGATGCTGCGGTGCGCATTGGTGCAGGAGAATATACCTGAGGGGTCGATTATCATATACAATCTCTTCGGAAGTGTGAATACCGGGAAAACACTAGAGTCAGGCGAGCCATAGGAGGATCAGCTCATGATGTTCGTCTGCATCACGTTGCTGACATGTGTGCAAATTTGATTTGTCATTGTATTTATCATTCTTGTGCGTACTTGTATATTTGTTGTGTGTAGCTTCCTCTTTATAGGAGTTACATCCCGTGTACAAAACTCCGCCCATTTAGGGGCCCAATCAATAAAACATGTTATTCAGTATTTGATGCTGGTTCTTTACTGTTTTATACATGACAAACGCCAAGGTTTAATAAAACTAGCAAGTGTACAACGTCGCTGGCCCTTGCCAATAATTGCTAAAACTTTGAATTAACTGAAAATAATGTCACTAACACTAACCTGAATAGATTTGGTTGCATAGACTTGTCTTGTCTCGTTTGTGGTGTTGCAGGTTTCTTGACCATGCGAAGTGGACGATCAAAAGACTGCAGTACTGACCAGAGGCTCGTAACGGAGAGACTCGATCCCCACGCAGGTCGCGCTTCTGAGATGACAGTGTTCCCTACCAAAGAAAAATCAAATTCCCCAGCCAGTCGCAACTTATCCGCAGGACATTCCCCAGTAGGGTCGTTTACTCTCAGCAGAATTGAGGATTCTAAGATCGAAGGCTGTGTTCAGACGGTGTGGTGTCCCCAAAAGGATTCCCCCATCCCGAGCAGAGTGGCTTAGCCTCAGAAGATTAATATTTCCAACTTGTGAGCTGTACCCGGACAGTCTACCCTTCCCAGTAGAGATTCCCTTCCCAGTAGGGTCGTTTACTCTCCCCCAGCGGAGACAGTTGATTTTCCCCAAGAGAGTCATTTCGTCCTCAGCGGAGTTCTCTCTTTCCAGCCAGTGTTTTCTTTCCGCCCAGTGGAACTCAAAGGTTAAAACTCTTCCCGACAGAGTTGGTTGTGTGTCCTGGCATTTATTTTGCCGGAATACCGTGTGATACCCGTTCATTCCCCAACAAAAGTCCAATTTTCATTGGCACGGGTAAGCTGTCCCTGACAGAAGTCCAATCATGATTGGCGCATTCAGTTATTCCTCAGCGAAGCGGGCTTCACTCTTCCGGCATTTATTTTGCTGGAATAATTTTATGACACCCGGTTATCCCCAGCGGAGTTGGCGTTGTCCTCAGCATTTATTTTGCTGAAGCGGTTTTCTGTATCCCAGCAGTTCGAGTCTGCATTTGCATCGGCATATAGTGTCATATTTGCATCCACCGAACAAAACGCGTAGCATTTCCATGTCGAATGGAGCATTACGCCATTGTCAAACATATGCATTTTGAAACATAAACTAGGTTGGTTAACCGTTTGTTTTCAAGTATTATTTCCCATGCAGGTGGAGAGAGCTCTTGCTCAGATTAATTACCAAACATTCAGGATCTCGACGTGAGATATGTAATGATAATGTCGATTGTGGCATTGTTCCCCCACAGAGTTGCTTGTTTAAGTTTCTCTTACCCCTCCAGCGGAGTATTTCTTCAAGATTGTTGTTATAACAATATCAAAAGATTTCGTGAATCGATTTTTGGAAGTTGTCTGGTAGTGTGGATTCAGAAAATACCCAGTAGAGTCCTTCTCAGATTTACTGCCATGTCAGCACTGAAAATTGGAAGACTAGACTCATATTGTGTTACCCATGTGATTGATGGAGCCAGCTGCTGCAAAGATAGGCAGAAAACCTGTATTTGGCAGAGTATTTCACGTAGCAAAGGCGAAGTTATTTTCCTGTATTTGACAGAGTATTTCCCGTAGCAGAGGCGGAGTTATTTTTCTGTATTTGACAGAGTATTTCCCGTAGCAGAGGCGGAGTTATTTTCCTGTATTTGACAGAGTATCTACCCGTAGCAGAGGCAGAGTTATTTTCCTGTATTTGGCAGAGTATTTCCCGTAGCAAAGGCGGAGTTATTTTCCTATATTTGGCAGAGTGTTACCCGTAGCAAAGGCGGAGTTATTTTCCCGTAGCAAAGGCGGAGTTATTTTCCCGTAGCAAAGGCGGAGTTATTTCCCGTAGTAGTGACGGAGTTATTTCCCGTAGTAGTGACAGAGTTATTTCCCGTAGCAGAGGCGGAGTTATCTTCTTGTATTTGACAGAGTGTTACCCGTAGCAAAGGCGGAGTTATTTTCCCGTAGCGGTGACGGAGTTATTTTCCCGTAGCGGTGACGGAGTTATTTTCCCGTAGCGGTGACGGAGTTATTTCCCGTAGTGGTGACGGAGTTATTTCCCGTAGTGGTGACGGAGTTATTTCTCGCAGTGGTGGCAGTGTTATTTCCCGTAGCAATGACGGTGTTATTTTTCTGTAATGGTGACGGTGTTATTTTCCTGTATCAGTGGCAGGGTCATGTTTTATTGACAGAAGTAGTTCTCCCAGTGAAGTTAATAAGTTCATTCCAGTATTGACAAGATAATGCTGAAATCATAGTTGTAGATAATGTTCCCCAAACAGTTGTGTAGTTTATTTCTGCGGTTGGCAAATTTCCGGGTTCTTAGTATTCAACCGTCTTGTACCTCGAATGTCTGAAGGCTCCGGGCGTTTCACCCAGTCGGGTCCAAGTCGCTTGAATAGGGGCAGCTGTTGCACCCTAAAATTTGCTCAACCTACTTCACTTGGTTTATGTTTCAATTGCATTAGCATGTGCGTATTAGGTCAGGTACATAATTAATTCATCTGTATAGCATAGCATGGGCAAGACATCCAACAAGGGACCGAGTGCCATTCTTATCTCTATGAGCCTATCAAGAGGTTCTTATTCAAATTCAAGCCTATCCAAGTCATCAGAAAGAAATTGAAGCCTAAGAAGTTAGTGGACCAAGCAGTTAGTTTCTCTCCTATCCTGAGGATATGTGAGGATCATCAGAGAAGTTGTGAGCTATGAATTGACATCATGGAAGACCTAGAGGGTCATTTTGAAAGTAAGACAAGTCATTGGTGTGATTGCAAGAGCTGCAGTTGAAGACAGTCAACCGGGGTGTCATCTGGGTCAACCCTAGGTCAAATGCTTGATTGAAGGGCATCAAGGTTTGTTTTAAAGATGTGGGATGCCTCATTTGACATGTAGATATGGATGTGGTGTTGTGCCAAGGAGAAATCAAAAGAAATCAAGAAGAAGAGAAGTTTCTGAATTAGGGTTTCTGTGTAAAATCCCCTAATTTAGGGCAAACTTCCAAGCAAGATAATTCAAAATGCAAGTCTCAAATGGATCCTTGGCCAACATGAAACTTGTATAGTATCTCAAGACCTCTAATTTTAGTGGTGGAAGGCATCAAGGAGATTTATATAACTCAAGTTATGGTTCTTGCAAGTTACAGGTCATCTGAGGACACTGAAATATGTCTGTGAAAGTTACTTGACTTCCAAGCAACTTTTACCCCTCAAGGAGCTTTCAAATGGATTTCTGGCCAACATGAAAGTTGTTCCTCATGATCTTAGATTTCTAGAAAGGTATGGTATGCCTTCATATGATTTGTGGAACTCTACTTATGACCTTGGCAAGCCAAGGGCATTTTGGTCATTTGGAAGTTATAGGTCATTTCAAGCATATGGCCATATCTCCTACTTCCAAGCTTCAAATGGAAAAACCTTCAACATGAAAGTTTCTTAGAATGATGTTTTTAGGCTAGTAGGGTGGTCATGAGATGTTGGAAAGGCTCATATCAAAAAGTGATAAAAATGGCCTAAAAATGAGGCATAAGTTAATTCAAGTGAAATGGAAAATCATAAAATCCAAGTTCCAAATCCAAACCATGCCATATGATAGGTCATTTTGACTCCAAAGGACATTTTAAGAACAATGGTTCAGCCACAATTTTGATTTGAGGCTTGAATCTTGGGGTTGCTTTGTAATTTGCTTGCTTGCATAATGGCATATCAAACCAAAACAAGGAAAAGCTTAATGAATAAGGGAAATAAGCATTGTATCTTGGCCTAATTCTCATGTAACGAGAAAATCAAGTTATTTACCCAAGCTACAAGGGTTTTTGTCATGATATATCATATGGTGAGAATGGAAATGCAAGTTATCATGTCATGAAAGTTCAAGTTCTTACTAGATTGATCTAGATGGTTCTAGACCTTTCCAAATCAGTCTATATATTGATTACAATCTCCATTGGTGAAAGGTTGGTGATTTTTGATGTTAATGGTGGTAGAGAAAAGAGATTGAACCAAAAATTCTCCATTTGCAAATTGTATTGAAACTTCATCTTTCTCTTCATTACCCTTCCATTTTTCTACACAAATCATCTCTACAATCATTGCTGAGTGTGTTCATCTTGATTTGCAACCCCATTGATGAAGAATTGAGAGCTTTCCAAGTGAAGTTGCAAGGGAGCAAAAGGCTGTGGATCTTGAGATACAAGCCATTTCCATCAAATCTTGTGCAAGCAGAGGATTGTTCATCACCTAAAGACTATTCTTGAGGATCTACAAGGCCTGATTCGAAGCTTTTCAACACCTACCATTACAAGGATCAAGGTAAGCAAAACCACTTCCACACTCTGATTTAGGCATGGCTAGGGTTAGTTCTTGTTGTAAAACCATTAGAGACCATTAGGTGATTCATTTGGATGAGTTTAGGATCAATTAGTGAGGTTTCATTAATGGAGGTTGATTCTTGTTGGAGTTGGAATGAGGGATTTAATGGATGATAAGGCACGATAATTGGTTGGTTTTAATCAGCATAACATAAGGATCATTTCTGTATAAAGATTGTTGAGTTTGGTGATGGTTGAAAACTGAAGAAATTTTGAACCTATGGAGTTATACCGTTCGGGTAGGATGATAGAGAGAGTTTTAATACAAACCATTGCCACAGTTGTATTCTACGTAAAATTCTAGTCAAGATTGGTTTTTAGATCATGCAATTTGGTGGAGTAATGAAGTCACACGAAGGAGGGAATGATTGATGCTTGAAGCTTGCATTTTCATGGTGGTTCTAAAACCCTAATGAGCCAAGGAAGAAGACGATGCATGGACCGTCCGATGCGCATGGACCATTTGACTGAAAAAGACCATCCTACGGCCAGGATTCGAAGCGAGGAATGGAGGGAATCAGCCCCAAGTGAAACACCGCGTTTCACTAACGTTGGCTGGGCTTAGTGCTCATTTTGTTATTTCCGCCCCCTTACCAAGGCCCAATTGGAAATGAACTGCAATTCTATGCTATTCACACCATTTTAGTTTTTTTATTTTGGTTTTTCTGAGTTTAAAATTGGGCTGGGGCGCGCCTTGCTCTTGGCACCCCACCTTCTGGGCCCATCACCAATTGAACTGCATATTCATACTTCTTGCACCCACCTCATTAATTCCATATAAAATTCACTCCAAATTTCTTTAATCTTCAAAAATTCATATAAAATTGAAAAATCATTATTTTTTAATGAGACTTTTTTTCCCATTTTCTATTTTATGTCAAGAAAAATATGAAAACATAAAATTGTCATTTTACTTCATTTTCATATTTTTTGCATATTTTTACATTTAATTGTTTTCTTTAATTCTTTTAGTTGATGCCATCATTTGTTGAATTTAGTTTAGGAGCTTCCTTTAGGATTTTCACCCCATTCTTTTTAGTACAACTAGATATGGATATTAGGTGTCCCCTGGTTTTATACCATAATTTCTAGGGCTTTATTTTAGGTAGTTTAGTTATAAACTATTAGGATGGTCCATTAGGGTTGTGAATATGACATAGGTGTAACAAAATAGTTTCTTTTTGGGTTTTTTTTAGGACAAATTAGGAGATGGGACTATAGGGGTATTATGGGTAAGTGATAGATCCCTTAGAAAATGATAGAAGTTCCCCTATTATATTAATACTATTAGTATATTGTTGTAATTGATTGATTGTATGGTGTGCCCTTTCTAGGGTTATTGTTTGATTGTGTGGGGTATTGGGCCTGCTTGGGGTTTGGGTTTGAGCTGAAGACTGAGCTAATGAAGCCATTGAAGACAAAAGGAATGAAGACCCAGTTCAAGAGTTGATGAAGATTGCAGCCTGCTTGTAGCTGATGAAGATTATAGGACCTAGGAGTTAGGTAGAGCTCTAGAATAGGAACTTGATTCACAAACATGGAAGGTCTTGTTTGCCTCCATTCTTTCTCTATGATTCAAAGTCTCTTTTAAATACTCACCTCCTTCCTTTGGAAAGATTAGTGAATGTATTTAAAAGATAGAACTTTTGAGAGAAAACTGTCAGTATCATGTTAACAGTCAGTAGGCCACCTTTGGTAGGCAACTGACTGCTTAACATCCAATTCATCTTGTTGACTGCTACTCATCTTGGAGAGTGGGACTTGAAGAAAAGCCCTGAAAGATTGAAGATAGAGACCTTGCTTGAAGGCTGTGAAGATGAAGACTGATGCTTGCTTGAAGCTTGTAGATGGTTGAAGATGACTTGAAGATAGATGTTGATGAAGCTTGCTGTGCAGAACTGCTGTTTGCTGTTTATTTTTGCTGTTTATAATTTTTGATGTATTGTTTGAATTTCCCTGACTGTATTGTTTGCCATTTAATCTGTTAGGTTGAAAGCGAATTTTGTTCGCTTTTGCCTGTTGTTTTCTAGGTTCGAGGTTGAGTGGGACTCCCTTGCCTCACTTGTATTGTTGCATTCATGCATATTTTACTGTTTTATTGTATCTGTTGCTTCTGTTTCCGTCTATCCCCTTAGGATCTCTGTTTCTCTCTGCGCAAGAGAGGAACATGATAGACATTAGGTCTTAACCCATGCATGATAACATTAGGTTAGTTTGATTCCCTTTTTAACCATAGGTTAGAGTTCTGTCTCTTCTTTCTCAAAACAAACAGAAAAACACAATAAATATTTCAAACACAATAAAAGACACTTCTTCTATAAAAGAATGTGAACTCGTCAAAACGTCAATTTTTGTCCGCTTGGACTGCTAATCAGGAAAACCCTTTTTCAGAAGGAGATAAAAGCAATCAAGACAAACTTGTGTCATACGTGGCCCGAACTACGTTTGCTCTGATCTTTCATGCTGTGTGAAAGTACGTAGGCATAGGATGATGTATCCTAGCGAGCAACCTTCCCCTCCTTTCCTGTAGGTAGGCGAACTACGTTGACTCTGATTTCTCGTTCCAGACGGGAATACGTAGGCATAAAGTGCGATACTTTGCCGAGTCGTTTTATTTTCTTTTAACCCCAGACCTATAGAATAGATAGAATAACAATCCGTACTAGAAAACAAGCGTGGATCCCGTCGAGTACGATAGACGTGAGGGGTGCTAATACCTTCCCCTTGCGTAACCGACTCCCGAATCCAGGATTTGGTTACGATGACCATTCCTTTCCCGTCTTTGCGGTAGGTTTACTTCGAGCGTTTCCTTTTCCTCTGTTGGGATAAATAACGCACGGTGGCGACTCTTCTGTTCAGCCGGCGCCGATTTTCGCAGTAGCGACACCCACATCGAGAAGGGCCACGGTGATGACATCACATTCAGAGGACTTGGGGGTACATGGACCTTGTCCGCATAAACTTGGGACTTATGACACCTCTTTGCAAACTTGAAACAGTCTGTTTCCATAGTTAGCCAGTAATAACCTGCCCGCAGCAGCTTTCTCGTCATAGCATGCCCACCAGCATGTGTACCAAATGTACCTTCATGTATCTCTTCCATGAGTAGCTTCGCTTCTTTCTCGTCTACACAACATAGCAACACCAAATCATGGTTTCTTTTGTATAGGACACCGTCCGGGTTCAAATAGAAATTGCCAGCCAATCTCCTGAGAGTCTTCTGATCGCGACTGGATGCCCCAGCCACATACTCCTTGTTCTTCAGGAAATTCTGGATGTCATAGTACTAGGTTTTATCATCAGATGCTTCGTCAATAGCAAATACGAAAGCGGGCCTATCGAGCCGAGAGATAACAATTCGGGGAGCCTCATTCCAGAAGTTAACTTTATACATGGAAGACAATGTCGCCAGGGCGTCAGCCATTTGATTTTCTGCTCGCGGCACATGATGCAATTCTACCTTGTCAAAGAAAGGCAACAATCTCCTTGCATAATTTATATATGGTATCAAATTGGGCTGACGTGTCTCCCATTCGCCTTTAATCTGGTTCACTACTAGAGCTGAGTCTCCGTATACATCCAGATGTTTGATTCGCAAATCAATAGCTTCTTCCAGACCCATGATGCAAGCCTCATATTCAGCCTCATTATTGGTAACCGGAAAGGTCAATCGAGCAGTAAATGGGATGTGCGACCCATGAGGAGTAGTAATGATTGTCCCTATTCCGCTACCATAGGAATTCACAGCTCCGTCAAATATTAACTACCATTTGGAACCCAATTCTGATCCTTCGTCCGACAACGGTTCTTCACAATCTTTCATCTTTAGGTACATGATATCCTCGTCAGGAAAATTAAACCTCATCGATTGGTAGTCCTTAACGGGCGGCTCCGCAAGATACTCTGATAACACACTACCTTTAATAGCCTTCTGAGAAACATATTGGATGTCGTATTCGGTTAACACCATCTACCATCGGGCAATTCTTCCGGAGAGCGCCTGCTTCTCAAACACGTATTTGATTGGATCCATCTTTGAAATGAGCAGGGTTGTATGATTTAGCATGTACTGCCTCAAACGTTTGGCGGCCCAGGCTAGCGCACAACACGTTTTTTTTCGAGCATTGAGTATCTGGACTCACAGTCTATCTCGTCGTGTTGACCGAGAACACAACCCATACTTTCCTCAAGAACTGTCAAATACATAATCAAAGGTCTCCCGGCCACTGGGGGTATCAACACAGGAGGTTCCTGCAAGTATTCTTTTATCTTGTCGAACGCCTTTTGACAATTTTCATTCCAGGTCACAGCCTGGTCCTTCTTTAGCAACTTGAATAACGACTCGCACGTCGCAGTTAGGTGAGATATGAACCGGGCAATGTAGTTCAACCTCCCTAAAAACCCGCGCACTTCTTTTTCTGTTTTAGGCGTCGACATTTCTTGTATTGCTTTTATTTTCGCAGGATCAAACTCTATTCCTTTTTCGCTCACGATAAACCCCAACAGTTTACCCGATCTCACCCCGAAGGTGCACTTGTTAGGGTTTAGTCTCAGCCTGAACTTCCTAAGCCTCTTGAACAATTTCAGCAAATTAACCAAATGCTCCTCCTCTGTCTGGGATTTGGCAATCATATCCTCAAGATAAACCTCGATCTCTTTATGCATCATGTCATGAAAGAGAGTCGTCATAGCACGTTGATATGTTGCACCAGCATTCTTCAATCCGAAGGGCATCACTTTGTAACAAAATGTTCCCCAAGGCATAATGAAAGTAGTCTTCTCCATGTCTTCTGGCACCATTTTAATCTGATTGTAGCCCGAGAATCCATCCATGAAGGAGAATACAGAAAATTGAGCAGTGTTATCAACCAGCACATCGATGTGAGGAAGTGGAAAGTCATCTTTCGGGCTTGCCTTGTTCAAGTCACGGTAGTCTACGCACATTCGCACCTTACCGTCTTTCTTTGGCACTGGCACAATATTAGCGACCCATGAGGGATATTTTGTAACAGCTAGGAAACCAGCATCCCACTGTTTTTGAACTTCCTCCTTAATCTTCACAGCCATGTCTGGTCTAGTTCTTCGGAGTTTCTGCTTAACCGGTGGGTATTCTTCTTTTAATGGCAGACGGTGAACAACCATATCCGTATCCAGCCCAGGCATGTCCTCGTATGACCAAGCAAATATATCACTGTACTCTTTGAGCATCTCAATCAACCTTCGCTTGACGTTACTTTGCAGTGCGGCCCCTATACGGACGTTTCTTTCGACCTCTTCCGACCCCAAATTGATAATCTCAATGACTTCCTCATGAGGCAGAATGATTCTTTCTTCTTGTTTCAACAACCAGGTCAGCTCTTCTGGCACTTCGCCATCTTCGACGATCTCTTCCTCAGCCTGAAATACCGGGTGCTCGAAGTCGAAGTGAGTCATAGGCGGTTCATAGATGTCATCTGAAATAGTAATCCTGCAAAGGAAATGGTTAAATGCTTCAAAACGCATATAAAGCAAATAACCATGTTGCCATTTTATTGTAAAAGATAAAGACAGGAAAAACAAGGATCACAACATTTGTATATGAAAAAACGCCTTTATTCATGATTAAAAATGTAATGTACATAACAAAATGGCCCTAATCAAAATCACTATGCCCCGGGTAGGACACAGGATTATTCAACAATTAAGAAAACAAATCATTACTGTTTAGTTGTCACGTGAACAGTTTCCTGGATAGACCAATTGCAGAGACTTTGTCCTGGCACGCTTGGCTTGATCCATGCGTCCATATCACAGTCACTATCTCCTTCTTCAGAATCGAAAACAACATTGATAGTCTCGAAGCATACTCCACTTGACGTGATGGTTACTGGCCCTCTGCACTTGGGTGCTCCTGAAGAGGATGCTGATGACGAAGGATGATATCCAAGCCCGAACCTGTCGTTCTTCACGGGAATCTCCAACACCTGACCCCAGCCCTTTGTTTGGCCTGCCTGCACTAGAGCTTGAGCCTCTTTGTACGACGACACTGCCACATCTGATATCTTGGGTACTGGAGCTTTGTCTTTAATCTTTAGCCCTTCAAATGCCTGAAAGGGTGTCTCATGGATTTCGCCGTCGACTTCCACATATCTGAATGACGACAAATGGCTAACCAAAATATCTTCTTCTCCACAAATAGTGACGACACTATCCCCCACCATATACTTCAACTTTTGGTGCAACGTGGATGTGACTGCCCCAGCAGCATGGATCCATGGGCGTCCAAGGAGGCAACTATACGCTGGCTGGATGTCCATTATATAGAATTCAGTTTCAAATACTTCAGGCCCCACCTGCAACGGTAGTGTTATCGATCCGAAAACTGACCTCCGCGTACCATCAAATGCCCTGACCACCAAGTCACTAGGCGTGCAGAGAATCCCCCTGATATCCAACTTCATCATGGCTTTCTTCGGAAGCACATTCAGGGAAATTCCAGTATCTACTAAAACATGGGACATAACCGTGCCCCTGCATTCAACGGATACATGCAACGCCATATTATTCTCTCTCCCCCTCGGGGTCAAATCAAAATCCGTAAATCCCAAGTTGTGCCCCGCATTAACATGCGCCATCACCCCTTCTAATTGATTAACCGAAACGTCTTGAGGAACGAATGACGTGTCTAGGATCTTCAGCAACGCGTTCCGATGGGCCTCGGAACATAATAATAGCGACAATATCGAGATCTTTGATGGCGTTTGCTGGAGGTGCTCTACGATTTTGTAATCACTTTTACGGATGAGCCTCATAAATTCTTCTACATCCTTAAGCGATGTTTCCTTTTCCTTTATCTGCGAGGGGCCACTCTCGTCTACCTTGGCTTTCCCCTTTGCCAATCTTTCTGCCTCTACCTCAGGCGATGTGAAGATTCTTCCGCTTCTGGCCATACCTCCTGTTCCGACAACATTGTCTACAACCCCAGCTGGTTGTTTATTGACTTCAATTTTCTCACCGTCGCAATAAACCTCCAACCCGTAAGTCCATGGCACTGCTTTGGTACTTTCAAAAGGAATCAGTCCTGCTTTAGTAATAGTGATCGTCGGCCGCCTGGCAGGCGCCGTTATTGTTATTGTTTTTCTCGGAATCGTTACCGTCGTAACATCGTTCCGCTCATCACACAATGCCTCTACAGGCTCTTCAGCCGTGGTTCTGTCAAACTGCAATATTCCTTCATTCATCAAAGCCTGAATACCCTGTTTCAACTCATTACAACCCTCTGGCTGTATCCAACAGTCCAAGCAAAATTCGTCACACCCCGGGAATACACCCCCTTTTATCAACCTGCGTTTGATCTCACCTAATGGTGTCTTCAGCTCATTGACATCCGTTACTAGATTCAAATTCTCCTCGGTCAGGATGGCGTTTGCCCCGTGATTGGGCATAGGTTGTTGTACTATATTTGGACCCGCCTGCCCAAAGTTAATAGCTTTGCTGTCCAACAAGTCTTGGACTTTATGTTTAAACGCATGACAGCCTTCGATATCATGTCCGGGCGCCCCGGAGTGAAACTCACAGTGTTTACCAGCATCATAGCCAAACGGAGGATTGCCCGTTAACGGTGCCATGGTCCTTTTCTCAACCAACTTTAACCCTAGCAGTGTTTGAAGCAATTCGGCGTATGTTGAAGGAGGCGTTTCAAACACTCGCCTTGGCTTGCCCTCTAGGATTCTGCGTTGGGCGGGGTGTTGCCTTTGTTGTTGCTGCTGCTGTTGTTGTTGTTGTGGAAAAGGGATAGTAACACTAGCGACCTGCTGATGCTGAGCATACTGACTTCGTCCTCTGCCCGGGCCCCTGCCTCCGAACACGGCACTAGAATCACCTTGACGTCTACCACCGAATGCTTTTCTTGTACCTCCTGCGGGGGCAGACTCACCTGCGTGGAATCTTCCAACCTTAATACTGTCTTCGACCATCTCACCCATAAGAATCAAATCTGAAAAAATGCTCAACGAAACATTAAACAATTTTTTGTAATATATCCCCGTAAAGGTCCCAATGAACATGTTATTCATTTCTCTTTCAGCTAACAGAGGATGTACTCTTGTTGCCATATCGCGCCATCTCTACGTATACTCTTTAAAGCTTTCCTCTTTCTTCTGCAACAAACCTTGCAATTGAACTCGGTTTGGTGCCAGATCACTGTTATACTTATAATGCAGGATGAAAGCATCCGCCAATTGCTTCCAGGTTTTGATTTGAGCGGGCTCCAACCCCATGTACCACTCGAGTGACGGTCCTGATAGGCTGTCTAGAAAGAAATGCATAAGCATCCTTTCGTCATCCGAATACGCAGACATCCTTCTGTAATAAGAGCGGACATGCACCTTAGGGCAAGTGTCCCCCTTATACTTGTCGAAAGTAGGGGCTTTAAATTTCAGCGGTACCTTCAGCCCGGGCACCAAGCCCATAGTAGTCATGTCTAGTCCGGTAGAATTCTGGTTAGCCATACCCTTCATCTGTTCTTCAAGTATCTTAATCCTCTGAGTATTGTCAACGGGTCCCTCAAATACCATTCCTCTTCCAGAAAAGGCGTCCTCCTGGCAGTCTTCGCCCCAATTCACATTTTCATTTCCGTACCCGTTATAACCAGTGTTGCGACCAAACCCTTGCTGATTAGTCATGGGACCTCGTCCCCCATTACCATAACCTAGGTTGACCCTAGCATGCCCGAAACCAGTGTTGATAGGAACCAATCCAGCACCATTTCCACCATAACCCTGGTTAGCGTTACCAAAACCGTCGTAGCCGAAACCCTGAGCATTGAAGCCGAACTTTCCGCCTTGATTTCCGTACTCAAACCCCTGGTCATTATAGCTGAACCCATTGTTACCGAAACCATTACCGCCATTGAAGTTACCACCTCCCAGATTGGTGTCTCCAAATCCAACATTGTTAACCACAATCTCATTTCCATTCCCGACGTTGCCATTGCCAGCGCCAGCGTCATTGTTTACAACCACAACAGGTGGGGTTACCACAGGAGTAGGGGGACCATCCTCATGAAGAGTTTCGACATGCACAGAGTTGTGGTCATTGTTGCCATTCCCATTAGCCCGCGTCAGCAGCGGCTGCACCAAAGTCTGGAGATTCTCCTGGCCTTTAGCAATACTCTCCATGGCCTACATGAACAAGTTCAACTTCTCGCGAATCTCTTGCATCTCTACTTGGACTTGATCCATGATTCTCTTGCAGTTGTTTCGGGTTGAGTAGCGGTGAACTCTTGGTTCGTCAATCCTGGAAACCTAGAAATGCAGGAAATAAGATACATATTCAAGAATCCCGGTCATGCAGTATGAATGCAGATGCAATTATGTAAATATGCTACAGGTTATATTCCCCCTAATTCTAGTTTCGGAGAGAAGGCCATTACGACAATGGAGTCCCTATCCAACAAGCACGGAATCAGAAAACCCTCATATATAAACACATGCCAAGAGGTTGAGTACAAGAGTACAACTGAATACAACTGAAGAGACCTCGGCCAACAAGCCTGGCGATGGTCTAAATACAAGTACAGATAACAAAGGCAAGGCAAAAATAAATCAGGCCAAATGGCAGGCTCTGACGTCCTCCAATATCCTCATCGTCTCCGAGTGCCCTTGTCGGGAGATCAGCTCCTGTATTAGTAAAGCATGCCGCTCGGTGGTGGACCTCAGCTTTTTGGCATCGTCCTAGTAGGTTCCTTTGCCAGAACTCTCATCAGATCTGTACCTCTTGGAACCAGCCTTCTCTTCATATCTTCTCGGCTTTTCGTCAATGTCACTTACTCTGAGCTCAACAACACTCCTAAGTGAAGTCTCTTCAGCAATCTTTGTGTCTTGGGCTCTAATTTGTGCCTCTAGCATGGCAATCTGCAGCTTCAATTCTTCTTCGCGCTCCTTCCGCTTGGTAAGCGTGGCACTCCATAAAGCTTCCCACTTGCTGAGACGGGCATAAGATTTGCTTAAAAGTTCCTTCTTGGAAGTAAGCACCTTGCTAACACCGTTCAAGGCTACTCCCACTTTTTCTTTCTTGTTGGTTGCTTCTGTCAGCTCCGATCCCAACCTGTTAATCAATTCAGTTTGTTCCTTCACAGTGAAGGTGGCTTCCTTCTTCTTGCGACGTAATTGGAAGATTTCCTTCTCTAACTCCTCATTGGCTTTCTTCAGTTCCTCGTTTTCAGCCAACAATTTGTTATACCTCTCACTCTCTTCCGAAGGAGGTACCTCAGTCAATGGAAGATACAGGGGTTCCACAACAGGATAAGGCATCAGAGAAGTACTAGCTCTCTCGCGGACCCAAGCCAAATAAGGATCATAAGCTCTGTTGTTGCTCTTGTCGAGCAAAGCTTTCCCCCTCCTATGGATGTTAGCCCATGCATGTCTCAATCTGATCAAAACGGTCGTGTCTAATAAACCTGTGAGATACAGAGATTCATGTATCTCCTTCTCAATAGGAGCGTCCCTCAAAGCATAACCGAACTGTCGTACCAGCAATGAAGGGTTATAGTTGATACAGCCTTTCCGTCCAATCAAGGGGACATTCGGGAAGCCACTGCAACTATATATAACATCAGTACCAAGCATACTTCGATCAACCCAGATGATATTCTCAGCAGCCAGTCCCATCAACCGGGAAGGCCAATCCAAAGTATCAACAGCATCAACGAAAGGTCCTGTGTTCGGAAGGTGCCCCTGGAACCACCTGTACAAGAGCGGAAGACAACAGGAAACATTCTTGCCACGACGTTTCTCATTCTTGTAATGAATGGAATGATAAACATCGCCCAAGAGAGTAGGAATTGGATTCTTCGAGGCAAGAATCAAGAAGGCATCTGAGTCGACAAAGTCTGGCACATTAGGAAACAGGACAATCCCATAGATGCAGACAGCTAGAATAGCACTGAAGGCAACCCAACATCCACTCTTCGCGCACTGTGTAGCCTTCTCAACTAGGACAGACAGATGAAAACCATAAGCTCCATTCAGCTTAACCAAGCCTCCCAGAAACTCAGAAGCGTCCAAACTGAAAATCTCAGCAAGTGCAGATAACTTAGGCTCAGCATCAACATGTACAAAGGGCATCTGGTCCAACACAGGCACTCCCAACATCGCAGAATACTCCTCCAAAGTGGGTACTAGAATATAGTCAGGAAATAAGAAATACCTCAGCTGCGGCTCACAAAACTGCAACAAAGTATATACCCCAGTCGTCTCGAATGCTGAAGGTCTGTATAATAAGCTAAGCAATCTCCCATAAGATACTCTGAACTCAGCCCTCACACTCCCATCTGCCAGAGCAACTAAACCCAGCAATGAACTGATGTCTGGTGAATGCAACCGGTAAGCAACTGTCTTCTTCAGGGACTCCATGTCTAGCTACTGGAATCAGAGGGGAATGATTACCTGTAACATAAATACATGTTAATGAAATGCAATCATGAAAATGCACATGCATATGCAAACAAGGGACCAAGTGCAATGCTGATAGACTGGGCTGCTCTGTACTGAAGCCTTGAAAACCATCTAATCGTCATCTCAAACCAAACTAGCCAAATGAACCTTGTAACCACATATCACTGACAGAGATAAACCGGGTGTTCTAAGGTCAAAGGTTTCCTGCAAACAGACCCACCTACCCCTCACAGGTGTGTACTTAACTCGCAGACGAGGTACGGCAGCGGGTTCAACGTCACAGACTTTCAAGAGCGATTATATGATACCCAGAAGGTGTAGCATCATCATCCCTTGAAGCGGCCTCACTTAGTTGAATCTCAATTGATAGGTTCCCAGAGTCGACAATCCTCGGGTCAGACAACTTGTCGAGCCCTAAGGGCCAGGCAAGAAGCATCAAAGAGAATCTCGTCCGAGCGTAAATTTCGTGGCTAGCTGGTGCGAGCTAAGCAAGCAGGCTAACCACTACTCTCTACTTCTAAGTCTATGTGTAACCTCAAGCCCAGGTCCGGCTTATCTCTCAACAGATTACCCCCTTCCCACAGCAGCAATAACAGTATAAAGCTGATAAATAACATGCGGAAAGTAAAGACAGAAAAGTAAATCTATACAACACCCATGACGGGAAAACAAGCGCTAGGATTGACTCGCATAGGGGATATTCCTCTCCCCAGCAGAGTCGCCAGCTGTCGCTACTGCGAAAATCGGCGCTGGCTGAACAGAAGAGTCGCCACTGTGCGTTATTTATCCCAAAGGAGGGAAAGGAAATGCTCGAAGTAAACCTCACGCAAAGACGGGAAAGGAATGGTCATCGCAACCAAATCCTAGATTCGGGAGTCGGTTAAGCAAGGGGAAGGTATTAGCACCCCTTACGTCTGTCGTACTCGACGGGATCCACGCTTGTTTTCTAGTACAGATTGTTATTCTATCTACTCTAAAGGTCTAGGGTTAGAAGAAAAGAAAATGACTCGGCAAAGTATCGCACTTTATGCCTACGTATTCCCGTCTGGAACGAGAAATCAGAGTCAACGAGTTCGCCTACCTACGGGAAAGGAAGGGAAGGTTGCTCGCTAGGATATCGCATCCTATGCCTACGTACTTTCACACAGCATGAAAGATCAGAGCAAACGTAGTTTGGGCTACGGAAGACACAAGTTTGTTTGAATGTTTTTTTATCTCCTTATGAAAGGATTTTTTCCTGATTAAGAGTCCAAGCGGACAAAAATGACATTTTGATGTTTATTTTCAGTCTTTTACGCAAGAACTGTCTTTTATGATGTTCGCAATCTCCGACGCCCTAGAGACTATGATTTGAGGGTGACTACGTCGTATGTCACCCTAAGGGTAACACACTAAGCAATCAGGTTACTGAAGAGTGACCCTCCAGCAACCTTTCTCAAATAGCTTAAGGCTCGTAGCGTACGGCATCGATTATCCTTATTACTGTGTTTTGAATTGTTCTGAGATAGAAGAGAAGTCTAAGAACCTAGGGTTAGAAATGGGAATCAAAACTACCCTAATGTTATCATGCATGGATTAACACCTAATGTCTGTCATAATTCCCTCCCGCGCAGAGGAAATCAGAGATCCTAGGGGATAAACGGAAAAGAAACAACAGATATACAGTAAACAGTAAATATGCATGAATGCAGCAAAACAATAGGCAAAGTGAAACAGCTTTACCTCAAACCTAAGGGAAAATCAACAAACCATACAGCAAAGAAAACCACACCCAACACCAGCTCAGACAGCCACACCAGCTCTTACAGCAAAACAGTCCAAACAGCACCAGCTCTGGCAGCTACAGTTGATTAATAGCAAAAGGTTGACAGTGACAACTTCAAGCAAGATCCTATTTCAATCTTCAATGACTTATAAGCTTCAAATCAAGCCCTCCATCTCCAAGAAAAACACCAAGCTTTAGCAAACAATGAACCCCAACAATTGACAGCTTTAGACAGCAGTAAAACCCTAATTCCACAGTTGAGCAGCTTTGACAGGCACAAACTTCTTCTTCACTCATCTTCAATGTAATGAACTTTATCTTCAATTAACTTTTATCTTCAAGGCTTACAATCTTCAATGCAGACACTCACAGGAGAGAATCAACTAAAAAAGGAAGTGGGAATGTTAAGAGGCTTAATGATTACCCAGGGAAATCACTAAGATCTTAACACAGCAAGTGAAAGTTATCCTCAAGGTTCTACCCAATCAAAGCATGCTCTACATCCCTCCTAAGGAGAGATGGGACTCTTTTAGGGGACCTTGTGTCATAGGAGGGAATAGAGGCACAAGAAGCTCTCCATGTTTGACAGAAGAAATCAGTTTACTTCTAGAGCTCTTCCTACATCTCCTATCTCCTAGGTCTTCATCAAGCAACCTTCAAGCACAAGCAACTTAAGATCCAAGCATCATTATTTGTCTTCAATCATCCTCAAAGTCTTTATATAATCCTCAAGCCAAGCACAATCCCCAACACCCAAAGAAAAGGCCCAAAACTCAACAAACAATCCAATATCCCAAGAGGGAAACACATCAATATCAATCAACTTGGAAAAATCAAATAAAATGGAAATATTCATCATAAAATCCTAGATTAATTTATAAGGGATCCTAGCTATGTACCCTATACCCCACATGAACCCCAAGACTTAAATCAAACTAAAAAACCAAAAAAACTATGTGTTGAAATGCACCTATGTCAAGTTGAAACCCTAATTCTAGCACACTAAAGTTCCTTATTCAAAACTAATTAAAATTAAATCACAAAAAATGTGAAATAATTCCAGGGGGGACCTAATGCTCTAATCTAACTAAAACAAAAGGAATTACATCAAAATGTAAAATGAAATGGCTAAACAAAATTCAGCAAAATGGATATACAAAATAAAATGCAATAAAAGCAACTAAATGTAAAAATTCACCAGAAATAGAAAAATGACTAAAATGCTAATTTTATTTTTCTATAATTTTCTTGAGACAATTATGAGAATGGAGAAAAAACTACCATATAAAAATACCTATTTTTGAATTTATTATGAATTTTCTAACATCTTAAAATAAATGTGAAAATAAAAGAAAATATGGAAAAAATGAAAAACATGTGTGCCCAATAGCAATTATAAACAGTTCAGATCCAGATATGGGCTCAGAGGGGGGTATGGATAAAAAAACGCGCTAGGACCAAACATTATTCAGAAATTAAATGGAAAATAGAAAGGAAAATGAAAAAAACGTGGTGCAGGAAGCAATGAATATTAGTGCATTTCTTGACTGGGCCTGGGAAAGGGGTGTGGATAACAGTTAGTTCACTTAAGCCCAAGCTAGCCATCTAAATGAAACGCTGCGCTTTGAGTAATCTGAGTTCCTTCACAAATGAAAAAAAATCGTGGCCATTGGATCTCGTTTTGGGTCAAAGTCTTCCTCACATCCAATGGTGGTCAGATCGTCTTCTTCCTTTTGAATTGTGGAGGGAGAACAGCCATGGAAACAGAGCTTGCAACTTCATCTTCTTCCCAATCGGATTCCACCAAATCTCCATCAAAACTCAAAATTAAAAACCCTAACCTGCTTGAAATTTTACACTGAATCTAACCATGGTAATCACAAGCATTGAGACACATCCTAACTCAAAACACGAATCAAACTTCAGAATTTGGTCCATGATCAAAACTCACCAAACTTGAAATTCGATAGCCTAAACTCTTCACCATGCTTCACTGATCATTTCTAACCATCAAACTATGATTATATAATCAAGAACAACAAGATATGAGCATGAACAGATTTTGTGCCATCACACTAATTGTCTCTAAATCAACCCTAAAGCTACCAGAAAGCTCCACATGATCATCTACATTGAATCTAACTATTCAAAACTGATTGAAACTACCTAAATCAAGTTGTGGATTGAAGAGTGCATACCTGCAAAATCTTGATGCACAGAGGTATGAAATCTTCAAATCAAGCTTTGAGAACTTCCAGACACCTTCAATGAGTCATAATCTTGCTTCTGTATGCAAAAGAATTGGTTGAATCCTCTTGAATCTTGGAACCCGATAGTGAGTTGCAGGTGATGAAATTCAATTGCAAGAACACGATTTCTCCACCAATTTGCTTGGAACTTGATCTGGAAACACTCACTAGCACAAATGGAAGCTATAACAATCAAAATCTTGGATTGAAATGGTGTAAAAGCTTGTAACAGATTCTGAATTGCAACAAGAAAATTCTGATCTCAATCTCTCTTCTCTCCTTCAATTCTCACCAACTCTAGCTTTGGATCATTTCATATGCATATATAGAGAGTGTGAATGAAGACTCTAGAATCTTCTGGATCAATCCAATGAGAAACTCACCATCTCATGTCATGAGATCTCATGCCATGCTATGCACTCATATCAGCTCATGATTTGGCTTGTAATTTGCTTGGTTCTGAGTTTAAATTCTCTCCAAATGAGATATTGGAGGTGTATGGATGGAAAGGAGCCTTGCATTTGCTTGGAAGTTTGGTTTTGCAAATGTGCCTTATGATGCAAGTAGCCCATTTACAAAGCATGTCCTTGAAATAACCCTCAATTCAAAATTGTGGCAATGTCAATGTTCTCAAAATGAATTTTACAATCAAATTGGTATGTCATATGGCTTGGTTTGGTTTTGTAGGTCAAAAACCCTAATTTCCCACTTTGGTTCATTTAAAATATACCTTCATTTTAGGCCATTTTTATGACTTTGTGGAGCAAGCCATTTCAAACTCTCATGACCTCTTATCTAGCCTAAAAACATCATTTTGAAAATATCTCATGCTGAACATTTTTCCATTTGAGGAGTGGAAGATGGAGATTTGGACCTATGTTGAAAGATGACCTGTAATTCAACTTTCCCAAAATACCCCTGGATTGCCAAGACCATAACTTGAGTTCCACAAATCCTCTTGAGGACTTCTAGTACTAAAATTAAAGCTAAGATCTAGATATACAACTCTTATGTTGGCCAAGAATCCATTTTAAAACTCCTTGATGGGAAAAAGTTGCTTGGAAGTCAAGTGACTTTCACAGATAAGTTTCAGTGTCCTCTAGGGACCCATAACTTGCAAGAACCATAACTTGAGTTCTACAAATCTTCTTGAAGACTTCTAGTACTTAAAATTAAAGCTATTGAGAAGCTCTACAAGTTTCATGTTGACCAAGAATTCATTTGAAACTTGTATTTTGACTTATTTGGCTTGAAAGTTAGGCCTAAATTAGGGTTTTTTACACTTGAAACCCTAATTTAGTAACTCCTCTTCTTCTTGATTTCTCTTGATTTCTCCTTGGAACAACACCACACATACATCCACATATCAAATAATGAATTCCACATCCACCAAGTAGGCTTTGATGCCCTCCAATCAATCATTTGACCTAGGGTTGACCTAAGGTTGACCCAGATGAAACCCTAGTTGACTGTGCTTCAACTGTGGCTCTTGTACTTGAATAAATGACTTGTCTCATCTTCAAAATGACCCTCTAGGTCTTCCATGATCTTTGTACATTCCATATTCTCAGTCATAGCCCATACCCCCATTGGTGATCTTCCACACCCCCAGATTAGGAGAGAAATCCACTAGTTGACCTTCAAACTTCTCAAAGCTACAACTCATTTCTTGATTACTTGGATGGTCTTGAACTTGAATAAAACCCCTTGATGGGCCTCTTTCTGATAAGAATGGCACTTGGTCCCTTGCTAGATGACTTGTGATGCTATGCTATGCAAATGGTTAAACTATGTACATGACTTATTATGCAAATGGCAATGCTATTGAAACATAAACCAGGTGAAATAGGTTGAGCAAATTTTAGGGTGCAACAATAACAAGGTGTTGTTTGGAAGCTGCTCCTTGCTAGCTGGAGTGAAATGCTGGCCACGAGCCTTTCCTTTGAGTTGCCAAATTATAAACACCATTGATTCAACAACCAATCTTGCCTGCGCAGCAACAACAGCAGTGTGGAAGGCCTCAACTGAATGGGCAACACGCTCAGATGCTTGTACAACAGAACAATGTTGGTGACGCAATTAAGTCCCAGAGGTTGCATCCACAACAGAGTAATCTCATGAACCTGCAACAATAGTTAATACATCAACAACAACAGTTAATTTAGCAGATATGCATCATCAACAACCAGAGAGAAGAGACTCTACATAGAAAGCCATTTGTTTATTTCTTTCTCAACTGATATACCAAAGTTTCTTAACCACTCTCTGCATTAAGGGATTTAGTGAATGAGCACAATGTGTTATGGATGAATTGGTGGCCAAGCACATTTCTGTAGATAACAATGAATATTTGATGTATGAATCACCTTGAGGATAGGCTCCAGCACGCAGTTGGTGTTGTTGTCTTGGCAACTAAAAGCTTTTCTGCACTTGACTTTATCCACAAATGATGTTCATCAGCAGGCATACAAGCGTATCAAAATTCGGAACAATCCCACGCGATCCTTAACCAGCTACATCTCTTGGTCATGCGAGCCCCACATTTTCTCCTCAGACTGCAAACACTTTTATTGCCAGTATAATGAACCATCCAATACTAGATCTTCTCTAAATGTGATGCCTATAACTAATCTATCTAAGTTGTCTTATCAAGGACTGCCGATGAGGCCAAGTCATGTTATTGTCAAGGCTTTTGATGGGTCGAGGAAAACAGTAATTGGTGAGGTGGATTTGCCGATGACTATTGGATTGCAGACTTTTATGATCACGTTTCAGGTCATGGACATTCGTGCCGCCTATAGTTGTTTGTTAGGGAGGCCATGGATACATGGAGTTGGGGAAGTTACTTCTACCCTGCATCAGAAGTTGAAATATGCTTTTGAGGGAAAAACAGTTACAGTTTGTGGAGAAAGAGCTTTGGTGGTGAGTCACTTGTCATCATTCTCGTATGTCGAAGCTGAGGAAGAGGTTGGCACGTAATTTCAAGCTTTGTCTATTGTGGGCGAGGGTGTCCGGAAATCTCAGGCATCTATGTCATCATTTAAAGATGCGCAGCGAGTAGTGAACAGTGGTCATCAGACAATATGGGGAAAGGTGTTGTCTTTGCCAGAAAACAGAAATAAGGAAGGTCTCGGTTTCACCAGCAGTTCTGCTCAACAAACTACCAGAAACCCAGGGTTTCCGTTGATTAATGAAGTGTTCTGTAGTGGAGGAGTCGTCCATCATCCTCAGGTTAATGTTGTGTCAGAGGATGAGCTCGAAGGCTACATATCAGATGGTTCTACAAGGTCCCCCATTCCTTACGAAGATTATGAACCCTATATGGAGGATCCAGGCTATGTTTCAGATGAATTTGACTATACCTTTGGGGTTTATGGTGTCACCGAAGAAGATTCAGAGGGGGATTTTCAGGACTTTGTGACCCCGGGTGTTTTGGTTAAGAACTGGAGTGCGGTTGAAGCCCCTACTGTCGTTCATATATCTAAGTAAAGCATTTGTTTTTTTTTTAAATTTCGCTCTTCCCAAAGCGAAACTGCATTTATTAGGGATTACTTTTAATAATTCCCTTTGCTCTGCCCAAGGTAAAGGTGACTTTGTTGGGCGTGTCTTTTTGGTTTTGCTATCATCAATAAATTACTTTCATTTTCATTTGTGTTTTTATATTTATTTACAACGTTGGGAAATAATAAGTAGCATCACGCATATACACACTTTCCACTTTACAAAAACTTATTAAAAATCACATCACTTGCGCAGATTGCTACATAAATTACATCCTGGGAATAATGATCCACTGTCTTCTCCGAATTTCGAGTTTCCTGTGTACGAAGCCGAGGACGAAGAAGATGATATTCTAGAAGAGATTTCTAGACTGCTTGAGAAGGAAGAGAAAGTTATCCAACCTCATCAGGAGACAGTGGAAGTAATCAATTTGGGAACAGAAGAAATCCGTAGAGAAGTGAAAATTTGAGCCTTGCTCAAGCCTGATGTGAAGAAACAACTGATTGGTTTGCTTGGAGAGTTTGTTGATGTGTTTGCTTGGTCATATCAAGATATGCATGGACTGGACACTGCAATAGTTGAACACCGTCTACCTTTGAAACCGGAGTGCCCACCAGTAAAACAGAAGCTCAGAAGGACTCGACCCGACATGGCTCTAAAGATTAAGGAAGAGGTACAAAAACAAATTGATGCAGGTTTCCTTGTCACTGCCGAGTATCTGCTATGGTTGGCTAATATTGTGCCCGTTCCGAAGAAGGATGGTAAGGTTCGCATGTATGTAGATTACAGGGATTTGAACAAAGCCAGTCCGAAAGACGACTTTCTGTTACCTCACATTGACATTTTGGTTGACAGTACCGCAAGATATGAGGTTTTCTCCTCTATGGACGGTTTTTCAGGTTACAATCAGATTAGAATGGCTCCCGAGGACAGAGAGAAGACGTCATTCATCACGCCCTGGGGCACCTTTTGTTACAGAGTTATGCCGTTTGGATTAAAGAATGCAGGGGCAACATATCAGAGAGCTATGACTACTCTGTTCCATGATATGATGCACAAAGATATCGAGGTTTTTGTGGATGATATGATAGCTAAGTCGAAGATTGAGGATGATCATGTTAAACGCCTGTCCAAACTATTTGGTCGTTTGAGGGAATACAAGCTCTGCCTGAACCCCAACAAGTGTACATTTGGAGTGCGATCAGGGAAACTATTGGGTTTTATTGTCAGCCAAAAAGGGATTGAAGTGGACCCCGACAAGTCAGAGGGTTTTTGGGACGTTTGAATTATATCTCCAGGTTTATATCCAACATGACTGCTACATGTAAGCCTATTTTCAAGCTTCTGAGAAAAGAACAAGGGTATGTTTGGACTGAAGATTGTCAGAAGGCTTTTGATAGTATCAAAGAGTATTTGCTTGAACCACCTATCCTGATACCACCAGTTGAAGGCCGACCTATGATTATGTATTTAACTGTTTTAGAAGATTCAATGGGTTGTGTACTCGGTCAGCGAGATGAAACAGGAAAGCAAGAACATGTCACTTATTACTTGAGCAAGAAATTTACTGATTGTGAAACAAGGTACACTATGTTAGAGAAGACTTGTTGTGCTTTGGCATGGGTCGCCAAACGTTTGCGCCAGTATATGTTGAATCACACCACTTGGTTAGTTTAGAAGATGGATCCTATCAAGTATATTTTTGAAAAGCCCGCTTTGACTGGGAGAATTGCTAGATGGCAGATGCTGTTATCCGAATATGATATCGAGTACCATACTCAGAAAGTGGTCAGAGGAAGTGTTTTGGCTGATCATTTGGCTCACCAGCCTATTTTGGATTATCAACCCTCAAACGATGACTTTCCCGACGAAGACGTTATGTTTTTAAAGATGAAAGATTATGAAGAACCCGTGCATGGTGAAGGGCCAGAACCAGGTTCTCAATGGGGTTTAGTTTTCGATGGAGCTGTCAACGCTCATGGAAAGGGGATAGGCATTGTTATTGTGACTCCTCAAGGGACCCATTTCCCATTTACTTCCAGATTAACATTCCAGTGTACTAATAATGAGTCTGAGTATGAAGCATGCATTATGGGTCTTGAGGAAGCAATAGATTTGAGAATTAAGAATTTGGATGTGTTTGGTGATTCTGCAGTGGTAATCAACCAAATCACTGGAGAGTGGATAACTCGACATGACAATTTGGTCCCATACAGAGATTATGCTAGAAGACTGCTACCGTTCTTTGATAGGGTCAAATTTCATCATATTCCTCGTGATGAGAACAGAATGGCAGATGCGTTGGCAACTCTGGCCTCAATGATTGTAGTAAACTTTTGGAATGAGTGTCCTCGGATTGAAGTAAAACGTCTTGACAGACCCGCCTATATCTTTGTCGTCGAAGAAGTCGAAGATGGCAAACCCTGGTACCATGACATTGAAGTTTTCCTTAGAACTCAATAATATCCTTTTGGAGCTTCCAACAAGGATAAGAAAACTTTGAGAAGGTTGGCTAGAAATTTTCTTTTGAGTAACAATGTGTTATACAAGCGGAATTTTGACATGGTCTTGTTGAGATGCGTTGACAAACAAGAAGCAGATATGCTGATGATGGAAATTCACGAAGGATCCTTTGGTACTCATGCCAACGGACATGCTATGGCTAGGAAACTTTTAAGAGTTGGTTATTATTGGATCACAATGGAATCAGATTGTTACAAGTTTGCTAGAAAATGTCACAAGTGTCAGATTTACGCAGATAAGATTCATGTGCCTCCGACTTTGTTGAATGTTATTTCATCCCCGTGGCCGTTCTCTATGTGGGGAATTGATATGATTGGCATGATAGAGCCGAAAGCATCTAATGGACACCGATTTGTCTTAGTAGCCATTGATTATTTTACCAAGTAGGTCGAAGCGGCTTCTTACGCTAACGTAACTCGACATATGGTTGTCAAATTTATCAAGAATCAGCTTATCTGCCGATATGGTGTGCCGAGAAGGATTATTATAGATAATGGGTCCAATTTGAATAACAGAATGATGAAAGAACTATGCGAAGAATTCAAGATAGAGCATCATAATTCATCTTCGTACAAACCAAAGATGAATGGGGCTATTGAAGCCGCCAACAAGAATATCAAGAAGATCATTTAGAAGATGGTTGTTACTTATAAAGACTGGCATGATATGCTCCCATTTGCCTTGCATGGGTATCATACGACAGTACGCACATCGACTGGGGCAACTCTATTTTCACTTGTCTATGGTATGGAAGCAGTACTCCCGATAGAAGTTGAGATTCCTTCTATGAGGATTTTGATGGATGCAAAGTTATCAGAAGCTGCATGGTGCCAAAAAAGATACGATCAGTTGAACTTAATCGAAGAAAAGAGGATGGCGGCGCTATGCCATGGGCAGTTGTATCAACAAAAGATGAAGAAGGCATTTGACAAGAAGGTTCGACCCCGTGTATTCAAAGAAGGTGACCTCGTGCTCAAGAATATTTAGTCTTTCCTCACCGACGTCAGAGGAAAGTGGGCCCCAAACTATGATGGACCGTACGTGGTAAGGAAGGTTTTGTCAGGAGGCGCCTTGATGTTAGCAACAATGGATGGAGAAGAAATCACTCACCCTGTGAATACGGACGCTGTCAAGAAGTATTTTGCTTAAGGGAGTTCTCATTAACTTAGGGAGAGCAAGTTGTTATTCCCTTGATGTAATCTCTATTATTTTCCAACACTGTAATATTGGGGTCACGCCTTTCTGCTGACCACCATTCAATAAAGTTTCTCATTTATCAAAATCTTTTTCTCGATAGCAAAATCCAAATTGATTTAAACTTTTTTCACTACTTCGTGTTTTACTCGGTATATGAATAACAAAGGGATGACCATGGACGTTTATTTCATCCATGGAAGAACGTCAATCACATATGTTCCCATAAGCAAAGGAAATTTATTTTATCCAGAGACAGGGTCTGTTTATGTTCAAGATTTCTTTACAGGTGGAACGAGGTCTGTGGAGATTTTGCTTGAGTACCTTTCCGTCTGAGACGTTTATTTTCGCCTCTCCCGGTCCGTCAGCATACGCATAGCATATAAGTAGATAGCATGGCTTGTGCATTTTTGTTTCCTTTGTGTTTTTTTTCTTCTATCATTGTGGCCGTGTTTATCACCAAGTGACTAGGGTGTGTCTCATCCCCCCAAATAGAGTTGTCGACCCTAGGCAGAAAGAGCACAATGTTTGTACGTTCCCCATGAAGTTTGATCCTCGTGGAAGACAGTTATTTTAGTACATTCCATTTGAGTTCATCCCTCAATGGTCGAGTCTTACTTGATAGTTTTCTGTTCGGCTACTTCCCGAATCGAATTTCGATTCTCGGCAATCGCAGTGTGGAAAATCTCCAGTGTTTGAACATGGAACAGGTGTGCATTTATTTTGCACTCTAAGAATAATACTTTCGAAGAATCTTTACAAAGACAAATGTTCTTCCAACAACAGTATCACAAGATTTTCTCGACCATCTACATCGGGACTATAAATATTCTCTTTATTTGAGCAACTCGTTCTGACTAAGATCTTATTCAAAACGACAAACGACAGCTTCTACAAGACAGCTCATTCATCCCCAGCGGTTTCTTCAACATTATCAACTCGTCAAACGACATCGCTTTGCAAATCCACCAAAGAAGTCCGCCAAAGACATTACAAGACACTTATCTTATTTGAAAATCCCCACTACAAATATTTCTATTCAGTTGAGAATCTACGATGATATATACTTCTACAGCTACAACAAAGGTATTCCCTAGGAATATATTCCCTAGTGAGTTTGTTACACAAGATTAATCCCGTCAAAAGACATCTCCCCAGAGACATCGAGGAAATTTATCACATCAGTCTCTCTTTACTTGAGAAGACATACTTTACAATTAAACTGGCTTACATCTCCTCTGAATATCCCCGGTGAAGCTATACAATCTCCATTACATATTACATTACGAATTACAATCTACAAAATTCTACAATTTACAATACATTATGGCTCACAGCCAAGAAGTTCTACAACAACAACAATTTACATTTTACAGTCTACAACGACAACTACAAACGGCAATGATTCTACAATCTGCCAAAATTTTTTTTCAACATTTCGAGTAGAGACTGAGACCAGCTCATGGTTCCCATACCATGGCGCTCGGGGAGGTTCTACATCAGAAACTGAGACCAGCTCATGGTTCCCATACCATGGCGCTTGGGGAGGTTCTACATCAGAAACTGAGACCAGCTCATGGTTCCCAAATCATGACGCTCGGGGAGGTTCTACATCAGAAACTGAGACCAGCTCATGGTTCCCATACCATAACGCTCGGGGAGGTCATCCATCAGAGACTGATACCAGCTCATGGTTCCTATACCATGACGCTCGGGGAGGTCATTCATCAGAGAGTGAGACCAGCTCATGATTCCCATATCATGACGCTCGGGGAGGTCATTCATCAGAGACTGAGACCAGCTAATGATTCCCATATCATGACGCTCGAGGAGGTCATCCATCAGAGACTGAGACCAGCTCATGGTTCCCATACCATGACACTCGGGGAGGTCATCCATCAGAGACTGAGACCAGCTCATGGTCCCTGTACCATGACGCTCGGGGAGGTTATACACTTTACTATCCCCAGTTGAACAAAGAAAAAGAAAATGGATACAAAACCAAACTAGATTATTGATTCGACCAGAAGAATTCATTTTCACTATTTCACTTGCCTAGGCTACCACATGTTGGTAGTAAGTTTATCCTTTGGCTACAATTTTCTCGCCTATTGTCTAAACCGCCGTACCCTTGGTGTATGAGTTACCACAATACTTCTGGAGATTTCCCATTGGTGGTTATTTCCTGTCCCCATGGAGTCTCCTGTTTGTCGAGCCTGTTCTTCCCGTGTTTTATGTCTGGTTTATCCCTTGTGATATCTTTTCCTCACAGGACTGTCTGTCTCGCATTCCCATATCACTGCATATCATTTGCATTCGGTGGCATCTTAAAGGCCAAAAATCCGTGCAATGTTTGTATTTAAGTCTCTCCTATCTCGTCGAGACGAAGATTTCAATCTCCATATCTCCAGATAGAAGTAACTTAAATAGGGGCATCTGTCACACCCTAATTTTTGACCATAAGATCCCACCTCTTTGTTATTATTATGTGTTTTTTTTACTAACAAGTCTATGCAAGTATGGCAGCTTCAAATAGAGATGGCATTTATCCTCCCAGTCGGGCATCTCAAGGCGTGGCCGGTTGATTCTGATTTTGGCCCCATTTCTGATCCGGACTCTAGAGTACATGGTTAAAGCTTTCACCACTACCTCATCATATTAATTGGATTTGGGTCTCTGTTTATCTCTTGAGTCATTAGTTCATCAGGGCAAAAAGGGCTTATTTTGGAGATAAATTTGCTTAAATGGATGGGCAAGTTATAAGCCATAATGAAAAAACGAAGTCGCAAATTTATGTGTATTTTCAGTTCATGGACATCAAGGTTTGATCTCAAGTATTTCAAATTTAATGATTCAATTTATTTTAGGCAAGAGTTAAGTACACCAAGAAGTTTATGTGAATATCTTGAGTCAGAGGTATTTGAATTCGAACTAAAATTCATTCAACTTTGTGATAAGAAACAAGTTGCTATTCAAACTACAAGAACAAAAATAAAGATAATTCTCTGCACCGTCCAAAGATGTTACGAGTACATAGTTCAGGGCCCACCACTTTTTTCCAACTCTGAGGCTACTTGACTTTTGTTTACTATCCCTTAACTTTACAAAGGCCTTGACTAAATAACTACACAATTACAAATATTTGCAAATACATAACAAGGTGCTGTTTGGAAGCTGCTCCTTGCTAGCTGGAGTGAAATGCTAGCCACGAGCCTTTCCTTTGAGTTGCCAAATTATAAACACCATTGACTCAACAACCAATCTTGCCTGCCCAGCAGCAGCAGTGTGGAAGGCCTCAACCGAATGGGCAACACGCTCATATGCTTGTACAACAGAACAATGTTGGTGACGCACTTAAGTCCCAGAGGTTGCATCCACAACAGAGTAATCTCATGAACCTGCAACAATAGTTAATACATCAACAACAACAGTTAATTTAGCAGATATACATCAGCAACAGCCAGAGAGAAGAGACTCTGCATAGAAAGCCATTTGTTTATTTCTTTCTCAACTGATATACCAAAGTTTCTTAACCACTCTCGGCATTAAGGGATTTAGTGAATGAGCACAATGTCTTATGGATGAATTGGTGGCCAAGCACATTTCTGTAGATAACAGTGAATATTTGATGTAATGAATCACCTTGAGGATAGGCTCCAGCACGCAGTTGGTGCTGTTGTCTTGGCAACTAAAAGCTTTTCTGCACTTGACTTTGTCCACGGATGATGTTCATCAGCAGGCATACAAGCGTATCAAAATCCGGAACAATCCCACGCGATCCTTAACCACCTACATCTCTTGGTCATGCGAGCCCCACATTTCCTCCTCAGACTGCAAACACTTTTATTGCCAGTATAATGAACCATCCTATGTCAAGAGGTTAAAACTTGAATTGCTGACTGCAGCTGCAAATGAAGGTAACACATGCGAGATAGTAACAGAATTATGTGAATATGCTGCAACAGTATGATGCTAATGCCATTGTTGATCAACTTCTACAGTTTCTAGAGATGGAAAGGGATTAGGTTAACTCTGAAGCTCTGACGCGTGTGAAAGGTCTCCTAAGCAATATCCTCATTGGAGTCAGGGTTGTATTACTGTTGTTGGAAATATCGGTAGCAACAATGTCCAAGAACCTAAGGCTAAGGCAGCTCTCATATGGATGTTAGGAGAACGTTCTCAGGAAATGCTTGATGCTCCGTATGTCCTGGAAAGTCTGATTGAGTGATATCACCGATGATATGATGATGATGATGACTTGTGCAATACCTCACTCCAGCTCCCCAAACATCACCACTAAGTACATGAAAAAGGAAAACAGTGTTAGATACATATCCAACTTGATTTGAAAATAAGAATAGGGAACAAAGTGGAAGAAAAAAACAACAACCTTGCTCTTCTTCTTGTATTCTACTCACTTATATCATGATGTAGCTGCTAAACACACAAAGACCAAAAGGTCACGACTACCAGCGACCATCTTCCTTTTATCATTGCCGGTCAAAATCCACAGGGGAGCACATCATACATTCAGCTCTTTTGTTTGTAAGAGATAAATTTGAGATGATACTCATTGTTGTCACCAGCATCTTCATGTGAACCTTCACCAAAGAGTATCAAGAATGGTTGAAGCTCATGGGAAAATGTATCATGTGTCCAGAAGTCGAGTTGTTGTCACTCTGGGCTGTTAATCTTCTCTGGCCCAAGACAAATCGTTATCCACACCTAAAAAAAACACAAATCAGAGTTAGTAAACCAAACAAGGAATATACCTTGTCCCAAAATAAATATACCATTCAGATCCTATTCAGATTCCTCAGCATCAACTCAAGATTCCCCAAATCAAATCCCATTTTGAATCAAAGCTTTAATCAGATTGATACAAGAGATCACGATTTTGGAATTTCCATTTAAGAACATTAAACGAAATTGGACAAAAAAGGGAGGTTTTCTAACTGATTCGTCCTAAATCGGAAACCCTAAGTCAACATTCAATCAGCATTCAAGACTAATATTCAATACTCATCCAAATCATTTTCGTTCAAGAGGCCTATATAAAGAGTGAAACGAGAAGAGAAAGGAGGAGGGATCGAGAAGGAACAAGCTACCACAAAACCTATTTTCCATAAACCTGATAGATTGAAAAGAGACTTATCTTTCCCGCTGACGAAACCGCCGCACACCATCGTGAGTCCAACACACGAAGTATCCGTTTCGTCACCTCCGTCCCGCTGCCGTCTCTCACTTTTCGGTAAAACTCTTTATACTTGTTAACATTAGTGAACTATTGATACTTCGGTTGTTGTTTCAGGTGTGAAAGGGAGAACAAGACGATGGCGTTTTTTTGAGCGAGAGTGAAACGGAGAGGAGAAGCTCAGAGCGAATGGAAAGAAGCGGAAGGGATTGAGCGATGAGCGAGGCGAAAGGGAATTGGGATTAGGGTTTACCATTTTTCTATTTCTGCTTCTTTTTTTTGTCTCTGATTGTGTATCCGCTCACACACACGCATACTATACACCTTCACATCACAGGCATTCATCACCATCTGATCTATAATCACACGCACCACACTGACGCCCATGATAACCACCCGTATGCCTACATTACCAGATTCATCGCTCCCCTAATTAACCCTTTTAAAATCTTAATTAACTATTTTAATTTGGTTTAATCATTCTAACTTTATTTTACTAATTAATTAACTTATTAGTCTTTTCCTAATCATTTTTTTTCTAACCAACAAATTCTTTTATTAAAATTAATTAATCTTAATTTAGTTTTAATTAGTAAACCTTCTTCGGATTAATATAATAATTAACTCAATTTTATCAATCTTTATTATGATCAGCTTTTTTTAATTAAAAAAAAAACAATTAATAAACCTATTTAAAAAATCTGTTCCATTTTATCTACTTTTTTTTTACCCATAAAAGCAATTTTTAATTAATTAATTCTATCAACTCAATAATTTTTTGTTTAATAATAATAATATAATTTGTTCAATAAAATTTATTTAATAATAATAACTAAAACTCATTTTATAAAAAAAACTAATAACCTTTTATAACTATCCTATATTTAAATCAACCTTTATTCTATTTTTATTAATTAAACAATATAATAATCTCTCAAAACCTTTTTAAATAACTTGAATGGCGACCTTTTCTAATGACTAGAAAATTTTATAATAAAAGGATCTATCTCTTTTCTTTTTAAAATAACTTATAGTCATTAATAATAACCAAAATCACCTCCATACTTAATAAAACTTTTTAATAATCAACCTTTATTTTTTATTCCAACCAATTAATTTTTATTCTTGATCTAATCTCACTAAAAAAATAATTTAACTTTTTCTTAAAACCAGTTTCACCCGATGTAACCTTTTTTGTTAAATCAATTTCACCTTAGGAACAAATCAATCTCCTTAAAAACCTCTCACAATTCAACATCACCTAAAATCAATTTGACTAAAAAATAAACCAACATCGTAATACTCAATCCAATCGTGCCCGCTTGCGCATCCACATTCACATACACAATTCACTCACTTGCACCTCAGCGCTTTCATGCGTGTGTATGCTTTTACTTTATCCGCGATATATCTTCCGCAATTCAATATTGTCGCATTTATATTCTCGCATCGCATTCCGTCCAAAGGAAAAACCTACACATGAGTCAACACTTGTGTGTAGTGAACATCCTTTGCATCATTCTCCCTCGATCCTTGATCTCATTCAAGTCGATCTCTTACGATAGATCCTACCCCATAGGAAGGACCTTATCTTTACAACTTAGATACAAACAAATACAACTCAATACAACAAATATTCAAACACATTAGAGAAAGATGCCAAATCATCTTAAGCGAGATAGAATCTCCACCCCACAACAATATAATCAATACCGTAGGAACTTTGCCTTAAGAGAGATAGAGGCGTACCTCGTCGATCTATATCCGAGTACTTGAGCCCTTCTCTTAAGAGGATGCAAAGACTATTTTCCTACAATTTGTGGTGGTTAAATCTCCCTTAAAATGACAACTCATCTTTTCTCCTAAAATCAATCAACCAACTACCTTAAACCCGTAGGAACTTTGACCACAGTCAAAGAACTCCTCAAACCCTTTATGGGAACTACAGATACTCTGATTCCACTCCCGTAAGGATATGTAGGCATAAGATGCGATATCTTATCGAGTATACTTAGAAGTAAACCCCTAGGTCTTTTTACCTTTAAGCAGATAAACACTTAGCAATAAACAAACATAAAACAAGAGGTTCTTGTAGAGTACTACAGAAACTTAGGATGCTAGCACCTTCCCTAAGTTTAACCAACCCCCAAACCTATAACTCTTTAAACCTTGCATTTGCATTGCATTGTGGGAATTTCGACCTTTATCCCTTCCTTTGGACAAATCAAAGTTCAGTTGCAAAATGAATTAAAGATTCAAACTAATCAATAGTTTGGTATCCGATTTTCATCGCGACAGATACGTAGGCACAAGACGGTGATGTCTTGGCGAGTAACCTTCCCCCTTTCACCCGTAGTTTCGCGAACTACGTTGACTCTGACTTTCCCATTGCACGAGGGAATACGTAGGCATAGGGCGGCGATGTCCTATCGAGTCTCTATTCTTTTCTTTCACCCCAGTTTACCAGCCTTTAGATAGTTTTTCACCCATAGATTAGACAACAAGTGTGGATCCCGTTGAGTACAACGGACGTGAGGGGTGCTCATACCTTCCTCTTGCGTAATCGACTCCCGAACCCAAGATTTGGTTGCGATGACCTTGTCTTTCCCCTTTTCGTCAGGTTTTCTTCGATCGTTTCATTTCCCTCTCTTTGGGATAATTAACGAACGATGGCGACTCTTTTGTCTTTCTCGGGCCCCTTTTCGCAGCGAAGCGACAGTTGGAGACTCTGCTAGGGACCTTCCCATCCCCTATGCGAGTCAATCCTAGCGCTTGTGTGTTTTTGTTTATGGGTGTGTATATGTGTTGCATTTGTACGGTATTGCATTTGCATTTTATTTCCCGCACATTATTATCATGTATTGCTGTGTTGTTGGGTGGGACTGTTCCATCGGGAGATAAGCCCAATACCCAGGCTTGAGGATACACATAGCATTAGAGTGGAAAGTAGTGATGGACCTGTATGTTTTAGCTTGCACTAGTCCTTACGAAATTCGCGTTCAGACGAGGTTTTCTTTGAAGACATCCTATCCTGTACATTGGTCGGGAGGGGGATGTTGGATCTGAAAACTGTCGACTCTGGAGATCGATCATTTGGGAGTCAGCTAAGTGAGGCCTCCTCGTTTAGCCATGATGCCAAACCAGAAATGGTGAACGTATCATCGTTTCTCGAGAGTCTGTGACGCTGATAGCCGCATAGGATGCCATACCTTGTCAGATATTCGGTTCATACCTTGTGAGTGGGAGGGTTATGCAGGAAAATTGACCTCCAACCAACCCGGTATTCTGGTTTTATCTTCAGAGCAGACTTTTAAACTTCTCTAGTCAGCAGCGCAGCAGTTATTCAGAGCTTTGTGGAGGCTTTGATCCTTTGCATTTTTTGCATTGCATTGAATTTGCATCTCACTTTTGCATATCCATCCTCAGCCGGGACATGGAGTTTACCTGTCTTTTGTACAACCCGCAGTGGATTTCTTGACGCTCGTATTGGACTTGATTTTACTTCTGGAAGAATCTTGAACTCAGGAGAACAAAATTTGAATTGATGAAGAATCAAAGTTTGAATTGATGAAGAATCAGTTGGATCAACTCATGGAAGCCATGACAACTATGACCAGAGGAGAGGCCAATATTCAGAGGACTCCAGTGAACAATGTTGCTCAAGCTCAGCCTGTGCAGATTCCTGTTGATCAAGAGCATACTATTGTCCGAGATAGACATTCATCTTCTCTTCATGACTCGAATTATCAGAATTTCACTTTCTCGGTGCTAGATTCTCAAAGGGTTGTTCCGAGGATTAATGCTAAGAACTCACATACTGTCGAATTTATGAGAAGATGCCGTCTGTTGGAGGAAAAGCTTGACGGCTTAATGGATCAGGATACTCTTAATCTGAATGCTTTGAGCATGTTTTTGGTGCCAGGTCTTGTGATGCCTCCGAAGTTTAAAACTCCGAATTTTGAGAAGTACCAAGGGGATAGTTGTCCGAAGCAGCATTTGGTAATGTTTTGTAGAAAAATGACCTCGTATGTCGGTAATGACAAGCTTATTATTCACTGTTTTCAGGACAGTCTGAGTGGAGCATCGTTGAGTTGGTATGTGCAGTTGGAAAGTGGTTGCATCCGATCATGGTCATATTTAGCCAATGCCTTCGTGAAGCAATACAACTACAATCTCGACATGACTCCCAATCGCATGCAATTGCAAGAATTATCTCAAGCGGACAATGAGTCCTTCAGAGAGTATGTGCAGAGATGGAGAGAGTTAGCTGCTCGCGTTCAACCACCACTTCTGGACAAAGAATTTTTCGACATGTTCATGGATACTTTGCAAGGCCATTACTTCAATAAGATGGTTGGTAGTGTGGCAACAAACTTTTCTGACCTGATGATAATGGGGGAACGTGTTGAGAGTGGAATTAGAAGTGGAAAGATTCGAGACACCTCATATGAGAATCTCACCTTATAAAAGTGAATCGGTTGTCAGTTTTCAAGAAGAATGGGAGAAAGAAAGTGATGCTATCCCGGAATCTCCGATACCTCAGATTCAGTTTTCAGACACTTCGGGTGTTTAGTGTCAGCAACCCGTTGGGTCTGTGTATCAGATATCTGTTCCCTTCCAGAGTCAATAGTGATACCGTCATCAGCCGTGTCAGCACGCTCGACAAAGACCAAGGAATCCAACGAGGCATTTCACTCAGTTGCCAATGTCGTACGGTCAGATGTTGTCGGATTTGATCAGAGGTGGATTAATAGTGCCGAAGAAGATTAATCCAGAGTTTCCGCCGTATCCACCAGGTTTTGATGTTAACGCCTATTGTGGTTACCATGTTGGATCACATGGGCATTCAACCAAAGACTGTAAGGTGATTAAGAGCAAGATTCAGACTCTGCTTGACTCCAACATGTTCTCAGTCACGCCTCAGGGTATCCAGATCAGCGATCCTTCTTCATCCAGTCATGTGGGTTCAGCAGCTAATGTTATGGAGGAATTTATCGAGAGCAGATGTTCAGAAGAGTATCAGACTGACTTCGACGAGCAATTCTCAAGATGGCTAATTCAGTAGCAAATCAAGATTTGAAAGCCTAGTTCCCAGAATCTGGAAATCTTTTTATCATGTCATTTCTCTGCATTTGTAGTTTCTTTTCTGTTTAAGTGTGAACTTATTTTCTCAAACTTGTCTGTTTTCAATTGATAATGATAATGATAATGAATATGCATGTTTTGATTAAATCCATTCGTGCTCACTTAATGCTTTCATTGATGTCAAACGCTTGCTTAAGTGGAATCCGAGGGAGGATGACGAAATAGAAAGACGCAAAGCTTCCGATTGTATGCTTTTGAATAAAACCTCTGCTGATGATGTACAAGCATTGTCTCAAATTCCTAAACACCGGAGATATAAGGAAGATAATCCCTCGTCAACCCCTTTGAGCCTAGTAGTAGGAGTTTCTTTCTGAAAATGAAAAACCCTCAATCTTAACCTGGGGCAGAGTAGGTGTCAGTTAATTTGACCAAACGTCCAAGTTACAAAAGGAGTGTTCCCGTTCGAGGATCAATCACACCTGTAGAGGTCGTACCTAAAAGAATCACAGTGGCTATCCCTCGCCAACCGAGAAGTGAAACAGTCACAATCCTTTCAACAAGTCAGACAAGCCGGTGTCACACGATTTGTTCCCAAAGAAAGAAAGAAAAAAAGAGAACAGAACAGAAGAAATAAAAATAAAAAGCCTGCTAAGTTGATAACTTGAAAACAAGTGGCTTAGGAAAAAATTAGGGCATCCCGCTGGACTTCGAAATCAAAAGATATACTCAAAAGAGTCAGTCCAGGCAAAAATAGGGAAATCAAAAAAATGACGAAGAACAAGTCGTGTGATTCCAGACACCAAAGACGAAAAATGAGTGACTGTCACTCCGAGAACTTGTGGTTTCCTGAACCATCACTCCTATCATTCAACCTTTGAGAGGTGAATGCTTGTGTTGAATTAGCTGAACATAAAACTGGAGAATATCAAGGAGAACGGGTGGGTTAAAATAAAACTTTGAGCGTTATATCCTTTCCTTCTTAAACCGTGAGCCTGACCACAATACAACATTCAAAAGACCTAATTGAAGCAGGTTTGTTTCGAAAGCATACTTCAGTAAAGGTCGCATCGAAACTGACTCCTAAAAGGATTCTTCTTACCCTATGGGTATTGATATTGACATTCTGATAAGTGATGCGTTCACTATATGTCACTAACTTTTTTCCAGTGAACAAACTTGGATTTCAAAACTGTCATATGCATTGCATTAATATTATCATTTGCAAAGCGAATTGTTTTACTTGCGAGTAAGCACTTGACAATAGGAGAGTTTCCACAATGGAAAGTTTGATCGAGATAAGATGCAGAATGCCTGAGTACTCCGTTGAGCAGGGGCAAGCCATATCAAATAATGATCATCACAAGAGTCAGCCATTCCAAGATTCAATTAATTTGAGGCAATCAGGTCAAGGTTCATCAAACCTCTCGAAGGTCAGTGAGTCACAGGCACTCCTCCATAAATCAGCCAATTAGGGGAAAAGTCATTGCAAGGCTGGGGCAGGCCACCCCAAGAGCATAGAGGTTATCCTTATATAGAAGGCAATTAATCTGAAGCACCTCTCTGAGGTTCAAAATGCTGAGGCAGTTCACCTTAAACCATCAAGGTGACATGCGACGCTCTGTCGAGTCATTTTTTCCCTTTTTCTTTTCTTTTGAGACAGCCTTGATAGGTAGATAGTTAAACAACCCGTCAGATAAACAAACAAGCGTGGATCCCGTCGAGTACGATGGACGTGAGGGGTGCTAATACCTTCCCATTGCATAACCGACTCTCGAACCCAGAGATTTGGTTGCGATGACCGATCTTATCCCTTTTCATTAGGTTTTTTCTGATCGTTTCCTTTCCCTTCTTTGGGATAAATAACGATAGGTAGCGACTCTTCTGTCTTTGCAGGCACCTTTTTTCGCAGTAGCGACAGCTGGCGACTCTGCTGGGGATTCTGGTTCCCTATGCGAGTTAATCCTAGCGCTTGTCTGTTTATCTTTTTGGGTTTGTACATACCTGTTGTACTTTAGCTTTACTTTCCGACATTTTATTATCCCGCACTTTATTTTTTCAGCATTGTATTATATCATTATTGTGCTGTTGTGGGAGGGGACTGATTCTGAGGAGTGAAAAGCCAGACCAAAGCTTGAGAGAGAACATAGCTTTTATAGTGGAGAGTAGTGGGGGCGTGCATGCCTTGCATGTACCAATTTCCCATGAAATTCACGCTCAGACGAGATGCTCCTGGTGATTTCTTTTCCAGCCCCTTGGGCTTGAGGGGATATTAGACTTGAGAGTTGTCGACTCTGGGGACCGATCATTTGTGACTCAGCTATGTGAGGCCTCTTTAGGGAGTGATGATGTCAAACCAGATATGGTGAACGTATCATCATTTCTTGAAAGTCTGTGACGCTGAGGAACGCATAGGATGTCGAACCTGGATAGGTCCATACCTGTGAGCGGGACTGGGTTATGCAGGAAACTTTGACCTTCAGACAATCTGGTTTTCTCTTGAAAGTTTGAATCAGTGACATTGATAGCAGAGGTTTCTTTATTATTCGGGCTGTGTCAGAACAAAATTTTGGTCCTCTACAACCACCAGCACAACACTCCTGATCTCCTGCTGCATTTTGCATTTGCATTTTCATTTTTGCATCTCATTAACACGTGTCTATGTTACAGGTTCCTATTCACCCTTTGATTATAGTGATATGGTTTCTTACCTCCAGCATGGAAGCTTTGAGGAAGATTGTTGCTTACAAGTTGCCCACTCCAGATGTCAGTGTTCTATCCATCTTGATTGGTATGGCTGATAGGAAGGTCCTGGATGATTTCAGGAAGGCTTATGGGAAGTTGATCAGTATTGTCTGAAAACCCTCAGTTCATGTCTTGAGTGGTTTGTATGCCTTATTGCAGTTTTACGACCCCCAGCTCAGGTGCTTTACGTTTCTAGGTTTTATCCTTGCGCCCACTTTGGAGGAGTACTCAGCATTGCTTGAAGTGCCCATCCGTGATCGGATGCCATTTTATCACACTGACGCTAAGCCTGACATGGCTAAGCTAGTTGCGGCCCTTCACCTGGATGCCTCAGAGTTGCAGGAGAAATTCACGAAATGGAATGGAGTTCTTGGTTTCTCTCTACAGTTTCTGGCTGAGAAAGCCAAAGTGTATGCCAAGAATGGTTGTTGGGTCGTCTTCAACGCTATTCTCGCTCTTTGCATTTATGGCACTATTCTGTTTCCCAACATGTCGGACTTAATTGATTTGGATGCTTTCCACATATTTGCCTCGGGTAATCCTGTGCCCACATTACTCGGTGACGTGTATCACTCAGTGCATTACAAAAACAAAAACAGGAGAGGGAGAAATGTATCATGCTGCGTTCCTCTACTGTACAGATGGTTTGATA